>WHYT01017319.1:161405-176047 GCA_009806455.1 Tetrax tetrax
CCCCCCCCCCCAACAAAACCAGAACAATTAGGCAGTGTGGCTGTTAAGAGGTCACTGAACATTAGACAGGTCCAGCTATGGTTCTGCTAAGCCGAGCAGGGCAGGGTTGTCCATCTGCACCCCTGTGCTGGGTGTCTGATGTACAAGCCAGTGTGGGTACAGCTGTCTTTCTCCTCTTCCCATACCCCTCATCAGAGAAACTGCATCCCAGCATTAGCTAAATTTATGACAATAAACAACAGCTAGTGTCTGAGCCAAAGACTGGCCATGCTCTGGATCAGCTCCTGACTTTTTGTTTGACAAAGGACCTTTGAGGAGCATGGGGAGGGTGCTGAGGGCCCATCCATATTTCCAGAGGAACACATCAAGCTTGCTGAGAGAAACTGTGTTATTAGCCACATCTCATAGCAGATGACAGCAACACATGCTGAAGCATTTTTTAAAGTGCTTTACATGCCAGGAAGCAGTGACATCAGCTTAGCAGTTCATGAATTCACTGGAGTTCAGAAATTCATTTACTGCTGTTCCAAAAGGCACTTGCAAGTCACTCCATGACTGTATTGCTATTTCCATGCCCCCAGGAGCTGGAAGATGAATTTCATGTGCTTTCTCCCCCAACATGGATTCCTACAAACATGTAAATTTTTACAAAGATTCTGGACAGTGGGCAACACACTCACAGCACAACTCATCTGCCTTGCATCTTTTTGTACATCTTGAAGAAAACACATTAAATAGATCCAGAGTCCAACAAGTTACGGTTGCAGAATCCGCAGGAATGTGACTGCCACAGGTTGGCCTCAGTCCACATTAGTAATGTAAAATCTGTAACGCAAAACAGTCCAGACAAATACTGAACTGATGCTATCAGCTGATATTACCTCACTGCTGTTCCTCAGATAAGCATGAGGTGTTCAGTACTACGGGTGTTAGATGTTCACATCACAAGCCCCTCCAGCATCCTCAGTTTCAGGAGGTATGGAGGATGCTCAACAGCTTAGTGGAAGAGTCAGATACTTTAACTCGTGCCTTTCCTTGAGGCTGATAATTTTTAAATCTATCTTTGTCTCATTTAATAACATGTAAGGTGTTCCAACTTGGCCACAACCTCCTTTGAGTACAGGTTGCAGGTGAATATTTAGTCACATTCCTCAATAGCCTCTGTAGTTTTTAAAGGCTTGGATGAGCACATGAAATAGTATTCCCTCTGTTGCAGCAAACGCTTTAGCAAATTATGTCATATAAAACATTTTTAACAGGGTGCTGTCAGGAGTATCCAAGCAATTGCCAAAGCTAAGAGGGAGAGCTAGAATTCGAACGGTGAAATGCCAGCAAGCAGCCTGAGCTGAGCCATCCCGGGTGGGAACTGGGACTCTGAAACTGCAGCATTAATCCAGAGAATGAGAAACATTAGAAGTCAAATAGACAAAGCTGGGGTGAGTTTATTCTCAAAAGGTGAGCAATGTAAACCATGATCAGTGATTTCAAGATTGCTTGCATCTGCATAATTAACACTACAGTAAGAAAATAAGAACATGTAAGTAAATTCCTGCATCATATTTAAACAAACCCCTGATTATGCTGTCCCTTAAGGCAAGTTTAAAGTGTGATAAGGTTTTCCTGCCTCCTAAGTGTACAATTGAGGCTATGCTCCCAAAAAGCCAAAAAAAAAAAAAAAAAAAAAAATTCACTACCAACCAGGACCCAGACTGTTGGAGGGCAGCAGCTGCTACTAGAAAGGTCCTATTGAAAAAAAGCCACAAAACATGTACTAGCACATCACAAAGCAGTGTCTGATAATTCTGTTTCTCTAGCCCAACTTGGCCAGGTCTCATGGGTTACAAATTCATGGATTAGTATAATCCATACAAATGTAATTACAGATCTTTATGGCTCTTAGCAAGCTTTGCGTACTGACCATGTGCAGAACTACAAGTACTTCTCTAATCTAATTTTCTGATTTCTTTTTTCTTTTTTTTTTTTTCCTTCTCTCCAAAAGCACATCACCAAGCCCTCCTTTATCCAGACTTAAATCTGATGCTTTTGATCTGTTGGCATTGAAGACTGCCCAGCACAGAAGCTTATTTTTCTTATCTCTTTCTCCACATCCCCTTTAGTCTGTATGGCCACAAGAAAACATTCAGGGCAACATGTCAGGCAACAAGGTCTGTAACACCAGTCAGATTTTAACCACAGGCTTAGCACAGATGCTGCGCTCCTCTCGGGCTGAGTGCCATGTGTGGATATAACTGGCAAGGCCTTGATGTTGGGACTGCTACCCTAACAGAAGTGGCTGTAGGTGGCCCATGGCAGCAAGGCTGTACAGGGCAGAAGGACTGTCTCTTTGCCCAGCCCTCCCATCTCAAACGCCTCCTGCAAGGGCTAGCTCAAGGCAACGCAAACACAAGAGCACGGGCACAGAACAGACGTCATCCCCCTCCTCTTCCACAGTTCAGGAGGAAAGGGGCTGCTCTTCCAGAAGGAATGGATCTCCCTGGAGGGTGTCATCATCTGAAACATCTTCCAGTGTCCAGTTCAAGAACCAGACAAGCCTGTGCTACACCTGCCTCTGACCCTACATGCATCTAGTTTAGGTAGCTAAAACTCCTGGGGGGTTTCAGGCACCACAGCTAACCCAGAATCTTCCCTGTAGGACCTGTGACTTGCTCCTAGAACAAGCATGTGGGACTCCACTATCCTTGTATTTTCTCCACTAAATCTGTTTCCAGATCCTCCACTTGAGCCCTGGCCTGAAAATTGAGTGTTCCCAATGCCGGAAAGGAAGACGAGCATGCTCTGCCACGCCACTACAGGGGGAGCGCACAAACTGGCAACTCGCCTTAGCTCCGCTGCCTAGTCACTCTGAGAAGGCAAAGGAGAAAGGTAAGCTCTGAGGGCAATTCGGCATCTCTTTTACCCACCGGCTCTGCAGGAAGCCTATGGAAGCCGCTCAGCTAACAAGCTACCCAGGACCGGTTCACCCCAGAGGCCGCTTCGGGAGCAGGCAATTAAAAAGCAGCAGTCAGGGGAAGCTTCCAGCCTGTCACCCATATCACTCTCCCAGCCTTGTGCGTGCGGGTTTAAGCTCTACTGAAGGATGCTGCTACTGACAGCAGCAGGTCTCCGCACTCCCAGAACAGACGGGGAGCCAGACCAGCTCCCTCTCGCGCAGCCAACACACTCCAGCCCCACGCCGTGGGGACACCTTCGAGGGGTGTGGGCAGAGCTTTCTTTCTCCAACCTATTATGTTAATGGCCCCTGTGATGGAGACAGACAAGAACTACGCCGGTTAATAGCAATTATAACGAGGGAGAGAAACAATCCTTTTTCCAGTTGAGGTCGATAACAAGGCTCCCATGGGTACCTGAGGGAAGCAGATTAGGACTGTTACAGGAAATTAAGATGTACACAGAAAAGTGTTGAAGGAACCCTGGAGAGGAGTTTTGAAACTCTTGTAGCCTGATGAGAAAGGATTCACGTATTTTCCCAGGTGGATTTTAGGAGAAGGGGTAGAGTTGCACACATAGAAGAAACGCCATGCATTCACTGGAAATAGGTAAGCCACAAACATTATTTGCCCGACTCTAAATCTCTTCTTTATACGCCAATAGATGTAACTGCAGACAGTGTTCCCACCTTCACCTCCAGCTAACAAACACCTCGCTTCCAGTGAGCTTCATCTGAAATACAGGTAGGGAGCCAGAATAAGGCTGGATAAACTCAATTTATCCAACGCAGAGTCTTTCTTTAGCACAGGCACACTTTTTCTGAGCAAGCAGCATTTTCTGCAGGCAGAAAGGTCTTTGTCTAAACAAGCTACAACATACTCTCCCAGCCAGGGAGAGTTTACCCCTTCCTAGGCTCTACTGGCCTCTTCAGTCTAGAGTCAGGGCTTCACTTGTCACTTGATAAATCCTATCTCCAGCAAGCCCCAATAGCTATTCCAACAAATTCAGTGCCAGCCTGACTTCTCCACTGCTTTCAGTCCAGTCAGCAGCAGAGGCAGCATCCCTGGCTCGGCGCCGTCTTCTCCCAGCCCGTGTGCTCAGGGCCCACTCGCCCTCCCTTTGCACGCAGATGGCCAGCTGCCGTGCCAATTAGCACAAATTCTGATTTTGCTTCCTGATGTGAACATGTGCATTTGGGACAGAAACCAAATAGCTTGCCTTACTTCACTGAGCAGCCAGGTCCCAAAACAGCTGACGCTGCATTATCAGCGAGGACCACATCTGAGCGCTGGCTTATTAGTTACCAGTCCTCTGAGCCACTCAGCGCAAACCAAACATAAAATACTTCTGGTCTCTGAAGAGCTGGTCTTTTTCCAGTTCAAGACTCACCTCCATTCACTGTCTTCCAACACCTGAAACATATTTGCTTTCCCCTTTGAGGCAGGGCTTTGCTCTTTTGAAAAGCAGGCCAGTTTTCCAGGTACCTAAATCAGGACAACCATGTTTTTCTGTTTAAGCCAGAACAGTGTAGTTTTTCCCATGATGATGAGCTTAAGACTTTTGCCTGACAGCACATGGAAGCTGGTAGCATTTGTAGACCTAGGAGCACCAGAAAGCGCACCGGTACTCTGGGCTGCTACCACCTCCCAAATTCTGTATGAACAACAACAACAGAAAACCACAGACCAAAACTCAGTCAGATAGTATTTCAAGAGAAAATGAACTTTGACCTACACAGCACTTCCTTACCCCCCACATCTTAGGCTGCCAAACGTAACAGCATGACGAGGCGGCTGGAGTAAAGGTTCTGCTTATCTTATGTTCGTGGAAGTGGGACAGCACAGACAAAACAGAAAAGAATAGGAAAGATACTTCCCCCCCCACCTCCAAACAGCAGTAAAAAAACCTGTGATTAAATTTTCTCAGCTACATCTCCCTAGCATCTGAGATCCTACCACTTAAATGGACAATAGCTATATTTCTCCTATATTTTCTCCTGTTTGGCTTCAAGCAGCCAAAGAGGCTGTGCCAGCTTTCCAAGGAGAGGAGTGCTCGGGCTTCCCACCAGTTTCTGTGGGAGTTGCAGATGCTATGACCTGGGAAGACCAGCATCCTTCAGGTCAGGTGCTTACACACATACTTTGAGCCAAGTTTGCTCAATTTACCAACAGCCTGGATCAGGACTCAGGAAGGGAAGAGAATGACTGTAGGGCAGGAAAAGGCTTGACAGTCTGAGGAAAAGCCATCCCCCAGAAAGGCTGGGAAAAGGCAGAGTTGAGTAGAGTGCAAGCTCCTATTTTTCATCATCCAGTGTCACACTGAAAACATCTCCATTTTAAATAATTATTTCATAGAAGATACTCAATGAATTAGTGCTGGAAAAATCCTGTAAGTGTCTGAAACCTTTTAAGCTGACTTTGAGTCCCTTCAGATTGAATTTCCAGATATTGTTGCCCTTGCATGTGGCACCTGGAAAAAAAAACTTCAATTACAGGCTTTTGTTCCATCTCAAAAGTAATCTCCTATATTTTCTCTTTTATTGTAGCTACAGTGAAAAGGGATCCTTTGGAGCTTTTTTGAAACACTAACATCAAAGCCCATCTAAGATTAGCAAAGTACGTGCTTGCTATACAGCTTTAAGGACTCCGGCAAGATTCTCCCTTATTTAGCTGCTATATTCAGCTCTGAAACATTGAGTAGTCTATCTTACTCTCACAGATAGCAGGGGCAGATAGACAGGAGAGAGCAGAAAGGACACAAGGGATGCCTAATTCTTTCTTTACCACACAGAAAAGTAGTAGATTTCAAACAAGAGCTCCCATCCATCCCAACAGTACACAGCAAATGCAGCTGGCAAGGGAAAAAAAAAAAAAAGTGCGTTTGTGGCATGCAGGTCAGAGGCAATATGGCCCTCTTCCCCTTCCTCCATTGGCTCTGTCACAGATAGAGCATCTGCAACAAATTAATTTCCCTTGGTGCATTGCAGCCCCCTTGGCTGCACACAGACCAGGCGCTCAGCATCTGCTGCCTTTCCTCACAACTTCACGGCACGCTTTCAGCCAGGTGTCACAGTGCCTACAACTGTGGACTTTTGAAAGCTTTTACAACTGGATACAAGATGGATATTCAAACCCAAAGTCAAGACAAGACCAATATGGTAATTTTCATACATTCTCCAGATGAGAAATTGAACCTGGCTCTTCTTACATGAAAAGCTAGGTACAAAACTTCAAAGGACCCACATTCCTTCAAAGCCATAGCCTAAGGAGGCTGGATGGTTAAGTTCCTACTGTGGAACACTGTTTTATTGAATATACTTATCTCTACCACTTCAAACCCAAAGTAGGATGGAAACAATTTCAATGTACTACATGCTTTTGCTGCTGTAGAGCAGCAGCTATGAGTAACAAAGGAGCAATGGTTTTGAAATTGCACACTAGAAACCCATCAAAAGCACTGTTGTGTAGAGGTTGAAAGTAATTTTTCCTTTTTTTTTTTTTTAAGAAAAAAAAAACTAGCTTTAAGCACTAATTTCAGAAAGGGTGTCAATCTTTGAAGATCCTTTCACAAGCAAGATGCAAAGCTCAGATGAACCCAATATAAACAGGAAGAGGGAGTAAGATCTATAAACACAGAACAGCCAGAGATTGATGCGAGTTACAGCAAATCAATTACTTTTCATCCCTTAAATTCCTACTTCCCAAAGCTTCCTGCTGTAGACAGGCCCTTCCTCCTTTGTTAGCTCCTCCTGTTTTGTTTCCTTTGTCACCAGCTCAAGAGGAACATACAAGGATACCCTGCAAACATGCTCCAGCTAGGAATTAATGCATCCAGCACTCCATGCCAGACGGACGAGATTTCCCTTTCCAGGAGAGGGGACACTGTTCTGCACATCACTGCGCCATCATCACTGGGAGGTGGCTAGGGAGTCATGAAGGCAGGAAAGCGGCTAGTGAAGGACAGAGGAAGAGCAGCAAAAACTAAAACCAGAGTGCTCATTTGCCTAAAGGCCATGGCGGCATGCTGCAGCCCTCTGGACACCAGGGCTGTGAGCCCAAACCCCTGTGCAGGAAGAGCTGCCTTTAATACTCGGCCTAGCCCCAAGCCAAATGATGTTCTTGGGCATTATACCAGCTAGCCTTGATAACCCACCAGTTAGGACCCCCTTGTTGTGGTCCTGTCCCTCTAGCTGGGTGTGGGCCCAGAGCTTGGCACGCTACCCCCAGTCTGCTGGGATGGGTTGTGGGATGTGCCCTTCCCTCTGCTTCTGTCCACAGGTTCATTTTTCACCCTTGGGAACTGCTGGTCTGGAGCATCAGAGTTTGCTCGAGGTTGTGTTTACAGGACCCCAATAGGGATTCTGCTTTTTTTCATTTACTTTAGCCTGAAATAAATGAAGAAGCCTGGACAGGAAACACTAAGCAAAGGATCTGGGATATCCATCACGGGTTTTCCTCTAACAAAGGCGATCAGCACACTGCTCCTTTAGCACGTGCAGAGTCTCACAGCTATAAACCACTCTGCTCTCCAAACACTTCCTCTGTGCACTTGCCCTTCCTGGCTGTGTCTCCAGTACAACCTTGTGTAACTTTGGACTTCCTTCTCGCCCAGTACTTCACCATGCAGCCTAGGTGGAAAACTTTGCTAGACAAGGAGGGAAGAAGCTTCATTCTCCTTTGTGAGGGCCAGCAGGCCAAGAGGTAACCCTGTGCAGAACTTTGTGCTCTTATGACTGCAGAGAAGCACACAGTGAACATTTAAAAACAAAGAAACCACAATCAAAAAAACAAGACCAAAAGATACTACAGGTGGTGTATCACCATTTACAAGATACACACACAACAACTTACACAGAATGAAAGAGCAGGTAACATTTTGAATTTCACTGATAATACAGATGTAAATTGGCCTAGCTTTCATGTCTTTCTTCTATCAGCTAATGCTTCAGCTAAGATCAGCAAAGGCTCCAGCTTCTCTTTTTAATGACGTTCATTGTGTTCCATATTCATCTTTGCTGTGCACTAGGAATTGCTATCTGGGAGAAAGCTAGCAAGGCTAAGCTCAAAGTGCGGGGGCAGGGCAGGGGTGGACAAACAAAGACAAATTCAGCAACAAAACCACATTTCCTTGGGATAATGCTGTGAGCAACAGAATTTCATATTAAGGAGGATCTCTGCAGCTAAGCACTGAGGCACAGGATTTGTTTGCAGGTTTATAGGATGCCTGCTTGGACTAACGTGCACACACGAACGTCTACAAAGTCTGTTTCCTACCTGGCTGGAGCAATCCTGCAGGGACCAGATCACACCCTGTCCAGGCCATGCTGTGGTGTGCTGTCCCCACAGCAGTGCAGGAGCATCAAGTGGCAAAACAGCATGTTGAGAAACTACAGAGAAGGCTGGGACACAGGCGACAACATGCTCCAAGTGCCAAGTCATCCCTGCTCCTCCCCGTTACTCACTGCCCTTCTGAAGAGCTTTCTGCTTTGTTGGTACTTGTTGCTCTCACCCAGAGGCATTGGAGGAATTATTAGAGCCGGGCAGGAAATATTTTTCCTGTCCTATGAAAAGACGACTTCCTTTTGTATCCCTCCTGAGGAAATTGTGCTTTGTTAGTCTTCTTACTCAAGGAAAGGAAAGCAAAACAAAATCACAAAAAAACCCCCAGCAATTAAGAAGCCACCTGTGCTTCCCACTATAGCTAGTGGACAAGCTATTGTACACTTCCTTGGAGTGCAGGAGAATCAGGTTCAAATTCTTGATCTCCCCAAATCAGGACTTTTGTTCTTTCTACATCGCTGATAATCACATGGATCTCTAGGCTGTTGATACTTCAGCAGTTTTGGATGACCTGAAATACCCTGCAGGATGGCAACCTGCCTGGAGTCTGACATGTGCTATTGAGTTCAGATGTGGAAGTTCACAGAGCACCTCTTGCAAGTAACTCAGAGCCATGGAAACTGCCAAAACAAAACCAAAAAGCCTTCTGTGGTTCTGACAAGACAATTCCAGATTGCTTGTAAACCATGTCCTGGGTAACAAAGTGCAAGAGTTCACCAGGCTTATGCAAAATACCTTGCTTGCACCTCACGAGGAAATAATGTATCATAGACTGGTTAGAAAGCACCCCAGCCTGTTATTCCCACTGTATTTCAGTCCAAGTGTATTCATCTTGCTTATGAAACTCAAAAGGGAGTTTCACACCGCAGAGATTCAGAGATTCTTCCAGCTCGTGCATGGCTTTGTAAGCTGAAATAAGTGAACTCCACGGGCAGGACGAAACGAGTTTGGCAGCTTTGCATAGGGAAAGGGTTGTATTGATAGGCAGGAGCTTTCACAACAGTCAAGGTGTACAGCCACTATCATAACCAAGGTGCTTTGGGAAGACTTCTGAAACTGCTGGCCTAGACGAAGAGTGCTGGAAATTATTTGTCATGTTGCTTTGTAGTTGTACAGGAAACCTCATAGGGCAGAATTTTTCTTCCCTATATGCTTCCCCCCGCCTCTTCCTTTACTCACATGAGGGGAATGCCAGGAATATCCTGGAGCAAGGATTTTTGTAGGTGCTCCCATATAGTAATCAAGTAATTGCCACTTTTCCTTAGACCTTTCCCTTGCATCTCAAAGAACAGCACTGAGGACAACAGTGCATACTTCAAAGCATAAAATGTTCCAGTACAAACAGGTTAACATCTATGGGCAGAAAATGAAATGCCATAGCGTTACAGATAGCCAAATCCCAAGAAGAGATTGAAGGGGAGAAAAGGCGGGGAGAAAAGGCGTCTATTCTCTATGTCTTTAACCAGCCTGTGAAGCATAAAGGCCTTCTACACAGAAGTTGTCATACAGGCAATTATAAGAGGCAATAGATTTGACCTATGGATTTAAATAATAGATGAATTTGTCCTCATCTAGACTGAGTCAGATTAGTGCCAACATACCACAGCAAAACCTCAATCTACAGGCTATCCTTTCCATCACAAAACTGAAATAAACTTGCACGTGCACACATGGAAAGGTACTTTTATATGACTTATATAGATCCAACTAGGACTGCATCAGAAATGAAACCAAATATTAGTTCATCCATATGTTTATTAGGAATATATAAATCAAGTTATCTATTCTCTCTACTGAAAAAAAAAAAAAAAAAAAGTGATATTGTATGATTTTGGATGGGGGATATCTAGCCACAGTCCTCATTTTTAGGTGGCAATGCTAATAGGACTGTAGAGTAGTTAAAGGCATTTCTAGGTAAAAACTAGAATAATCCTTGATAAAAATCTGCAAAATTCTAATTTGCATATGCTCATCTAAGAAAAAAGCATTTTCCAACGGGCATAACCATTGAGGGTTATTTTTTCTGCCATCGTGAAAAAGGTTGGAAAAACAGATTACATTTTTATTATCTATTCACAGGGCCATTTACTAGAGCTCATTAAAATGTGAGAGCCCTGTCACTCATCATCATTGCTGGAAGCCAAGAGAGCCAGCACCTCTTCCTGCCCACCCCAACCTACCATGCTTGTAGCACAAGTTTCCTTCACAAGCCAACCAGTAACAACAGTCTCTCAAGTGGTTTTTATTTTTAAGACTGGTCTACCTTTTTTTCCCCTTACTCCCTCTATCGGTAGGCTAATTCATTTGTTCAAGGCTTGGTCTTGTTAAAGGCTGTGGCAGATGGCGAAGACGCATTGTGGGAATGACAGCAGAGACAGCAGGATGCACACGAGATCAACTTGAAGGAGCACTGAATAGCAGTGATACTGAACTGTGGCATCATTTATCATTGTAGAAGGCAAGACATAAGGTTATCTTGAGGGATTAATTGTTTGAAATCCCACTAGGTCCTTCCAACAGTCGCCCTGCAATCTCAGCTATTGAGCAATTCCATTCCCTGTCCTTCAACCTGGCTGGTTTGGTACTGGGGAGGAGGGTGCACTTTATTGCCCATGTAGCTCTTTATACAGCTCTTACACAGCACTAAGAGACAAGGAAGCAAATGCTCTTAAAACTAGGAAAAAATGGCAGGAATTAAAATTGTCTACATAAAGCCACAGGGAAAAATCATGGGCAGAGCAGGAATGAGGGCTTACCCTGACCCTCAAGTACTGCTAATTTCTCTGGACGATGCTTACCCCCACTTGCAGAAAGACTGAACAAAAGCAGTTTTCCTTTGAACGTCAATCAGCATCTTTACCAGATACTCTTAAATCTAACTTTATCCCCTGATTGCTGCAATTCTGCCACATTAAAGTGATTCTCTGAAGTAACTCTGATTTATTCACAATACTGCTATTTAGCAGCCAAAGCATCAGAGCAATACGGTTATGTTTTGATTTCAATTCAATTACCAGCAGAGTAGCAGCCAGAGCGCAAAGCCGAGATACACACAGCACAGCTGCGGCAGCGGTCACACACCAACAGTTCAATGCCTCCCCTTCCACAAATTAAAGCCTTTCTGGAAATACCCTCTGCTGCATGGCCCTGGGCCAATGCCTGGGTGTCCACACAATTTACATGGGTAGACATGCAGGTACGAGGGGGGAGTTTTGCTTTCTGGGAAATGGATTGAGACCCCCTCCTTACCAACAGGGACAAAGCTGGATTCCAGAAGCAGCACCAGGTGGAGAGGCCGTAGGAGCTGGGGTTTAAGGAAAGGGAAATACCACATCCCAGGAGGATGCAGGCTCTTCACATGAAACAGATTTAAAAGCTGTGATTAAAAAGTAGTTCAAAAGGTTTTCGTTTCAGAAGAGAAAGGAAAAGTCACCTCAGGCCAAAGCAAGAGCAGCTCTTCCCACAGACCTATTTCAGCACAGCTGGGACAAGTCCCTCTGAGCAAAGAGGATGGGGACCTAGACCTCAGCAGAGTCAAGAAAAACCCAAACACAAAACGATGACTCTCAGATTTGACTGTACTGCAAGCCTCTAATGTCAGAGTACCAGAGCTGCAACATGCAAAGATACAACTACCTCTTCCAAAAGCAACACTCTTCAAAGGACCCTGCCATTCAGGCAGCTAAAAGGATGCTCAGATATAATTTAAAAGGACACAGACACTTTCTGCAGTCAGCTATCCTGTCCTGCTAATTGTAGCCAAGCTCTTGCATGAGGACTTCACAGGTAGAAATCAACACTCACCAGTAATTTTTCACAGAGATCTAAAAAGCTCTGTCTATAAAACTGCTTCTGTCACCCTCAGCACCCACAGTAGGCACAGCTTCACCATCAGCCACCCAAAGGTGACCAGGGCCCACCTCACTGCTCCATAGGCCTGAACACTGTGCTCTAGGCTGTGGCCCAAGGGCCCTTGCAGAGGCACCCCATCATTAGCCACAGCTGATGAGCACTCGCCACTGACCTGGGCTCCAGTGCTTGCAAGTCATGAGATTAATTACAGCTTTGGCTGCCACACTGGCAAATTAAATTACCTCCTTCAGGTGGCCTGAATGAGCAGAAATGCCCTCACCTCCATCCAGAGAATTATAAAGAAATACTAAACCAAAAAACCCCAAACCTTCTAGAAAGAAGAAAACAGTAACAGCCCAGGTTAGTAGCTCAGTTTACTTCTCTAACAAAAGCCTTGGTGCTTGTCTTAATCCTATTTTTTTATAATGTCTCTGAGTAACTAAGGAGTCAATTCTGTATGTCCTAGATACTGGCTTTTATCCAGAGTTGAAGGAGCTCTCTGTTTTGGGAAGGTCTGTGTTTTACCCAGAGGGATGAGCTGCTTTTAAGTAGAGCCTGCTAAGGTAGCAAAGCCGTACCACCACCAACTTCACCAATGCTCCGTGGGGAAGCAGCCGCGTTCTTTTTCAGACTCCCTGGAAGCTGTGTCAGCTCTGACGGCTGCCCTACAGCAACTTCTGGGAGGCTGCTGTGGGCTCCAGAGAGCCATCCCCTTGCTCCTCCTTTTCTCCCCTGTGCCCGGGAAAGGCCTTTTTACTGTAAGGCTGAAGTCTGCAGCTCTAGCTACAGTGATACCTCAGGTTTCGTCACCCTCAATTCGAAAGTGACACCATTGAAATAAAAGTATCCTGCCCTGCCACCTCTTGGAAACAGAAATGAGGCCAAAGCTATTAATTAATTCTTGTTCTGGGGTCTCTGGGAGTTCTCAGGAGCTCAGCATCCTGCTCTCAGGGTCCATCCCCAGCCAGCTCTCTGCTGGTTTACAGCTTCTCAGTCACCGAGACAACAGCTTCAGAGTCAACACGATCCGAAGCAGTGCAGCAAGGGGATTCCCAAACCGGGGAAGCTCAGGGGGGAGTGGAGCAAGACGCAGTGAGCCCACAGCTTGCATGGGAGCAGCTGATGAGACGTGGGCAGAGCCAGGGGGCACCAGTGGTCCGGCCCCTCTCCCCGAATAAGCAGGGCCAGGCTGGAGTGCAGCGCAGCAGTGTGCATCAGGGAGGGTGCTGACCTGGGGCATTGGCTGTTCCTGACTCAGGGCAACATGGCCAACACCCACCTGAGAGCAAAGGCTGTAGCTCCAGCCAGGAGGTCTGCACCGGCTCCCCCTGCAGCGGTTGATGCCTCTGTGCAGGTGGAGGTGGTATTCTCATCAACCCTCCCGGTCGAAGGGCAGGGGCCTGAAAGGGCCAGATGTATCTGGCAGGTCAACTCGTGGCTCAGGGAGTGGTGCTACAGCCAGGGTTTGGGTATCTCGACCACGGGGCGTGCTTTGAGAAGCCCGGGCTGCTAGGGGTGGATGGGGTGCACCTAACTGAGAAAGGGAAGAGTGTGTTTGGACGAAGGCTTGCCTGACTCATCCGGAGGACTTTAAACTAGTGTTACCCACTGCTGTCAGCATGGCGCCAGTGCCAGCACCGAGGGTTCAGAAGCTGAGGAAGGATCTCAGGTATGTGCAAACGAACTTAAACTGCAGTCCAAAAGAACTCCTGTCGCTCCAGCCAGCAAGTTGGCTTTGTCAGGGGCCCAGATGAAGTGTCTCTATACCAACGCACGCAACATGGGAATTAAACAGGAAGAGCTGGAGATGTGTGCACACAAGCAGGGCTATGTCCCTGTTGGCATCACGGAGACGTGGTGGGGCAACTCGTATGACTGCAGTGTCAACATGGAGGGGTACAGGCTTTTTAGAAAGGACAGGAAGGGAAGATGAGGAGGGGGTGTCGCTCTCTACGTCAGCAACATGGACATCTTTGTCAGCAACATGGACAGTGGTATAGAGTGCACCCTCAGCAAGTTCTCCAATGACACCAAGCTGTGTGGTGCCGTTGACATGCTGGAGGGGAGGGATGCCATCCAGAGGGACCTTGCCATCCAGAGGGATGCATCCAGAGGGACAGGCTGGAGAGGTGGGCCCGTGCCAACCTCATGAAGTTCAACCAGGCCAAGTGCAAGCTCCTGCACCTGGGTCGTGGCAATCCCAGGCACAAATACAGACTGGGCAGAGAATGGATTGAGAGCAGCCCTGAAGAGAAGGACTTGGGAGTGCTGGTGGACGAGAAGTTCAACATGAGCTGGCAATGTGCCCTTGAGGCCCAGAAGACCAACCGCATCCTGGGCTGCATCAAGAGGAGCATGGCCAGCAGGTCGAGGGAGGTGATTCTGCCCCTCTATTCTGCCCTGGTGAGACCCCACCTGGAGTACTGTGTCCAGTTCTGGAGCCCCCAACATAAGAAGGACATGGACCAGTTGGAGAGGGTCCAGAGGAGGGCCACAAAGATG
>WHYT01017319.1:186094-207570 GCA_009806455.1 Tetrax tetrax
CTGCTTTTAAGTAGAGCCTGCTAAGGTAGCAAAGCCGTACCACCACCGACTTCACCAATGCTCCGTGGGGAAGCAGCCGCGTTCTTTTACAGACTCCCTGGAAGCTGTGTCAGCTCTGACGGCTGCCCTACAGCAACTTCTGGGAGGCTGCTGTGGGCTCCAGAGAGCCATCCCCTTGCTCCTCCTTTTCTCCCCTGTGCCGAGGAAAGGCCTTTTTACTGTAATGCTGAAGTCTGCAGCTCTAGCTACAGTGATACCTCAGGTTTCGTCACCCTCAATTCAAAAGTGACACCGTTGAAATAAAAGTATCCTGCCCTGCCACCTCTTGGAAACAGAAATGAGGCCAAAGCCATTAATTAATTCTTGTTCTGGGGTCTCTGGGAGTTCTCAGGAGCTCAGCATCCTGCTCTCAGGGTCCATCCCCAGCCAGCTCTCTGCTGGTTTACAGCTTCTCAGTCACCGAGACAACAGCTTCAGAGTCAGCACGATCCGAAGCAGTGCAGCAAGGGGATTCCCGAACTGGGAAAGCTCAGGGGGGAGTGGAGCAAGACGCAGGGAGCCCACAGCTTGCATGGGAGCAGCTGATGAGACGTGGGCAGAGCCAGGGGACACCAGTGGTCCGGCCCCTCTCCCCGAATAAGCAGGGCCAGGCTGGAGTGCAGTGCAGCAGTGTGCATCAGGGAGGGTGCTGACCTGGGGCATTGGCTGTTCCTGACTCAGGGCAACATGGCCAACACCCACCTGAGAGCAAAGGCTGTAGCTCCAGCCAGGAGGTCTGCACTGGCTCCCCCTGCAGCGGTTGATGCCTCTGTGCAGGTGCAGGTGGAGGTGGTATTCTCATCAACCCTCCTGGTCAAAGGGCAGGGACCTGAAAGGGCCAGATGTATCTGGCAGGTCAACTCGTGGCTCAGGGAGTGGTGCTACAGCCAGGGCTTTGGGTATCTAGACCACGGGGTATACTTTGAGAAGCCCGGGCTGCTAGGGGTGGATGGCGTGCACCTAACTGAGAAGGGGAAGAGTGTGCTAGGACAAAGACTTGCCTGACTCATCCGGAGGACTTTAAACTAGTGTTACCCACTGCTGTCAGCATGGCGCCAGTGCCAGCACCGAGGGTTCAGAAGCTGAGGAAGGATCTCAGGTATGTGCAAACGAACTTAAACTGCAGTCCAAAAGAACTCCTGTCGCTCCAGCCAGCAAGTTGGCTTTGTCAGGGGCCCAGATGAAGTGTCTCTATACCAACGCACGCAACATGGGAATTAAACAGGAAGAGCTGGAGATGTGTGCACACAAGCAGGGCTATGTCCCTGTTGGCATCACGGAGACATGGTGGGGCAACTCGTATGACTGCAGTGTCAACATGGAGGGGTACAGGCTTTTTAGAAAGGACAGGAAGGGAAGATGAGAAGGGGGTGTCGCTCTCTACGTCAGCAACATGGACATCTTTGTCAGCAACATGGACAGTGGTATGGAGTGCACCCTCAGCAAGTTCTCCAATGACACCAAGCTGTGTGGTGCCGTTGACATGCTGGAGGGGAGGGATGCCATCCAGAGGGACCTTGCCATCCAGAGGGATGCATCCAGAGGGACAGGCTGGAGAGGTGGGCCCGTGCCAACCTCATGAAGTTCAACCAGGCCAAGTGCAAGCTCCTGCACCTGGGTCGTGGCAATCCCAGGCACAAATACAGACTGGGCAGAGAATGGATTGAGAGCAGCCCTGAAGAGAAGGACTTGGGAGTGCTGGTGGACGAGAAGTTCAACATGAGCTGGCAATGTGCCCTTGAGGCCCAGAAGACCAACCGCATCCTGGGCTGCATCAAGAGGAGCATGGCCAGCAGGTCGAGGGAGGTGATTCTGCCCCTCTACTCTGCCCTGGTGAGACCCCACCTGGAGTACTGTGTCCAGTTCTGGAGCCCCCAACATAAGAAGGACATGGACCAGTTGGAGAGGGTCCAGAGGAGGGCCACAAAGATGATCAGAGGGCTGGAGCACCTCTCCTATGAGGACAGGCTGAGAGAGTTGGGGCTGTTCAGCCTGGAGAAGAGGAGGCTCCAGGGAGACCTGGTAGCCTGATAGCCTCCCTCAAGGGGGCCTACAAGAAAGACTGGGAGAGGCTGTTCAGTAGGGGCTGTTGTGACAGGACTAGGAGTAATGGTTTTAAAATAAAGAGAGGTAGATTTGGATTGGATATTAGGAAAAAATTTTTTACAATGCGAGTTGTAGGACACTGGAACAGGTTGCCCAGAGAGGTGGTGGATGCCCCATCCCTGGAAACGTTCAAGGTCAGGCTGGATGGGGCTCTGAGCAACCTGATCTGGTTGGGGTTGTCCCTGCCCCTTGCAGGGGGTTTGGACTAGATGACCTTTGAAGGTCCCTTCCAACTCTAACCATTCTATGATTCTGATTTACAGGAGCGGCTGAAATCTCAAAGACTAAATACAATTTTTTTATTTTACATCTAGGTTTCCATGTATCTCGTGCTCCATATAACAGAATGCAGGGGTTTCTAATGGGTTAAAGGGTGTTTTCTCAGAGCAGGTCTTTATAAACCAATTGACTCTTTAAAGTAAATTCAACTATGGAGCCACAGAAATTCCCCTTATTAAATTTTTGGAGTTCTGAATAGCTATCTGGGGGAGCTGCCCGGCTGCCAGGGAGGCCAAGGGATCAAATTCAGATCAGAGGCCTCACTTGGGAGAACTAAAGTTAGGTGAGAGGAATCCCAACCAAGACGCTGCGACAGCTGCCGAGAGTATTTGTGGAGCAGTCAACAAATGAAACATAACGTGAGTTTTCTAACGGAGTACACTGCTGATCTTAGAAATCAAGCTTTCCAGCCCTGTTCCTGTTTTGGAATTCTTTTAACCACAGGTGATGCGGGATGTACTTCGGTTCACCACCTCCAAGGAAAACCGATGCCCAAATCCGAGTTATTTCAGTAGGAGCTGAGATCTTCCAGCTCCGGGGGTTTGTAACCCATTTAGTTTCCCTCTCCAGTGACTGGTTTGTTTGTACGCATAACTAAACATGAGGTTTAAATCTTTACCTAAGGAAAAAATTAGTAGACTAATGGAGTAGACTCCATGATTTTTTTTTTCGAGGAGGATTCACTGAAATTTAGATTTAAAAAAAAAAAAATCCTCTCCTCTGAGGTGTGGATCTGCCGGTGGATGGAAGGAGATGTTGCTCCCTGCATGGCCACCCCTGTCTGAGCGGACGGGTCCAGGCGCTGGGAGGCAGCAGTGGCTGGGTGCTGGGCAGCCCTCCTCCAGCACCCTGTAGCTAACCTGGCCGTGGCCCACTCTGCTGAGTCCCTTTTCTCAGCTAATACTGCCAAACTTAGCATAAACTGTGTAGTTTTTTTTTGGTATCGTATCCAATTCCATCCAGCCACACTCACCCCTGTTGCTGGAGAGCAGCCATAAGTAAGTTAGCAGATCAGGCTATCCGTGAGCTCTGAAATCAGCTCCTGTTAGCAGTCGTCCTACACGACCTTTTACTGCATTGACATTTCACTGGTTTTCATTCTGAATTTTTTTTTTTTTCTGTTTTATTCTCCCTTGTGCATGCAGCCAAACAGGGCAATAGTAGATAACTCACCAAATAGTTTTCTGCAAACTGTTTCTGTTCCCAGTGAACATGTGCTGCGCATGTAAACACTTAGATTGGTTGCTGACACCGCTATATTCATATTGGGGGTGTATCTCAGCTATTGTGTCTACATTTGCTTACTCTGAACACTGTAATGTTCATATGTGAGCCATCCTAGAAAGAATTGTAATTTCCTAGACAGCATTTATTGTAAGTATTAATATGGCAGTTTACTTCAACACTTGATATCCACTGGGGTAGGGTGAAGGATTTTTTTAAACTATTATTTAGAAATTAGGAAAAGGAAAAAAAAAGATCACTTAAACTATCCTTGAAAGTTTCTTAAATTAGCCTTTCCTAGGTAGTTATTTTGGTTGAATGTTCTTATCTTAAGTGGCAAGAGAAAAAAAAAAAAAAACGAAACAGAAAAAAGATTTGGCATGTCACGTTTGTGACAGTAGGTTAAGAGAGATCCTGCGCTGATCATTTAACTTGCAAAATCAGACAATGTTGAGCTGTAAAGTAAAAAATTCTCAAAACTGGAAATTCCCTGAAATGTTTTCGTTATTCATTACTAGTATGACACCAATGCATAAATTAATGGGGTAGGAAGCAGGGGTTAGACAGTAACTTGTCTTAATGTTCACCAGATACTTGGTTAAACCAGCGGTCTATTAGGCATGGCATCATACCATTAGGCATGGTGTCATAAAATTGCTGGATGTAGCTCTGCACAGATGACTGCAGTGTTCTGCTTATGACATGACATGACACAACGCGACATGACATAACATCTTTATCTATTTCCTGCATTATGCCAGACCGAGCATGGCGTGGTGCTGGCCCTCATTTCCAGTGCTTCCTATCAGGAGATGATGTGGGCACAGGACGGCAGAAGCTCAGAGTCAGCTTCAAACACAAAGAGTAAAACAACAGCTACAGAAAGAGATGCTGTGTTGTAAACCACGACAAGTTGCACTTAGAAAAGAGCCCAGCTGGAGTTCAAATAAGACATGAGTGCTGATTTGAAAAGACCTTTTTGCTGGAAAACAGCTTGATCTTGCCTGATACGCATACCAGACTGCAGAAATTTCTATAAGCAAAAGGACGAATCTGACTGTGAGCGAAGTGATTAAACAACAGCTTTAAGGTTTGGTGACAAGCATCTCAGCGGCATCTGAAGGCTTTCAAGGGGCCTGATACTCCTTGTTTTACGGAGTGCCAAGGAGAGAAGAAATGCCTTTAGAAAAGCAATGGAAAGCCACAATGTGTAAGAGTAGAACGAGGTTCATTCTAACACTTTGGGCTGAATCCTTACATTCTTGCTCACTTTCAGCCACCACCTTTGCTTCCAAGGGAAGGTGGTCTTATTTTGAGCTCCTTGAAGAGGTCTAACAGCTAAGCAGCTAGCTGCACTGGAGCGCACTGGAGTCTGTGGTGACACGCACAGCGGCAAAATAGGCTGGAGGCCAAGCTGACTCCTCTCAAGACACCAAACCTGTTGTCCTCGGGCTCGTCTTGTTAATTTTTGAGGATTCTGCAAGTTCTGTGTAAGTTTTCTGGCCCTCAGCTGCTGGAGCAGGGAATGGTGGTAGGAGCAGGAAGGTAGACAATGGAATGGGGAGGAAAGAAATTATTTATTTCCCTCTAAAATAAAAAATTGGCTGACTTTGGCTAAACTTAAAAAATTGGCTGACTTTGGCTAAACTTAAAACACACACTCATGCACTTACATATGGTTGTCACTAGCATAAGACAAAACATAGGAAAAATGATCTCAAAAGTTAAGCTTTTGTAAGTAGCTAAATTAAGGGAGTTGGACTAGAACTTTATTTTAAAGTGGATAGTAGACAGGCATGATATAGTACAGTCTATTTTTGGACACTTAAAAACTGTTGCAATCTTTCTAAGCCATGAATTTCTCCAAAAATATCTTGCCCTGCTTGGGCATGAACATCGTGAGGCTGGATTCTCCCAATGCATCTCTCCAGATAAAGGCAGCATTTGGGGGCTGGGAGTCTGGCTGAGCCATTCCAAGTGCGGGGAGCATCAACAAACCAACTGAAGCGGCTCAACCGTCTCCCTCTGGGCATCACAACTCTGTAAGGCTCAGTCTACAGAAGAGCCTGTGGGGTCCAAGTTTGCGGGTGTGATTTAGGACACACCTTATATTGTTCTGGGGGATGAGAAAAACTGGTTTAGAAAAACTGGTTCCCTAATTTCCAACCCGAAAGACCAGTGACAGAGCTGTGAGTCACTGCGGTGGTAGGAAGCGTTGTTGCTGACGTTGTCTTCTCTGGATAGAGGAAAGCTGTCCTCTCTGTAAGGACTGAGGTCATGGACTGGGCAGGAGGAAAAGGAGATTTCTGTCTGTCCCTTACAAGTCTCAGGTGCTGGGGCAGGCAGGGCATAGCTCAGCCTTCAGTGCAGGCTGCAAAGTAGTCCAGCTGTCTGCTCAGGATTCAGTTTCTATAGCACATTTTGAGATGAAAAAATGCATGTTTAGAGTAAGTCCTACTTTGAAAACCCCGTCCTCAAGGTTCCCTGGACAGTTCTATCCCTTCAGTTTTCTATGGAGCAGAGCTGATGGTGGTGGCTTGGTGGTGGCAGGATGGAGGCCTGAGCTTGGGCTGCCTGCCATGCCCAGGGTACACCACATTTGGGATGAAGTGTCTGTGAAGCTGCTTCTTCCCTGGGGCTTTGGCAGAAGGAGGTTATCAAGGACTAGTCATTGCTGTAAACCTCTTTCATAAACAGTGTTGTGCGCTCTTATTTGCTATTTTTAATGATGCCACTTGTCCAGATGTGTTTACAACGTAAGCTCCCCCAGCCCAGGCCCTTCCCTGTTGCCCTCTGGATGGAGCCGTGGGTTTCCAACCAGGCCCACGGCTGCAGGCACTGCGACGATGCAGATCATAACACCTGTAAGGCTCGCTGGCCCTACAAGCATCTGCCCGTTTACACAATGTGCCTTTGCACCTGCGTGATGTTGAATCAAATCCCCAACACACTTGAAGGGTGACTGGGATATCCCTGTTTACAGTTGCTTAATTGTTTTGCATGGCTCAGGACAGCAACAAGCACAAACAAGCAGACCGTGACAAGGGATGCTTCCAACCAGCTCCAGGCAGCGTCTGCCATCTTTCCACGGTATGCGTTGGTTTGGGGAGGAAATGAAGCATCTAGGTCAGGGTTTGCTTTTAATAGGCAGCACTAGTGCAGGAGAGCCTTGTAATGTGCTGCCAGTGAATGCTAGGCAGAAATGACAGTAAGCTCATGGAAATGCATGGAAATTCGACATCCCGCCTCCCCATCCCCCTCCCCTCCCACCCTCTGGTATGTATGACTTTGAATCTGCTTTCGAGAGTCCCTGCTGCGCAGGGGCTGTCCATCCATCTGGCAAGGTTACAAACACATTTCAGCGCTGTCCACAACATGCCTGATGTAACCTCCTTTCCATAGCCTCTGCTCTCCCCCTCGCAATCTTTGTTTGATGCGGAGGAATGAAGCCCTGCAAAGCAAAACCAATGAACCGTGAAGAATCGCAGGGCCCAAACTGCTGGATCCCAAGAGAGGAGAAGGGAGGGGGAAATAGGCACAAAAGGAAGAAAGGGGAAAGAAGGTGGAAGAAAGAGCTAAAAAATACAAAGAAGATCTTACAAAGGAGGGATAGGGGAGAGAGGGTAAGGAGAGTTCCAGCAGAGATGGGCTGCGCCCTCGCTACGGGGGTTTAACACTGGGTTATTACTTGCTTTGCAGCTACGTTACATCTGTCAAAATCTCAGATTCTGCCTGTCGAGGTATTTACATTATGCTCACTCATGACAGCAGCGAGCCTGTCGCCAGCTTCCCCTCTCCTCCCCGAAGCTATTAAGGAAGGAGAAAGCCTTTGTTTGTTTGTCAATTGTGATTTTTTTTTTTTTTTCTACTAGAAGACTTTCCCTAGCCAGGTCACGGAGTGGGCCTCCGCTATAGAAACTAGGCACAACAGAGCAATACTGCAGGTGTTGGTGGTTGTGGTGGCAGCTGGGATAAGATGTTGAAGTTCCTGTGTTAATCAAGAATTGCGTTTACTTATTTAGCTAAGAGCTAAAGTGTTACTTTAGTTGTTCGGTAATTTATTTTGGTTTCTTTATGGCACCGAGGCAAATTATTCTGTTGATATTAATCAGAAGTTCCATGGCTGATGACTTCAGGACATTTTATTAGAAATTAGCTAAGAAAAAAATGGGAACAGTTAAATCTCTCTCTGATATGACTCTGTGGAATAGCTGTTTACATGTTGAGAGCCAGTGTGCTGAATACAAAATATGTGAGTCAGAAGTGGTTAAGATTGAAATAGATTCCTGGTTTTGTTTTTCTAAGAAAGAAATTTAAATTGTCCTGATAATTTATGGAGGAAGCCTGGGCCTTCCTACCTTGATGCCTTTGAATGAGAGCATAAACAGGGGAAGGTTTCCTGAAGAATCTGCAAAGGGAAAATTTACCCTCAGGTAACACAGAGCTTCCCTGGGAATTTATTGAAGTGGGGTGGGACACTGGGATGCTGGCAATGGCCTGATCCCGAGAAAGTCAGTTTCTACTCCTCGGTAAAACTTGCAGACACTGTTCAAATGCAAGTGCCAGTCTAGGTGGTCATACATGCATAGCAGGGGAACCAAATGTGTTAGCAACTAATACAGGAGTATCTTTCCACTCTTCTATCTCATTTTTCTTTCAAGATCAAGTCACACTCTGACTCAGCCTCACTATAAATACGCCCTTCAAAAATAAAATATTCCTCTGTGCCCCAGGTTCTGAGATGGTGGAGCCTCCTGACACAAGACCTCACACGGGCCAACAGCAGCTTTCCACAGACTTTCAAAAAGAAAGGCATTTCTTTGACCTTCACTATCTGTACGTCGCACTGCTCATACTAAAATGGAATACCTAAAAAGGCAGGGAGAAAGGCTGTATGGCTACTCCTTGTGCTTTTATTAGAGATTCAAAGGTAGTTTGGAAAGAAAGGCATGGGCTGTGAAACTCCTGGGCAGGTCTGCAACCTTTAGAAAACGGAGAGTTCAGCTGGAACCAGTGGAGCCATCTCCCTTGGTAACAGCTCAGGATCTGGTCCCAGGCTTCTGCGTTTCAAAGGGAGCTGGTATGTAAAACATTCCTCATTGATTTTGCAGGGTTTTTTCCCTTCCTTTCTACTGGAATTGAAACTGAGTTTTGCTTATTCTCTGCTGAAGCACACGGGTTACTGCAAAGTCAAAATCTGCTTACATAACTGTAGGGGAAGATCATGTAACTGCTTGCAGCCTTTCGTATCTATTAAACTTAATCCAGTTTGCCGGGCAACAAATAAGAGATGGAACCACTGGTGTGCTGCATTACTCCACTTAAAAGCCTTTTAACAATTTGCTATTGTTTGAAAAAAAAATGGCATGTCATCTGTATTAGTCACACTCTTCCTCCCAGGAACATAACCTTAATTACTGTTACTAGGTTTGTGTGCCTAATGTTTTGGTCCCACCTATTTTTCTTGTGAACCTGTTATTTTCAATCACTGCCTTAAAAAAGAAGTACTTCATTATTATGACTGTGTTGCTTGTTCACTAAATGCCATGATACTTATTTTCCTCTAGGCTGGAAGGATGAGCAGAGTGCTTTGACTGCTTTGTTTGGCATGGTTTGGCATGGCGAAAAATCCCTATTTTTCGCTATTATTCACAAACTATAAATATAAATGGTTCAAAATGAAAAAGAAATTAAAAAGTGATGCTGGATTGTTCTCCTCTTGTGACTGGCTGAAACTGAAACCTTTGCTCTTGGAATGGGAGCTTGGGGAGAAACACGATGGCAAATGCCCAACTGCAGCAGCTACGTGCTCCAGCGAAGTGCTCAGAAACCACCCTGCTCACCTACAAATCCCAGGGTTTCTCCTATGTGCCTCACCACGCTCCCCCTCTGCTTCTGGGAAGCTACTTGATAATAAAGAGGTGGCACCATGATCCCTGGTGCTGGATGTTCAGTGAGAGGCTGTTATTCTCTCCCTGTCTGCCCCATACCATGGTCATGATGACCATATTCTTTACCTAACTGCTGGGCTTTGTTTTGTTTAGTTTCTGATTGTAATATCGTCACTTCAGTATGTGACCTGAGCACACAGGGCAGTTTTTTCCTCTGACTTGACTTTTTTTTTTACGATGGCTTTTCAGCTTCTCTTTGACTTTGTATTTTGAAAGACATTCACACTGCTGTCACATTGGCTGGGACTTAACTTTTCCTTTTTCTGCACTTAATAGGAACCGTGTATACAGTTGCCACAAAGACTAGTTAGCTGGCCATCCCATGTGGTATAGAGACAAATTCTCTGATTTGACTACTTTTTCTCTGAAATTATTCTGATTTACAGTATTCTGATTAGAATTTTTAACCTTTGTTGCATGGCAGAGGTTTCCCACCTACTGGTCCCCTTCTTTCTCCCTACTGTGAGACAGAGGCAAATTTCTGAAGAAATTTCACGTCTAATACCAAGTAGCAAAGGTCACAGGAGAAAAGGACCTGGAAAGAAACATTTGTTTTTCTGTAAGATGATGCCTCAGATTGGTTTTTGCCTTGTCCCCAAAGATGCCAGCTTTGGACTCCATTTTCCATCAGCACTCTTTACAGCTTAAAGTACGTTATAGAGTCATTACAGGAAGAATTGCTTTAGGAGATTAGGTAATTTACCATGGAATTCAGCAATACTGGTACTTTTAACCTCAGTCCATCCCAAAGGTGATAAATGCCTTACTGCGCTCAGCACAGGCGTTGTTAGTCTGAAGTCTTACTATTTTCAAGAGTCCTGCTGAGCAAGGCTGAAGATATTCTGGTTTTCTCCTAGTCAGGTACTGAAAATTTCCCAAATGCCAGTCATTACAGGGAAAAACAGCACTGAAAAGTCTTATTAAGCTTGCCAAATTACGTGCTCAAAAATTAGGTAATTAGGAACGCATCATGTCTGAAATCACCTTGCCCACATCTTTTTTCTTATCGTAGGGCCTATTGCACTGAGCATACACGGTGGATTGTGCTTCCTTGATAGGCAGATATTCAATATTTTGTGTTTCAAATGCAGTCTGCTGCAAATGAAACCTAGTTTTCTGCTCACCTCTTTGTTTCAATGGTACAAACCCTTCTCAGAAAAGCTGGGTGTTTCCTCATCTGATTGTCTGCCAGTTGAGCCCTATGGTCTTTGGCACCATCTCAAATATCGGTCCAACGATTCCCAAGCTGCTTTTCCCAGTACTGCCATCCCAGACAGACCCATAACACCCCTCTTCCTTCACACTGTGGCCGAGACAGCGTGGCGTCCTGTGCTGTACTGCTTCCAGCTGTGCGGCTGGGCTCCTGGCCTCGTGGTGCATCCCGTGGACCACCCACCTCCCTGTGGGCTGATTCACATCTCGGGACCTGCTAAATTTGTGCATGACTTTGCACAGCAGCTCTGTGAAGAGTGGAGGCTGTCTGATCCCCGTTTCACAGCTGAGGCATAGAGAGGTTAAGGTCAAAAGGTAACACTGGTTTCAGCACCTCGTTTGAAGCAATGAGGGTGCGATGATTTGGACACATTTGGCAATTTACAGCATGAAACACACCCACTGGCATTGTCCATTGTCAGCCTGTGCAGCTGGGAGTGCTCCAGCATCTCAAGTCAGGCACCAAAAAACAGAAAAAGAAACACAGTATCAGTGATCACCAATGCCAAATTTGGTTTAAGTGTCGTGTCAGGCATAACACAGGATCTCTTTGATGATTGTAAGGATAGAACTGGAACTTTTAGAGCGCTGATCAGTTGTTTCAACCTTGAGATAAGCTTTTAATTTCCTGTACTTCAATGCCTAATTCACCCTGTACCTCCAGATTTCTGCAGCAGATGAGGCTTCTTTCTCTTCCTCAGTCTTCCCCCCTCCGTCAAATCCACCTTCCCTCTCATTCCATCCCAATTTCTTCTCCCTGGGTTTCTCCTCATGCCAGTGCCTTTGCCCAGGCTGCTCCCTTTCTCCCAGTCCTGATCTCCCCTCTCTCCATGTCCTCACAAGCCCTGATCCTTCTCGGTGCCCTTGCCTCATCCGTGGGGCCATCTCTCCCCTCACCAGCTCTGCTCTGGTTCCCCTTCCCAGTCCCAGCTTTGCTTGGTGCCAGCTTTCCCTTCCTCCTCCTCCCCTCTCCAGCTTGCCTGCTCCATCCCCCAGGTTCTCGCCTCAGACAGGGTCCCACAGGAGGATGGGGGCAGTGGCCGTTACACCAAACACTTCCCGCGATAAAGGCGGCGTGGGGTGGGGTCAACCTGTCCGCGGCATGCTGGGGTGGGATGACACCGTTCACTTAACACGAAAGGCTGGCTTTAGCTTCTGAAGTATCGCAGTGGGCCCAGGGGGAAGAGAGGTAGCTAACTAACATGGTTATGTGTACAGAAAGAAGTACGAGCTGTTTCCTGCCGTGTACTGGGAAAACTCAAAGGCTGCTTCAATAGTAGTTCAAGCTGTCTGTGTTAGATGTGTTGCAAACCAAGGACCTATTAGAAGTGCAAGGGAAGGTCCATGTACATAAGCTAAAATACATGTTCATTTTTCAGACGTGGCCATTCGTTGTTTTTTTCCTTCTAGTTATTCTCCTAGCCAGAGGTATTTTATCAATGGTAAAACAAGAGCAGAAAGCAGAAAAAAATATATAAGGTGATAAAGCCAACAATATTCAGTGTTTAGTATTTCCAATTACTTGGAAAATCTGCTCAGAATTATGAGCTACAAATAAACACATCTATGTGAATAAAGTCCATTTTTGTCCCTCAGCATATTGTTATCTCCTATTGCTTTCATCTCCCTACAGTTTGCACAGCAAGTTATGGCTGCACTTTGCTTTAGCTCCATTCAGTGTTTGTTTTTTCTTTTTCTGCTCTTGCCTCACACTCGTTCCCTGATGCTTGCATGTTTTTTCCCTTACTATTCTCTCTGTAAATAGGTTTTCCTCCTGTTAAAATAGAAAAAAAAAAAACCCTCTGTCAACAATGAATCACCCCACAGCAAAGAAAAAAAAAAAAAAAGAAACACATAAGCAGAAGACTTTGCAAGACTTGCCAGTTTTTAGAGTCTCCATAAATAGCCAACAAGAAGAAGTGAGGAAGGTAATGAAATTACCACAACCACATGGAAAAAAAGAAGGAAGTCGATACAAGAGTGTATATGTTGAGGGAGGAGTTTGTGAGCATTTTCACTGACTTTTCCAATTTCACTTTAACAATTTAATGAAGTAGAAGTTAAGCAGTATTAGCTCCACATGCTATTAAAACTTATTTCTGCTTCACCAGGCAAGCACTCCTACTCTTAATAAAGCAAAGACTTTAGATTACGGAGTTCCCTGCAAGACTGTTTTCCTGGTGAGCACCAGCCACCGATCCCTTGCTGCACCAGGACTGCAGGACTCTGACCAAGGCATCCTGGTGGATAGTCCTGAGCTAGTCAAGACTTTAGTGGGCTCTGATGAAAGCTGTTGCTGAGACATCTGCCTTCCTTCTGATGTCTAAAATTTGATGATGCTTCTACTGAAGGTTGGCTTGCGCTAAGGAAGATGGCATGAACTGATATATTGCAAAGGCAGGCACCTTATTCTCTTCTGATGAAGGAGCTGTCTCCAAGAAAGGGGAGACATCATTAACCAAATGATGGGGAATTGTAAGGAATTAAGCCATTGCAACTGTTTCCTGTATGAACAATAATCAATACCCTGAGTCATTACAAATTCTGTTGAAACACTTGAATATGCAAAGCATGCATTGAGTAACTGATACAGGGCTAGATCAGAATCTAATGTGCCCTCTGAAAGAAGCTGTGTCTGGCCTAGAAGACCAGGAAATGACCAGAGATGAAGACACATACATAACTTCTCAGGTACCCTTTCCATGGTTACACCTAATCAGGGACAGAGCAAAGCTCTTCAAGTCTTGGTGCTCCTTTCCCAACACAGGACTGGGGCAATATCAGCGACAACAACAGCACTACAACTCTGAAGTCATACCCCTTGTTCAAAAGAGCAACGTGTGAGCAATAACTTGCCCTCATCTCTTTGGTCTCTTCCAACCCTAAGCATTCTATGATTCTATGGTCCATAACACCAAAGGCAGGTGAGTCTTTGGACATTTGTGAAGATTAGAGCTGCAGTGCTACAAACTTTGGTCCATCATGGGTACATTCAGGATAGCAAAAGCGAGTCAGTTAATGGTACAAAGTCAATAAGCACACTTTAAAGTGCATTAAACTCCTATGCAGATGCCATCCCATCTGGGAATAAAGTCATCCTCTAAAGAGGATTATGCTGCAGTGAAAAGATAATATACTTCTGAATGAGTCTGCTCACCTGAGGATTTAACAGACTCTACATCCTGTAATTTGGTGCATTAACATCACACATAGAGTTGAATTTCTTTGTAGTCACTGGCTGTGTTCCATGTTTACATGGTCATGGTGTGCTCTGTGTGCATACCTGTGTGCTCTGTCCCTTTCTCCACTTCTGTCTCTTTTGAAGAAAGCTCTTGAGTGTCAATGCCAGAAGCCTCTTTTACCATGTGCATCTACACTGCCTACCACTGACTCTATATAGACCCATGACACTACAGAAGTACAGCCAATACATGAGGTGACCCTATTTTGTATTAGTAACTTTGGGAAAGAGGTCAGAAAATGCCCCGTATGGTATCCAGCACACATTTTGTATATAGCACTTCCAAGCATGGGGACTGGAGTTTAGGTCGAGTTTGGTGCAGAGGTGAGATGACACGAATGCTATATAATGGCAGGTAGAGCAACCATCCATGCTAGCTCCAAATCCAGAAGCCATGTTGTCACATCATTACGTTATCACTTTGCCATAGCTGATTAGTTCTGCTGACAGGCAAGACTAATTACCTTAGGCACAGCCCTGTTATCTTCCAGCTATGCATCCTCAGGGAATCAAACTAACATTTGTTATTGCTAATAACCTGCAGCCCATGTTATAAGGTGGCCCGGGACTAGTCAATGGTAACCCAGGATTCCTGGCACCGCGCTCATGTGTGAAATAGAAGTAACCCCAAGGTCCCCCCAAAAGCATTCCTCAGTGGTCAACAGCGACGCTTTCCCTTCATCAGAGTCTAGGTGTCACCTTTTTTAGCATTCCCAGTGACAGAATTTCAACCTGCTAGCCAAAAGCAAGTCTCCTATGTGACTTTTTGTTCTGGCAGTTCCCTTAGACATGATCAGGTTTGTTGGTTTTTTTCTTGATGATCTATTGATCTAATGTACTGCAGTTTCATTGATATTCCCTTGTTAATTCCACTCTTGTGCGACATCACAGAAACATTTCCTTGCTCATGCAGTGTAAATTAGCTTCAGCTCAATTAACCTCTTGGCATACGTTGTTTTTTTTTTCCGATTTCTCTTCAGACCTGCTAGTTTTCCTTCAGACCATCAGCACTCAGTTTCTTTGGTAAACACTCCTCTGCACTGCAACACTGTGCTGTTTCAGCAGTGGCTGCTGTGACACAAGGGCACAAAGCCGCTTTGCAGGATATTTTTCTGAGGAAGGCAGATGGGTGCCCTGGTGCATGAAAGCCTCTGGCCTCCTGCTCCAGAAACTCTACGTTAGCTCAGTGAAAACAGAAATTAGAGAATGGAAGAGCACAAGAGCTAGGGGCCCTGAAATGGAGCTTGTGAACTTGCGTTTCCATTTAATTCCTATGTCTATATAAGGAGAATCTGGCCCAGTACTATCAGGGTTAGGTGTGTACAAGATGCTGTACACTGAAGCAGTTTACTTTATTAATCTTAATTAGCTCCTTTCCTTTAAATTCCCCCTAATTCAACAAGGGGAGCTCCACTCGTTATGGTCAAGAACTGCATGTGAAGAACACACAGATTTCTAATGGTGAGCTCCTATTTAATTGAATTCAGTGAATGACAACACCATGACATTGCTAAGATTAATGACTCAATAATTTTTGAGACAAGGCAAAACGTGAAGTAAATTGATCACATTAATTTTTTTTTTGTACTTGGAAACAGTACTGCTTACCAGCTCAGCAGTGTCCTGGAGAGGACGCTTTGTTGTTATCCAGTGAAGCCTGGCTACCCTTTCTCTGTTCAACTCTTGCACTCTGACATCATTTTAGAGTAACTTTTAATGTAATTTCTTAGTTGTGAAGATGCAGGCTGATGATAATTGAGCTGAGATCTTGACAGACCAAATTATTAATGCAGAGGGCTTTTTGGAGAGGAAATTTCAGTTATGATTAGATTATTCAAGAGAAGGAGAGAAGGTGTCAGAGCATGGAATGGAGGACTGCAGTGACTGCACATCTTTCTCTTGAAAAAGTATGAACAGATTTTAATTTCTGCTGTCTTGTTAGTAACTCTCATTCATGTAAAAATCAGTTCATGCCTAAATGTAATATCAGACATAACGTCTTGTTTAAAAATCCATTTGCTGACATTGAGATAGTTTCTTCTTACCTACATGTGGCGGAAGTAGAGATGGCTTTCCACATAATATCTGTGACAGTGTCTTTCAAAAGTGCCCTGTAAAATGTGAAGAGTATTTTTTGGTATTGCTGAACATAATCTGTGGTATCACATTTGCTTTTTACAAAATAGTCACAGAAAAACAACAGTTATAAATCTAGTGAGGAGACTGGACATTATTACACTGGGATAGTGATTTTTTTTTGCCTGCAGAAGACAGTGACAAAGACAAGTATTCCAGAGGTAGGATTTTGCTAATTAGGATATAGATTAGAAATGTTAATCAAAGGATCCTGAGGAGGATGGAAGACAGAAGTAAGGTACCTCTCCATATGATATCATCTGGAGTCCAGAAATCAATCATAGGTGTTGAGAAGAAAGTTTTCTCCAGTAAGCTATGTGAAAACTGGGGTATTTGAGCTTTGAAAGCCATAGAAAAAGTCTTATCTTTTGTCCTCTACCCTTCCCTCCCTGGGCTAATGGGGAGTGACAGAGAAGGCCGCAGCAGGCAGCAACAGCTGTCTCTGGCAAAGAAACTCCATCTTATGTATTGACATAAGATGGAGTCTTAAGGTGCCACCAATTCTGGTGCCTTATGTAAGATAAAAAAAAAAACCCATAAAGTGGCTGAGATGCACAAAGGATCTTTACCAGTAGGTACCACCTTAACAGTGAGATTTTTATTAGTTTGCTTACTTTTATCCTATTACATTATTGCAAATACTTTTCCCTTTAATTTCATCTAATACTTAGGCTTACCAGCAGTTAACACATGACACATGTTCCTCAGCCAAAATTTGGTGACCCATAGAGCAAGGGTCCAGGTACAGGTTACCTGCTTCCCAGAGAAGTCCTTTCTGGAAGAGGATCCTAGGAGCTGTGCTGGCCCCTCCGGGATTTGCTTCCTCAGGGCTCACCAGGGAAGAAGGACCTCTTGGAAAGTAGGCACAAAAGAAAGCCTGGGCATGTCTGAAGGGCATGTCTGAAGGGGAGCACTTCTGAACCCTGCGATTCCCAGAGAAAGTGACAACAATGCCATATCTCTTGCCATTTCCCCATCCATCCTCTGGGCTTCTGTGCTTTTAAACCTAGAGCAGATCCAAATGGTATGCAGTGGTGCAGGGCAGACACTGAGAGAGCGTCCACGGCATCAATCCTGTGACAACTGCAGAAGAGCCAAAACCTCTGAGAAACCGGGTCCTTAGAGACTATCTATGTCCTCCTGGCTAGGGGTTGTCTTCTTGCAAAATGCCTCTTAGACGTAGGCGTTTGGGTGGTACTTCAGGAGGAATAACACGGGAAACGATCTGAACTCGGGCCTACTGCATGTGCTCTTGAAAGTTAATGAAAACCAATTGTTTATGCAACTAGTATTTGGGGGGACCCACAGCCTAGGATTTAGTCTTTCTTCTTTGCTGTCTGACTGAAGGGAATTTCATCACAGAAGACATTTATATGAATTGCAATTATGATTCTGTCCCAGCATACCTTGTTTTGTAATGGCCAACATTGAAGGAAAAATAAAGCATTTTCAGTCTGAAAACTGATCATATTCTATCTCAATGGCTAAATGTGATCTCTTTGTTTTAGTGCTGTATCATTTACCTTGCTATCCAACTGCAAGTCACCTCACCCAGACCTAAGCACACAAGAGATGACACGAGCAGGGAAAATGGCTTCTTTCAATAATATTTCAGCAGCACAGAGAATATATGACCCAGAAAAGATGGAGATTTACAGTCACAGAACAATGAATCATTATAAGTTTTGAAGGAAAAAGGGCAGGGACAAGTTTTCCCTGAAAAATAAATAAACTTTTGAGGTTCAAATAGCTTTTGGTATGAGCTGATGATCAGCACTTAGTGACTGAGACTCCACCACGGAGGCAGAACCTGTGCATTCAAGGATTTCTGCAGCATTGTTCTCGCATGCCTGGACAAAGGCTTATTGCACACATAGTCACGTTTCCATGAATGCCTACTCCTTCCTTTGGGGTACTGTCAGCTGTGAAGTCCCAATTTCAGGCACGATGGCCTGTCTCTGAGTAGTGCTGGAGGCTCAAAAGTCTGCATGAAGTTTACAAGAACTGAAATTAAATATTGTCCCTGCAATTCAGAGCATGGGTGCCGCAAGCCAAGCATTCAGAGGAAACCAAAACAATTTTAAAAATTGCGACCTTTGGGGAGATCATGTCATGTGCAGATGGACACGAATTTATTGATGTTTGGCCAGGAATTATGGCCACCTGAAGGGATCATTAGCAAAGCAGTATGCTAATGACCTGCCTTGCTCTTAACCAGAGGGAAATGAGCTTAACTATAGCCCATGGTCAGCAGAATTTGCTCCAGCGATGTTCTCCAGTGAGATTAGGAGAAGCACTAAGCCATGGCTGGGAGAAGCAGGGAACACAGGGAGGGAGCGGAGTCAGCACTGGACAAAGGCTCCCCAGGCATGCAGGGATCTATAAAACCAGTGTTATTGCTTCTTCTGTCCCTGAGGAAACAGGGAGGATGAAGACAATTATTGCCCCTGTTAAAAGGGCTGCCCCAGCAACAGCCACTGCCTGGTACACTCTTACCTTCTCTTCCTGGCAGGAGCATTGGGAGCTAGCCTGCTTTTCCAGGGTGGTGGCAAAAGTAGAGGGGGCAGAAGGAAGACTAGCAAAGACCTGAAGTAGTGGGGTGTGAAAAATTTGGAGATGCTGTTCCCTCCCACCTACATCACAGCTGGCTCTATGACTTTCCTACTCCACCCTCTCCATTCCCTCCCATCTCTTGGAGTTCAGGATTTTGGTAAGTGCTTGGTTGCCAAAGAACATCTCTAATGTGTTCCTCATTAAAGTGCTGCAAGCTAGCAACACTTCAGGGAAGCCACACACAATATATAGGACTCTGGGTTTTATTGTGAGACAAAAGGCAGGGATCTCTTCAGAGTTACATTTACCATCGTTAATCAGCAGAAGAAAAAATCCTTCAGCAGTGCTGACAGTTCCAGTTCTGGCTTCCTACTAGATTTAGACCAGATGTGACTCAACTAACAAGAGAGTTGTGGAAAAAAAATAATAATCGTTCCTTCTTATTTTGTAAGTGAGAAACCTGCAGATGCTCAGCTCCTAATTAAATAATAATGACAGTGAAGTGTGCAGGTGGAGGAGATATCGAGGTGCATTGCTGGTTCTCACTTGTGTATTGCCACATGCCTTCAATGACTTCAGCTCAGTCAATGGCTAGTTTAGATAGAGCCTCCCTTTGCTCTTCACCCTGGGCCAGAGATGGCTCAGGTTTTTTTTCCCCAAGGGCAGAATAGGGACTACTTGTGGCCTCCTAGGAAGGAGAGGCTGAACAATTTCCATCACAAGAATTTTGGGTGCTTGCAAAGATAACTGAGTAATCCTTCTCTTTTCAGTACTGGCACCTCTTCTTCCCCCTTCCCACCTTCTCCTCCAGCAGCAGTGGTTCCTCAGAACTCTGTCACAGGCAAAGTAGGACATAGGGCCAGTCTTTTTGCAGCATGCTCACGGATAGATAAACACTTACTGTGATGATCCAGTCCTGGCCACACTCTGCCTTATTTTGTGATGCAGTTACACTGAAAGGAGATGACTGAGAGAGTTCAGCCAAAGCCCATTTTCCCTTTTCTTTTAGACTTTTGCTAAAAGTGATATCACCTATCCGAAACATTGCCTGCAAGTCAGACATTATTTTCAAATGTACCAGTCTTACATTGATTGCACTAAGTTTGGGACAGAGTTTACCAGTAAGAAGAAAATGAAATGTGTTTCAAGATGGCTTTACAAAGATTTCTGGCATCAGCTTTCTTCTTGACAGTGTTTGCAGGACTCAGACGCATGAAGAGCATTTACATAGCCACAAGAAACTCTATTTTTATTCGAGATAATTTACATAAATTTTTCCAAGTGCCTGAAAACAATAGGCACAATATAATTGGACTTCAAGGAGTCTCTGGATACATTACAACTAACAAATGATGGGGACGTTGGTACTATATGATGTCTTTCATCCAAATAAGACAATGTTCTCAAAATGTTGGACAAGTTCAATACAAGTGTACACATTTCTGGGTACAGAAATGTTGTCTGTCCTGCCAGCCACGAGGAAGCGTGGAGAGGAAGGTAGGAGGAGATGTCCCAGAGCAGTGGGTCTGGGCTGTGCCTGGCAGCATTATGAACACACCCAACAGCCAATGGGGAGCATTGGCTCACGCCAAAAAGCTTCATCAGGCTTTGAAGTAGCAGCAAAGCGCCAGCTCTGGATACGAGATCTGAGGCATACACTGGAGTGGGTATTTCTCTCCTTGTCTGTGTTCGGTGAGACTGTAGATGAGGAATGATGTGTGTTTGTGTATGATGTGTGCATGGGTACAGCTCACTCAACCATCACTAAACCACAATCTGCTCTGAAGTGGTAAACAGATGCCTCTAAACTGGATGCATGTCTACACAAAAGGTTTGTGATCACTACTTCACACAAATAAGTTATAAGGAAGCTGAGATGCGTAAACTGTAATAATGTAATTGGAACTCACCCAGGACACTCAAGGCAGCAACCTTTCATTACTGCTGTGAAGATTGACGTGGGAGCTGAAGGAGCTCTACAAATGGCTAGATGTTTATGGCTTGTTCAAAGGACTGCACCTCTAGACAGTTGACTGTCCCTGGCACTGTTTTATTGCACTGAGTGAGAAGGCAAAAAAAAAAAAAGGGCCAAGTGCTGACCTAGTTCTCATGGTACCTACATTTGCCTTGTGTCATTCCAGGGACTGAAAAAGTCCCAAACTCACCTCATTTATGGTACTTAGCTGTGCTTCAATGCGAGGTTCAAAGCTAGGCTATAGAAAAAAACAATATGCTACAAATAAAATCAAATAACTGAGGCTAGAGAATAATGGTAAATGGCCAGGTAGCACAGAAATAATATTTTACTACTTTGAATTACAACATACCAAGGGAATTGTCACTGAGTCCAGTTTTATTAATGCAATACATAACTGGTTCAGAGGAGGCAAAATGCAAACTCCCTCCTGAATTAGTTTAACCAGTGTGAATTTGTGGGTAGAGCAAGCCTCCGTCAGAACAAAAGAGAAAATAATCCCCTTGTAATGCAGCATTTAACACCTAGCAGGCAGGTGATAATTGCATCAGTCCGAGGGGATTAGCACATCGTAACCTCATTATAATGTAAAATGTAACTTCCCTATATGGGGCTGCCTACAAGGAAAACTTAGAGGGGCATAAAAAAAAAGGTATGAATTCAAACTGATTTAGTTTTACTGGAATAATTCCTGGTGTGAATTTATTTCTTTGGCGAGAAGAATGTGTTTTGTTTATGGTGTTTGCTCCTCCCCGCCCCC
>WHYT01017319.1:220342-237079 GCA_009806455.1 Tetrax tetrax
GAAAAAAAAAAAAAAAAGGGGGGGGGGGGAGAGGAAGGATTCCTCTTCTCATTTTGGGGAAGGACCAGACAGGGTAGGGACCGAGAGACGGCAGGTTGTCTCCATCTAGCAAGTTCAACTGACTGTGAAACCATACAGTATTTTTCTTATATCCTGAATACAGGAACTTAAGCTGTTGAAAAACTAGACACTCTGGTCTGAGCTAATGTTTTAGGCTTTTTCTATTGTCAATGGAGAGACACAGGCCCTGCAGGCTCTTGACCTGACTTAGGTACTTAGCTTAGTGGATCCTGTGTCGCTTCATTATTTAGTGCTGGGTGAGCTGGACCCCACCCTGAATATCCAATGAAATATGCTGAAGCGGTTCATTCAACTTTACCTTAAATAGTGTGGTTTTTTAAGAGTTCACCCAAAATAGGAGACATTGGATGTCAGCCAAGCCCCCACCACTTAATGAGACCAGGGCATGCCTAAACTGAAGAACTATATGGTTTGGGGGAGTTAGTTTTTATTAACAAGCAAGTGTACTTAATTGTATGGAGCCAGGTAGTAATGCAGTTAAGGAACACTCATACACAGAAGCACTAGGCAAGTACGCATTCTTGCTAAAGCAAAATTATTTCTGATCTTCGTGGGAATTTTAACTTAATTGCTGTGCAGCATCAGATGCATGGAATACTTTCGACATGGAGATGTATGAAAAAAAGCAGTTGCCAGTGGTTCAGTGCAGAGTGAAGTCCCACCACTAAAGCTGGTGCCTGAGATGGCTGACAGGGCCCCTTTGCTGGCCTGGGTTATTGAGAGCATGGCTGGATCTGGCAGAGGGGCAAAATTCTCCAAAAGAGATGTATGATGCTAAAAGCCTCAGGAAAAGCTTGTGGAATTATAGAATTATAGGTTAGTTTGGGTTGGAAGGGACCTTTAAAGGTCATCTAGGCCAACTCCCCTGCAAGAAGCAGGGACATCTCAAACCAGATCAGGTTGCTCAGAGCCTCATCCAGCCTGGCCTTGAATGTTTCCAGGGATGGGGCATCCACCACCTCTCTGGGCAATCTATTCCAGTGTCTCACCATCCTCATCATAAACAATTTCTTCCTTATATCTAGTCTAAATCTACTTTCTTTTAGTTTAAAACCAGTACCCCTTGTCCTGTCACAACAGGCCCTGCTAAAAAGTTTCTGCCCCTCTGTCTTATAACTCCCTTTTAGGTACCAGAATTCTGCTATAAGGTCCCCTCCGAACCTTCTATTCTCCAGGCTGAACATCCTCAACTCCCTCAACCTGTTTTCATAGGAGAGGTGCTCCAGCCCTCTGATCATCTTCATGGCCCTCCTCTGGACTCGCTCCAACTGGTCCATGTCCTTCTTATGTTGGGGGTTCCAAAACTGGACACAGTACTCCAGATGGGGTTTCATGAGAGTGGAATAGAGGAAGAGAATCACCTCCCTTAACCTCCTGGCCACACTTCTTTTGATGCAGCCCAGGATATGGCTGGCTTTCTGGGCTGCAGGAGCACATCGCCAGCTCATGTCGAGCTTCTTGTCCACCAGTACCCCTAAGTCCTTCTCCTTAGGGCTGCTCTCAAACCATTCTCCAATTAGCCTATGTTTGTGCCTGGGATTGCCCTGACCCATGTGCAGGACCTTGCACTTGGCCTGGTTGAACTTCATGAGGTTTGCATGGGCCTACCTCTCCAGCCTGTCGAGTTCCCTCTGGATGGCATCCCTTCCCTCCAGTGTGTCGACCTCACCACACGGCTTGGTGTCGTCAGAGAACTTGCTGAGGGTGCACTCAATCCCACTGTCCACATTGCCAACAAAGATGTTAAACAGGGCCAGTCCCAATACTGACCCCTGAAGAATGCCACTCATCACCAGTGTCCGCTTGTGCATGGAGCTGTTGACTGTAACACTTTGAGTGTGACCATCCAGTCAATTCCTTATCCACTGAGTGGTCCATCCATCTATCCAGTTTATAGACAAGGATGTCATGTGGAACAGTGTCAAATACTTCCCACTTTCTGGGAAGCCAAGGTGACAAGGCAGAAATGCCTGTAAAGATAGAAAAGTGATGCTATAAGTTGATCAAAGTGCATTTCCAGGCCCTAAGATTTCTCCCTATTCACTTTACCTGCAGCTGTTGTTTGATGTAACTTTCCCATCACATACTCCTGCCGAGGAAAAAAGTTCTTTTGGAATAAAGTATGCGCAGCACTCTTTTAGGGAACTATAAACTGGAGGCAGTTCTCCAGCCTGGGAAAGGAGATAGAGAGTTATTTTTATTCTCAAATTCCTTAGGGGGAGAGGCACTCAGATACAAGTGTGACAAGAGCCATACAAGTACATAGAGTGAAAGAGAGTAAAAGAGGGGAAAGAAGTGATTAATACAGCTTCGTTACACTATAAACTAGAAGATGAAACTGAACCAGCAAAACCAACATTTTAACAGAAAGATTTCTTTCCAACTACTATCCCTTTCAAGTTAAAGATAACAGCAGCACTAGTAGCCCTGGTTTCTAACATCTCTGACAATAACCATCACCACCAGCTAGGAACAACTCTTCCTAAAGCAAATGACTGGAGACTACCAGTACCGGTTGTTCTTCCCAAGCTGCCGGGTATGCTCAAATCACTCCCAGTCTCCACTCAGGTCTTCCTGGAAGTGGCCTGTCTCTGGGGAACCCTGCCAGAAATCGACTGAGTGGCAATGCCTCACTTGTGCAACAGTTGGCAAAGAGATGGTCCCCGATGAAAGGCGGTACAGGAGTCCCTGCACTGTGCCACAGCCAGGAGCCCAGGGTGCCGGATCATCTCCCTTCTGCTCTGCAGAGCTGCTAAGAGCAAAGCTGCCAAGCCAGGCCCCCATGCAGTCCTGGGCCGCAACAGATACAGCTCCACTGCCAGCACCAATGGTGATGGAAACTCAGTGGGACAAAGAGGCATATGCAAGTACAGACACAGAAGGGTCATTTCTTCTTGGCTCCTGATTTGACTCTGGAGCAGATGCATTGGCCATCACCAGCTGTCATGGTGCAGACCAAGCAGTTCTGAAATTAGTAGCAGAATAGTGGGCATGAAGAGAGTCCCGCCGCTGATTTTACTTTTGGTTATTTAAAGAAGACAAATATCTAGAAAACTCAGGCGGCAAAGTCAGCTGTGTTTCTAGGAAGGCTATGTATTTTTATGCTTTGGGTTTTTTTAGGGAGTATCTGTGAGACTGCAAATATAATTAGTAGAGGTATCAAACTGCAGCTTAAAAAACCCTGAAACATTTTCCACAGTGTGGACATTTCTCCTCAGGAGCTGTTTGTGACTCACTGTTCCTGTCAAGCAGGTTAATGTGCCTCTAAATTTCACCTGACAGAAAATGTATCACAGTGTCAGCTGCATTAGGGAATGACGAACACAGCCCGACAGTGGTACTGTCAGACACCTCGGGGTTGCTCTCAGCAAGCACAGGTGGAGGGAGCAACATAACCTGCCTCGCTTCTGACAATATAAAAGGATGTGGCCAGCTCGAGGACACACTAAGACAAGTTCAGCAACTTGTAAAAGCACCCATTAATCTCTCTAAAATGAGCCTCCCAGGTTCTTGGAGGGTGAGGTGGAATTTGTGTGACCGGCTTATAAGCAGAAAACCGACTTAGAACAGTGTTTGGCCTCTGAACAACTTCTACCATTTTGAAATCGCCTTCCATCAGCCCATTGTCCATGGCTGGTGCAGGCTGTGGAGCCACAGGGAGCTTGTTGTCTCCCACGAGTGGTTGGAAAGTGCTGAAATGGGGCATGATCTGCACCACTCTGCAGGTGGCCAGAGTGCTGTGAAGGTGCTCATGTTGCTGTTGACCAGGAGAGCTCCTAACAGCTTACCCTGCTTTTGGGACCCAACCTTATACCTGTGTGGATCACGGATGTGCTAGTCTGCGAGGGAATGGCTGGAGATATCCCAGTGTGGCTACAGACTGTTACTGCCTCTAAGAGAGAAGACCAATGCCTTTAGCTTTGGCTATATCAACTTCAGCTATTGTACTGAAACAGACAAGTTCACTCCCTGTGCATATCCTAACTGGAATTAAGATCATATTCACCATTTTCAGAGATTGTGTTTATCTTTCTGGAACTGGAATTTCCAAGCCACAAGATTTCTTCTTTTATACTTCAGGTTCTTGACTGTTACGTCTGGGACTAGGTACAGAATGATGCCACCTCCTGTGCTGATGCTCCCAGGGGCATGCTACAGCAGTGACTGAGGAGCTGGAGTCATGGAGCTAGAATGAACCTGGGTGCAAAGCAGGGAGTATTCCAGCTCTTGTCTCCTCTAGCTGTTCTGAGAGTTGTTACAGAGCATTTTGTTTGAGTTAAGCCTGATGCCGCTAGCTTCCACTGCAAGGTTTCTGTTCCCCTGCAAAGCTTGATTTACTTTCTTTACTTTTTCAAATCCTTTTTTAAAAAGCCTGAAGACTGGAAAAAGATATACTAAAGCAATTGCAATCAGCTCTCATTTGTCTATCTATATATCTTTATTCAGTGATGTCTTTTTAGCATAGATCTCTTAAGAAACGGATGGTGGATGCAGGGCAATGAGTGAATACCTCCAGCCAGACTCTAAAAAGGTTTAGAGGCAAAAAAACCCCAGATATAAGCAAACTGGTTTTGATCTAATGACAAAGACCTCAATCAAAGAGAACAGATAGTCTGGACAACCTGTCTGTACTGCGCTTGTTCTTCATCCCTCCTGATGGAACACAGATGTCCAGCAGCTCAGCAGCACAAACCTCCGCCTGTGGTGCACCTCCCCACATAAGCCGCCATGGGGGCTACGGTGGATAACCCACCAGCTTCAGTCAGATTTGTGGTGAGTCTACTCCATGAGTAATCTGCAAAGTCTTCGAAATCTCTGGCTTTCTGGATTCCTTCAGAGTACCTTCCTTCACATTATAAACAAAGAGAAACACCGTAAAAAAGATTTAGTGGAACAATGGTATCCATCTGCTGCTACACAAACCCATATTTGATAGGTTGAGATTAAGCAGTTGGCCAGACAGGATAGCCAATGGATCAACAAACATAGCTGTAGCCTAAGTAAAGCAGCGTGTGAAGGCAATTAATAAGGAATGGGCTTGTTTCTCAAAATGATCCTACAACTGCCTTGGCATCCAGGCTTTTCTCTCCCCCAAACAATCAGACCGGCTTAAAAAAAAACCACAAAAAACCCACAAAAGGTTATTCTTTTCAAACTCTGTTGGTTTGCTTGGTCTTTTTTTTCTCCTCATGAAAATCCAAAATGTGTTTGTCGAAAAACAAAAAAGAAATTAAAAAATAGACCTCAACTACTCAGGTAACCATTGATTTCCAAAGCTATGCTATCATTAAATTATCAGCTATCACTGGACTCTGGATGAAAGGTAAGAACTGGCAATGTTGAGATGTCACCTTAACTCACAGCTGGTACAGGAAGGCTGGACAGGGTGTCTGCAAGTGAGTCCTTCGAGGGCCCCCACCCTTGGGTGGGCCAGCTTGCCGTTCTGGGTGCTGTCTTATGTGCTGGGGATTGATGGGACCACAGAAGTGAGGCAAAGGACCTGCTGCAATCTCTGTCAGACCCTGTGATTCAACCCCCCTTCCCATCAGCCTCAGCCAGGATGCTGCAGAGCAAGCAAGAAATCCTCTCTTCTCGCAGACTATGTGCAATGCCTTTCAGCAAAGCTACCTTGGTAGCTATCTCCTATGCATGTGGTAGGAGTGAAACAGGTTTAGAAACACGCTCAACTGTCCAGAAAGGATGGGGAGGATGTAGCAGCCAAGCTTACTTATCTGTCACCCGCAATGTTTTTCTCCTGTTGCCAGAGGACTAAACTTATTCTTATGCAGCATAACATGACAGTAAATAAACATTCAAAGCCTTGGGCAAAAAAATAAGTGTACTGGTGCTCAGAGCAGGTTTTAGTCCACTGCAAGCAAGGCTCTGAGGAAAAGATGCCTATTTTTATAGCAGTATCTTAGGTGAGAGACCAAGCCACCGCTCCAAGGCAAGCAGGCCACCAAGGCCACTATCCTTCTATCTACACATGGCATACTCCACCCCGCTTACAGCCACGTGCCACGCGCTATCTCTGACGGTGGGGTTTTCCTCCTCATGGTGGGTAGGTGTGAGCATCACTCATCACGAGCAATTTAAAGCCCACATTTGTGTCAGGCTTTCACTCTGCCCACGGAACAGAAAGGGTGGGGGGCAATGGAGGAGTCAGAGAGAAGCCACTTCACAGCACCTTTGGTGGCTGCTGACTCAGTGGATTTAGGTTACTGTATATCATTGCCTCTTTAAAGTCCCTGGCTTACAATTTCTCACTTTTTTTTTTCCTCGGGAAGTCGATTTAACCCTCATTGGCATCACACTGCCCTCCACTCCATATACCCTTTACCACAGAGCCATGGGATACAGTCTTCCATAGCAAGCTTTACCTTCAGGCCACCAAAGAGTTAAACCTCTAATGTGCTCACAGACTGGCTGTGCCTTTCCACCCCTGAGGGCAGGTTTGTATTAAGGTCCAGAACCCACTCCCTTGGGCCACTCCAAAGGCCATTACAGTCAGTAGAAAGGCCTGCTGTGGGCAGTGACAGGATCAGGTGGGCAACAGATTCATAATTAAAAGGACTTAAAAAATTCACGATCAGTTCGTCAGAGGTGGCAACTCATTAACAGGCAACTGATTCTCGAGATGCAGCCAGCCCAGCCTTCAGAGAGCAGCCCTAATCCCCGGTGTGCCAGCAAGGATGAGGTGTGTTTGGCACTCCTGAAACGAGTCCCAGGAGCACTGGGTTAGCATCCAAAGGCGTTTCAAGTTTGGAGTTTGTGGAACTCAGAGGTTGAACCCATCCCCAAAACTTTGTCTCCAAAATGTTGGTGGAAATGCCTTGCTACGTATAAATAAAATCTTTTTGCTGGAAGCCCTTGTGGTTACCCCTGCTGCTTTACTGAGCACATACTGTTACTATTTTTGAGAAACAGTGTCTTAGTAAGTTCTCCTCGTCTAAGAATAGGAGATTTTCAGAGAAATGGCTTTATGGCAGAGTGGCCTTGATGCAAAAATGTAACTGTCCCTGCTCAAGACAGAGGGTTTCCAATTTTATTAAAAATACATGCTTTTGACAAATTTACTGTAACTTATTGTGAGTGTGAAATAAAATAGGGAGATTTTTGTGGTTTGACTTGCATTTCTGCACTTATATATGGTAATTAAATATAAAAAATGACAATTAAAAACAAACTTTGGCAAGACTTTAGTCAAAATATGTGCACTTGAATTTTTTAGGGGCTTGAGGGGGCATTTCTTTGACATTCCCTTAAAAAAAAAAAAAGCCTTAAAATATGACACTTCAAAAGCAGCTGCTTTGTGTGTTCAGAAAGCAGTTTCCATATGCAGAGTTCATGTCAGATGTACAAACATGTATGTGCCCAAATGACCATAACCATTTGCAATAGGTTTAATAAGTGTTTGCACAGTGCCTTCTCGAGACTGGTGGATCTCTGTTAGTGCTCACTTCATAAGGAACAATTAAGGACAGAAGACGAACCTCACCAGCAATAAACACCCCTATCCAGTGCAGCATGCCAGGGAATGAAGTAGTGTTGGTGCCATGAAAAAAATAAACAAACGATGTTTTACAGCTGTCTGGATTTTCTGGCCTTACCTATTTCTGTGAATGTGATTAGGTCTTGACCTGGTCACGTAACTTTTCTGTATCTCATCTTCCTTATTTGCAGAGAGGGGATAACCATCTCTGTAAGTGCTGTCCAATATAACAAAGCAAAGTGTGCCAGGAGCGCAGAAAATCGTTACGGGAAAGGATTGTTCATTGTCATACATAAAAATTGCCTGATTAGCTAGCACTGTTGTGAAAGATGGGAAGGCAAAATGCTCAGAAGGAGTGAGAACTCATCAAGTTTTTCGTTGTTGTGAAATATTTTTTTAAAAAAGCTGAAGGTTCAGATGTGCTATTGCAGGAATGGGTTGTGCCCAGTCTGCCGTGCTTTGTTTCTATCCTGTGGGCCTTTGCTCTCTCCATAGGCAGCAGCCCCAGCTATGATTTCTCCTGACTCCTGCCAGAAGGCTCTTTCCAGAGATGGTCTCACACCTGCCTTGGGGACTACTCAGCTGCTGGGCTGTAACAGTTCCTCCTGCTAGAAAAAAAACCACAGCCTCTGAGAACAAAACCATCTGCTCTGAGAAAATCCCTGCAGGAAAGCCAGGCAAGCGTGAGGTCTCGTGGGGACTGGGAGCATTAGTGCAATATACAGTCATCACTCGAGACAATTAAGAAATCTGCTCAAAGGAGAAGCACCGGTAAACACAGTGTTGTGTGCTACCTGGTGTTTATCATAAAGATTTTGAATTTAAAAGATAAATAAACATGCAGCAAGAGCAGCAGTCAGGGAGTAGGTACAGAGCTGCGTTGGATCAGGATAGAGGTCTGGTTTCATCCGGGACAAGACCTGCCTCGCTTGTGCCAACGTGTTTATGCACTTTGCTGCCGAGATCCCTTTGCTGCAATGCCTTTACAATGCTAGCCTGCAGCTCCCTTCCTCCGCTCGGTAGTCTACCCAAATGTGGAAGCATTCTCAGTTCAGCTCCTTTTATCCCCAATATTCCCTCTGCTCTGAAACCCATAGCTGAGCTATTTGCTTTCATGTTTGCAGCGCTTTCTGGCCCCTGAGGTGGTGGTGCCTGGGTGCAGATGCGGGCCACTGTGCAGGGTACGAGTGCCAGGGTGCCCTCACTGCCCTGGGGGCTCATGACTGCCTGCCTCAGAGGGAGAGTAAAGGGTGAGCTGGGTCGTCTTTCCAAAAACTGAGCAGGTAAGCAGCCAAGTCTTCCCTCTGGTAACTTGGAGAATTTGTGACTGCAGAAGGGATTTGCCTCTTTCTGCTGGGCATGGGTAGATGTATGACTTTGTGTGCCTCTCCCAAACCTAGATGTACATGACCCAAAATTAAGTGTAATCCCAGCAGCAGGCCTCAAATTCTTGAGTCACACACACGTTGGGATGCTGTTTCTTCAAAGTCAGCAAAGGCCATGCCAGCACTGGGTGGTGGATGTGTCCTCCATCCCTGCTTCTCCATCATGTTTAGGACAAGCTGGGGTCTGGTGGCACAGACACAGCCTTAGTGAGTCAGCAACAGTCCGCGGGGAAAAACTTATGCCTTCCCACCCAGCCCTGCCACCAAGGTGTTCCCAGTCTGGACTGGTCTGGAATTGATGGTGAGGGAATCCACAAGATTGGTGCATTTTGGGAAAAAAAGTAGCAAACATCTAGATATCTGCACTAGAATAATGCCTAGCAGATTTGTATCAAATATCAACAGTGATATAAAAATTTAATATAATTAGCACAGTAGAATATTCCAGTCACTAGCTGCAAACCATTGACCTCAGGCATGTCCAGAAATTAGGGTGAAAGGAGGAGGATAGGGGGAGGAAGAAAGACATTGTTTGTAAAATAAGATTCAGATATTCCTGTAATTAAAAGAGGAATGCAACCTGAATATCCCATCACAGACATTAACATCCAGATGAACATATTTATAAAGAAGATAATAAACAAATAAAGATGTAGTTGCCCCCAAGCATTCTTGGCATATATCTTCATTGAGTTAAAGCCCAGATGGAGAATTTTTATGGCAGTGCTTGGAGGAATGTGTCGCTGTGCTGGAGGGAGGATTTTTCCATCCAGTTCTCTGCCACTCTGGTGGTAAGCCCCAAAGAGGCACATTTTTTTCCTGAAGATGTTTTTGATTTGTTGGTTTTGGTTTTTTTGCTCCTGATGGTTGTGCTGCAGGAGCAGTGCCTTTTCCAGGTGGCCTTCTGGAGGCTGCCTCTCTCCTGCCTGAGCCATCAAAGGTCCCTCAGGAGACAGGAACCGTCATAACAACGTGGAGGGAGCGTCCGTCCTGCCCAGGTCCCCATATCTGCCAGTCCCCTCCAGGGACTGCTTAGGAGCAATACAGCAGTAATCCTGTGGAAGGCAATTACAAACTGCCCTGCTCCACATTTCCTCTTCATGACTCTTTGGAAATTGCCATGGAAGGAGGCTTCCCACTTTCTTCAAAATTCCCTGTTTCTTTATAACGTTTACTTTCATCTCTTGGCAAAGAGCTTCACAGGCTGTGAGCCCATTCTTTGGGAAAGCACTTTCGTTTTCCCTTTGTACTAGTCAGTTCATCACTCATGTGGGACCAGATGCTGAACTAGGAGAAAGCAGTTTAAAGCTTGTCCAAACTAAAACCTTCTTTTAGAACTCACCCTTTCAGGTCTTGTCAGCAGCTCCAGGCATCACCAGAGCATATTGAAAAGCAATTTGTGACATCTGCATTCAGCAATTTAAGTCTGGGTCTTGCCACAAACAGCTTAAACTGGAACAGCATTAAAAGGTTAAAAGGACAAAGCTCCACAGAGCAAATTCTCCCCAGGGATCCAATATTAGTTGGTCTCGTGGTCCTGGAGGTAGAGAGAGGTTAAAAAAAAATTGCAGACATACTGCTGAGCATGGCTGAGCAAGTCACTCTCCCGCTGCGATCCTAACCGGGCAAGGAAGAAGCTGAATCTTAAGAAAGACCAGCACTTCATCTTAGCTGAGCATCTTCACCTTTCCTGAGCAACTTAATTAATTCCCCTTGTAAATGAGTGCATCTCCCCTCGCCTCTTCCTTCCTCACATACCAGGCCTGCTTCCCTTGAGTCCCATAGGCAGCCCTTTGGGTGTGGGGCTAGGGCTACACCAGCTGCCCACCAGCCTTGTCCTCCTGAGTGACATGTGCTGCATGGAGTTTGACGTTTCCCTCTAAGCCCCCCATCCTGGCCTATGTAGGTCCTCCATCCCATCCCTCCCACCTGCCCTGGCCACTCTGTCCCCACCAACCTGCAGTCTCAGCAGTGCTCCCTGCAGCGGAGCGGGGCACAGCGGGGAAAGCAGGGACCCCTTCCCTGGGGGGCTGCACCTGGGGGGAGGAAGGAAGCATTGCCTGACAGTGAGGCGGTGATGGGAAACTTCATGGCTGCGATTCCCTGCACAGAGGGGTAAGGGAAATCAGACATAGCTGGTTTTGTTCTTTTCCTCTTTCCCATTGTGCTGCCACTGCTGAGCTGTTTTAAATAGTTTAAGTGTTTTTTAAAGTGGATTTTACAGACTAGGCGATAATCTTAATGTATAACACTTAACAAAACTATGTCAGTTAAAATTCTGTTGCTATAATTCTGAACTGAAATGTTCTTGTACATTGTTTGAAATGAAAGCCAGCTTTTTTTCTCTGGCATACAGGAACTAGAAAAGCAGGAAAGAAAACAACTCTGTCTTAACTGTCCAAGCTAAAAAAAGCCCACTTGACATTCATAAAATAAAAGAAAGAAACATCATTGGTCAGAGGAAAAAGATATTTGATTTTAAAAGCTTGTCTGTGGCATTTGTAATATGGGTAGGTAATTTACTTGAATATATGAGTGTAAATCATATTATTTCTACCCATACAATTGAAAACAGTTTGATCCCTACTGTGTTACATGTAACTGTGTTACATACACAGGTTACACATAACCAGATGGCAGCAAACAGAAAACAAACTAAAGGAAACTTGGCTCCAGCTTGGAGTTTTCCTTCTGAGAGGTGAATTTTTATTCCCCCTGCAAAACCTGATTTCATGCCATGTGTGCTAAAATCATCACTTGCTTGCTAGCGGGTACAGTTGTGAGATAAAAACAGAGAGCACAGGGTAATATCAACAAAAGAAAAGTCCTTGTCCACCAACTGCCTGCAGAGACCAGCAAGATGATCCCTGCACAAGAGCCAGCAAGGCGTGCAGCACTACTTCAGATTTCCTCTCTTTCCAGATATAATTTGCTCCACATGCCTTTTACCCACTGGTTTTTCCAAACCACATCTTGGCTAGAAGGCAGGTGATGACAGGTCATGGGAGAGGCAGAAGAATTTTGCAGCTTGTCTTGGCTGTACCGAATATGCCCTCACGCTTGGAACAAATCAAACCCTTCATGCCATTAACAAACTGTGGCAAGTCCAGCGAGACTTTCCTCCCTGGCAGGGACTGGAAAGATGCACCAGTACTATAAACAACAGAGAGTTACGGGATGAGTTCAGTGCATTGACACTCGGAGTGGAGAAAACAAGGCACGGGCTGGCTTTCTAAGGACAGATATGCAAGTGTGCATTGCTCTGGTGGGTGGCAGGGGATGTGGAGAGATCATTCTCCATGATCAGTATCATGCATCTTCCTTTACCGCCTGCTTGGGAGCTGCCCTTGTGTCAACAACAGTGCCCTCATATTTCTCCAGTTTTTAAAATCATCCACACAATTCTCGGCAAATTCCTCGTCCTACAAGCCACTGAGGTGTCATTTGCTGAAGATACACTCTGAGAAGTAGCCTGCGCAGTTGACAAGTGTGGCAGGGTCTACCTACTTCATTGCGGAAATTTCACAGTCGCGCTAGGTATCAAAGCTCCAGAGTCAGTAACGTCTAGCTAACACCACCATGAAAATGCATAAATGCAGCCCATGCTGCAGAAACCTAATCTTTATTAAATAGACATGAGGAAAACTCCTTCTTTTGCAAGTTGTCCTTACTCTGGAACATGCAAAGGGAAGGAAGATACACTTTTATCTCCATCAGCTCCCTTGGGGAGAAGAAGAGCTATATGCTTCCTTGGTAATATTTTCTCTGCTTCTCCAGGCACCACTGAGGGAAAGCCCAAGATTCACATATTCAAGGTGTGAGCACTGAAGGTGAAAGGCTAAGAAAATAGGGGAAGAAACATGACAGAGGCAGTGTGGCCCCAGTGCCCCTATGTCTGTCCCTGCATGCGCACAGAACATCCGGAAAGGGCAGTATGAGCAACGGGACTGAGCCTGAGCATGGGCTCCACGGCAGCTGAATAAATGTGCATGGATTTGCGTCAGTGTGTTATTTTTGCTGTTAGACCCTGCTGAATTTATTTGACCTGGAAGTCACCGATAATCTCCCCAGCTGGGAACAGAACAGCAGCGCATGGTGTGATCTGTATAAAAGTCTAAGCTACAATGGCCAAAAGAAAGGGAGGAATTTGGTGAGGTATATTTATGTGTCTGTGTCAAAAGATCAACTCTACAAAATCATTGGATTGTTATACCAGTATGATATGTCTCTGTAACTAAAGATGAATAGAGACAAAGAAGAAAAAATGCCTGTTGTGCTATGCAGTTCATTTAATTCACCTCCATCACAATGTATGTATTTTCTGCAACTCATTTCCTAGTTTTTGGCTATTCTTTTAATGTCCCAAGAAATGAAACTTCCCTCCTTCCCATGAAAAGCTACTCCACAGACTTAATTGCCTGAGCCTTTTCTTTTTTTTTTTTGGAAGCTCAGCCAAAATTTTAAACTTTCTTATTTCACCTCAGTGCTAATATACCCATCATTCTTAATCTCACTTAATGCCTGAATCTTTCAAAAATCTGCATATAATTAGCTCTTTACTAATATAGTTCTTTTAATTAGCCTTTTCAGTGACAGAATTATTTTGTGCTGCCTGAATTCTAGCAGGTTTTGCCTAGTAATACAACACAGCAGTGCCTTAAACCCCAGCCACCAGCTACTCTGTGGTTTGTTCCCCACGGCAAGTGTCTGTGATTGTCTCTTGGCTGGCTAAAGAGTCTAGAATATCTTAGATTTCATTGAAGTTCATCAGGGTCTACTCTAAGGGAAAACTAAAATAACCTAGCACTTCAAAGATGTTGGAATCTGGCCATTTATTGATATGAATATTCTACTCAGCTATGCCCTTTGCCCAGCTGTTTGAAATGCACATTTGCCTTCCTGACTCAAAAGCTGTGAGTATGTCGGAGGTTGTCCAAAGGAGTGAACAAACGCAATGCTATAAGCTCATGTCCCCTGAACTTAGCACAGTCTTAGCCCCCAGTCTGCATCTTTCAATTTATTTCCCTGGTAGGACTTACCAATGCACTGAAATCCAGATGTATTCATCCAGAGTCCAGCTGTGCCACTTCTGAGAATAATTCAGAAAAAAATGTTTCTAGCCTAAAATCTGGTAAAATTCCTGCCTTCTTCAAGACTGCCTCCTTTTCAGGTTGCAACCAGTAATTTGGAGTCGGTGTGTCGGCATGTGCCAGCATCAAAGGGAAAGTACATACTCCTGTCTCCAAACAAGAGACATTTTCCATATGTGCTCTCTCCACTCTGTCCTGCCTAATGACTATACATTAAGATATTATGTGGGAAAGGTTGCAACATTTTGTAGCATATGTCTGTGCAAGCGAGAAGCATGTCTCACACCTGCTTCTTGGCTTTGGGACATTATTCCTCACAACTCTCTTACAGCCTGGCTGGCTTGCGGTGCTGCAGGTTTCAAATGGCAAGCCATGGCAGCAAAGCAAGCCTTTCCCTTCTTGGGGTGGCAAGCTATGACAAAGCCTGAGGTCCCTTCACTGGTCTTGTGTTCATGGGGAAGGGGTGCTCTGTGAAAGGGAATGGCCAGCCCCCTTCAGAACAATGTTGCCAAACCACTTCCAAAGGAGGCTTATGGTTATTTGCATGGAAAAATGCTTACGACTTATTTTCTCATTTGAAATTCAGAGAGTTGGTCTGAAATAGAGACCATTTTCCTTTAAATATGTAAGCAGTGCTGGAGCAGGGTTACATCTGTCACAGATAAAAATGCTCTATTTATGCCTTATTGTAATCCATTCACTGGTTTATGGTCCTCGTGTCCTTCAGGGAGTGTCGGAAACCCACACAGTGTTCCCGAGTGCTCCATTTTGCATGCAGATCTCTGATTCTGTTGACAGATGTGTACAATCACATGCAGCAGGCAGACAAGTCCCCCTTGACTCTGTATCGGAGGAAGAGTGAGAGGGCAAATTATTTCAGCTGAGGTCAGCATTAACTTAAGCTCAAAATAACTCCCTCCAGATCCACCTGTTTCAGACAGAAGCATGTGAATAAGGGGTGGTCTTTGGTGAATTCCAGCCACTTCCCTATTTCACATCCTATTTTGGGGCTCTGCCGTCACAGACAACATACATGTACTCAATTAAACAAAAAAAAAAGCTGCAATCAGCCTGATAAATGAAAAAATAAAAATGCCCTCACTCTGCAAGTGTAATGTAAAGGGTTAGTAAACACATATTTCCCATTTTATATATAAGCCTTGAATAAGTAAATACAGGCATGTTCCTGAGAGCTTTGGGGAAAATATTATCAATTTATTGAGAATGGTCCATTAAAAAAGAGACAGATGATTGCATTCATGTTAAATTAAACAAAGGTTTTTGAGACCATACCCTTTAAACAAGAGAGTTTCCAGTTCCTCTTACAGTTGCAATTGCTGAGAGTATCAGCTTCCTTCTTCCCTCTCTTTCTATATAAAAAAAAATAACTAATTTAATTCCTTACAATGGGCCATTCCTAACAAAGCTGAGTGGTTCCAAGGAAATGCAGTGAATCATTGACACTTATACCTTGTTGCTTAGCGGTCTGAGATCCACCTATCCTCCACGACAGGGACTTCTTTTCTTTGATTATGTTCCACTCAACCTCAGGAGGTCGGAGGGCTCCTGGCCTTGCTGCACCATGCTGAAGATGTTGAGGAACATCTGGAAACAGAATCTGGTTCTTGTCGGTCCTAATTATTGATACTGGTGTGTTCTGGCTAGTGTCTCCCAAGCCCTTAGGAGCTGCTTCTCAGATAAAGTTGCCTGGAGTTCAAGCAGAGGTTCTCAGAAGGATATGGGAAGCAAAACCAGGGCCCTGCTCTTGAAACCATCATCATTCTTGAAATAACCCTTAGTAGCGTAAATCTGTTCTCCTTTGTATCCACTTAAACTAAAGTTTAAACTCTCAAGAACTGGGAGGTTTTCCCTGAGAAACCACAAAGCTTCTTACAGCTGGAGGCCAAAGCTGAGGGGAGGTACCATCATGTTAACCTCAGGCAGCTTTGATATTTTTGTTGGCTCTGTCCTCAGAAAATAATGGTATTAGCAGCTCTGACTAAAATACAGAGAGCTGTGGCTCCCTCACAGCAGGTAAACAATCTGTGCAATTGGGCACAAATGCTGATAACAAGGCCTCCTTCCAATTAGGAAGCAACAAAACTAACTGCATCAGCAAAAATTCCTGTGAGGATATTCCTTAAGGCTTCTTTGTGCTCTTTATAAAACACCAGCATTTTCACTAGGCAATATCCCCAAATTCATCAGCTGCCTGCAGGAATACTTAAGCACTGCTTCTTTGTGAAACTGCACAGAAAAGATTGTCTGGTGATGCTGCAGCTAAGCCTTGGGGATGGAGCCAGAGGGACACATGTACACAAGGGAGGCACAGACAGACATGCAGAGACATAGAACTGCAGCCTCTCTGTGCGACGGGCATTTGCTAGGGTAAGCTGAAACCTCTGTGTATCATAGAATCATAGAATCACATGGTTGGATGGGACCTATAAGATCATCTAGTCCAACCGTCTTCCCACTACCATTGCTACCACAGCTACTAAACCATATCTTGTAGCTCCTCATCAAGCCGCCTCTTGAACACTGCCAGGGACGGCGACTCCACCACCTCCCTGGGCAGGCCATTCCAGTGCCTGACCACTCTTTGTGAGAAAAAGTTTTTCCTCACGTCCAACCTAAACCTCCTCTGGTACAACTTGTGGCCATTACCTCGGGTCCTGCTTGTTGCCTG
>WHYT01017319.1:268708-300848 GCA_009806455.1 Tetrax tetrax
ATGTCAGACTCATTTCTAAAAATCCTGTCTCTGTCTGTCTCAATTATCAAGGACTAAAGCGCAGACAGTTCTCGTGCAGACTGCACAGGATGGGGCATGGGCACACAGTGGCTTCCCAAACCTGTTCTTTGGCCAAAGTCCATCCCCTCAAGTAAGGACCACTTGTCCCTTCCTTCCTCCAAGGCATAAATCTCTTCAGAAAGAGATGGGAAATAGGCCAAGGTTCTGTTGGTCTCAATCTTTCCCCTTCTGCCTCTACCTTATGATCCAGGCCTCAGGAAGGGACATAGCCCCAGTCTCCATCATACAAAAATTTACCAGCAGTAAACTGTGAATGTAGCCTCTCTGAAACAGCAGTTACTTTCTTCTTATGTGCAAGTTAGCTGCTAGTGTGAATACAAAAGGGGCAGACCACTTGTGTAAGGATATTAAGTTCTAAACTCAAAAGAAGAGTTACTGTGGAGTTATAGGACTGATCAGCTTTGCCACTTTGCATTCACCAGTTTAAAAATCAAATGAAAGATTGCTTGCCTGCTTTCTGGTTTCTGAGAAACATGGTTTAAGAAACAAAAGTATAAAAATGTGTTGCATCTGCAAAACAACCCATAGTAAATAATATCTATTCATACTCTATGTAAATTCATGCCCTAGATATGCAAACACTAGTTTGGAAACTTGTTGGCAGGAGCTACAATAGGCAAATATACAAGCTATTGGCAGAAAAAGTACTTCCATTATTCATTTGTCACTGGTACCCAAGACTGTGATGCTATTCAAGGTAATGTACTGCCTTAAAATAAATCTTTTATCACTACTCATTTCAGCAGCTGGAGCTGGTGATGTACACGAGCACATGCAGATACAAAGCCAAAAGACAGCCGTCTCTTGCTGGCACTGCTCTATTGCAGCACAGATTCATTTAAATACTATGCACTGTTCTTTTGGAGGGTTTTATCACATTAATGGTCAGATGTGTCTGTCAGATGTGTCAGATGTGCACACTGCTGATGTGTACAGTGCCTTATGTGCACAGCATCTAGCAAGGCACCTTTACAGTAAAGACCAAAATATGTGGAAGTCTGCATAGAAAAGTAGTAATGGTGAGTGACTGACAGCACTGGAAAAGTGGAAGGCATGTTGTGCTTCCCTGTAGTCTGGACCACAAGAGTTATAAGAAGACCGAGAACAGAGTAGCAGCAAGATAAACTTTTAAAAAAAAAATCTTTCTTTAGTAGTCTGGACTGATGCTAAGGTAAATGAAAATTGATTTCATCCCTGAAGAGATGAAACAGTCTATAGCGTTAATATTCTTAATCCCAACTCAAGTCAATCTTATTTGGATCAAATCAAATTTTTCATTAATTTAGACAGTAGAATACATTTGAAAATTGAAAAAAGAAGAGCAAAACTTTTCTCCTGAAGTTTTGCATAACAACAACACAGGAAAAATACATGCAAAATCATATTCAACTACAATTCCCTACAGCAAAAAAATAGAACAGCAACTTTGCCTATGCTGATAAAAAGGGTATTCAGTTTAAAAATTAGCATTCAGTCCTTTCTTCTGTCTGAAACATGGTGGAGGGAAATTTGTGTGTGGAATCTGAAGTATAGCAAGGGAGACTATTTTATGACCTTTAAAGGTCCCTTCCAACCTAAACTATTCTATGATTCTATGAAACTCAAGGAGATAGGAGGAACAAGACAGAGAAAGACGGTTCCCACAGAGAGTGAATCACTTTTTTTCTAGTTAAGTGGTGCTAAAGGTCGTTGTACTAGGCTAAAATACTAAAATGGGAAGTACTAAATGCTTCCTAAAAAATTTTAGTGGAGATTTCATGCAATGAAGGAAAGTGAAGAGGACATTTCTTGTCAGCTTTGAGTCTAGCTCATAACACTGCACAGACTTTCAAATGCAGTTGTATTTCTCTGCTATCTCCTCCTCTAAACACAGAATAAGAGAATAGATAGTAACAAAGAGAATAAAGAAAGACTTTTGGAGAAAAAAAACCAACTGTTTTGAAGAGGAAAAGGACAACATTTTTGGCACGTGAGGCACACAGGAAGAGCCACAGCTCCCACAGTCATCATGGGACAGGAGGATGTAGAAGATGTAGAGCTTGGCTCCAGTAGAGCCAAGTCCCACTGTGGGACTGGTGGTGGCAGGAGATGGGGCTGTGCTTTGAGGAGGTAGAAGCAAGGCTGGCTGCAGGGGGGCTAACAGCAAGCACGGGTAGGGGCATAAGCAGGCGTGGGCACTCCAGTAGAATATAGGGTACTGTGCAGACAGTGTTAAGGCGAGGCAGGGGTGGCATCGCAGTGGCAGAGCACCTATAGTACTGGGGATCTGCAAAAGGGAGATTAGGACAGCTAAACTTTAGCTATGTGCTGCAGCTCATGGCTATTGGAATTACCCCCAGTGTGTGGCAGGCCATTGCCCTGGCATTGGGAACTCCCATACTCCAATGCCTCACAGCAGGGCTGCTGCCCCAGAGGAAGATCAAGCCCTGCAGGGACTCTCTAGGGTCTTTCGCCTTCTTCCTTGCTGCTCCCTGAAGCACTGCCAGGCATTGCTGGTGCTGGGCCACAGCTCTGCCTGTTCCTTCCCAAAGCCACCAGCTTGCACTGGTGCCTGCATACATCACAGAAAGGCTGCAGACCCACAGCTGCTCCACATCAGCCCTTGAGGGGCTCCAGGATGGTGACCAGAGAGAAGGATAATGGCCCAGACTACCGTTTGCAAAATCAAATTCCTTCTGTGAGCCCTGCGGCTTGCAGGCCAACCTCACTGCTGTCTCCCCTCTACCACCAGCACCCATGCCAGCAGCTGTTCTCATATGGATGGGCTGAGAGAGAAAGATCTCGTTAACAGCATCCCTCCTCTCCTGCTTCTGCCTGGCCAGGCCTGGTTTTATACAGAAGGGGCAGAAAATGGCATTTAGATACACAGATGTGTTGGCTGGGGGCTAGGATATGCAGTGTCACATGCATAAGATAATTACGTATGTGGTTCTTGGAAACTCACTCCTCCAGGGTCTGATTAACAAGAAACTCCTTGCTTCTCAAAAAGCTGATGAGAGAAGTTGACAGAGATAGTGCAGCTTTAATCCAGACAGGGAAAATACTGTCTTTTAAGTTAATTTCACAGTTCCCATCATTTGCTGCAAAGACAGCAGCAATAGTTAGAGTCCATTAGTAACAGCAAATCCCTTGTTTTTCTTGTCCAAAGTTTCTTTCAATATATGGATGTTTGCCCTTCAAAATAATTTTAACAACATCCAGATCTCCATGTTAGTTGAAATAATTGTATTTATTGGTCTTCTACATTTTAATTCATTGCTCACTAGAGTACGTAGATGCCATAATTCAATAGCCTAAGGAAGAATCAGTGTCATGGGATAAATTTCTGGTCCATCTTCTGATGAGTAAAGCAAGATTGCCTACTTTGGATGGCGGGTTATTGGTCCTACCAGTTCTGTTGTGTGCCTGTATGAGCTAAAGACATCTGCTTTTCATGCAGTGTGGCCGTTTCTTCTGAAAATGCACCCAAGTGGTCTTGCTCCACCTCTGGTGACTGGCCGATGAGCAAAAGCTAAGGCAGCTGCTTCAGCTTTGACCAGCACTGCTGGGTTTTTTAACATAAGCAGTAGAAACACTGTCTTATGAATAATATTTTTTGGTGGTTTAGATCACAGACACTATCAATAGGAGTCAGGTGAGGCTTGGAATATCTGTTCAGAGGAGAAATCCTGCATTTCAGCATCAGTATTCTGAAATGAGATGTCAAATTCCTATGGGGCAATACGTTTCCAACAAGTTGTACAACATTATTAGGAGCTTAACTTTACCTGGTCTAGTAGTGGTTGTTTGTTGTAGACATGGAATGAGCTGAAAGGATGCTTACAGAAAATCAGAAGCAAACAACCAAATTCATGTGCAAGTGGGAAGCCTTTAAACTAGACAGTGCTGCAACCAGAGATCCCACACTGAGGTTTTAAGGTGTTTGCTAGCATCTGTACAAACAAATTAACAAAATTACTCATCAGGGAGATCCACTGGGATTCCTCAAAGCTTACGCATCATGTACGCTTGGATCATCTCAGCAGTGGGAGCTTCCCTGGAACAGAAGCAGGCTTGAGCTCTTGCCTCTGTGCCTCACAGCAACCAGAGCAGCTAACAAACTCAGGCAGGGCCTCGCAGCTGAATAATTAAATCTTCGTTTCTCCTGACCTAGGGAAAAGTGCCGACATGGAGGTGGAGCTGATGTCTTCTGTTTAGAGGAGAGGGGATCTAGTTGTGCATTCAGATGGCAGCTAAGACACCAGGCAGATTGGTGGGACTCTACTTCTGAGACTGCCTCTCTCTCTCTCTCTCCATGTAGCTTGGATGATTACCCAAGTTTGTTTTTTTTTTTCTCTCCTGCATTGTCCTTCCTCCTTCTTCCTCTCCTGTTTCCCCTTTACCTCACTGTTTGCCTCCTCCCCAGCCTCCCCCATGCTAGGAAGTTTTGCCAATAGAGACACATAAGATGGCTGTGGGCCACTAACACTCAAGGGCTGTTTTGGCTGAGCACCACCACCTTCTTCCAGCTGGTGACACAAAGCTGAAAGTGGCACAGCTTTTCTCCTACCCCTGCGGTGCGTTGCAGTGTCTGCTCTGGCCTTTGCTGTGAGCTTCAGTGGGCAACATTGAGGTGGCTGAAACTCAGACTGCTACTTCATGTCTCTTTGTTTCAGAAACACCTTTCCTGCTGCTTGAGCATGCTTGGAAACCTTGTGCTTCTGCTGGCTTGGGATAGAGGTGCTGGGAGTCCTCAGCCTCTGGGGAGACAATTGTACAAACCCATTGCCCTTGAAGGGGAGGAACAGAAAGGCTTCTGAAGAGCAACAGAGCCTATGAAACCCCAGGAACACAAAGTGTTTCTGAGCCAGGTCAACACCAGTTCTACCAAAGACCCACTCTTCAGAAGAAAAGTTGGGAGATGCCAAGTGATGTGCCCAGCAAACAAGAGCTTCACATCTCTCCAAACAGGGATCCCACCATCCCCGACTTGTTACAGCAAGGAAAGGGGAAGGAAAATCCAGTGCTGTTGCTATTTTTTGCTTGCTTTGCCTGACAAAGACATTTCAGCCTCAGGGTCCTTCAAACACAGAGCAAAGGGAAAGTATGTGCAGGGCTGGTGCTAATGCCATTGTCCAGTGTCCACTGGTCAGTGTCTACTTCTGTGGTGCTGTTCTGGTTAATACCCAAGCCATAGGTGACCTAGGAATCTCACATCTTCTGGGGCCCTTCTTTCCTTTGGATCGTGATGGGCTGTGGTAGCCTTGTTTCAGCCTTCCTGCCATGCAGGTCCTTCTTCTGGCTGCCCCTTACTCAATTTTTTGGCACTCTTGCCTCATTCAGCTGCTTCAAGGCAATGGGAATAGCCTTCTGCAGCAGTTTTCCTTGCAAAACCTTGACCTCAGCATGGCCACTGTTATGATGCGTAGCAAAATCTGGCTGACATACTCACAGTCCCTTTTGCGCTACTTCTGCAAGCTTCAGAAGTGCCTTATGTTTTCTTACCAAAAAGCAGGGTTTTTCTTCAGAGAAAAAAGTGGAGGAAAAAGAAAAGGAGAGGAAAGCAGATAAGGAGACACAAAGCAGTCCCTAAGCTTACTGAAAGTTTGGCAGCAGAAGATATTACAAAGCTCTTCGAGCAGAAGATACAGATGTTGTAAACAGCTGGAGACAGTAACACCTGAACAGATTCCCACTGCTCTGTTTCAGCTGCTAGTGCCCATGAGGGGCTATGCAGGCTACCTATCCTCTGCCCACACAGTACCTCCTGCTAACTTGTTTTGCCTCTCTCTTTGTGTCCTTTGCCTTCTCTCATGGTTCCAATGACCACAGTCATGCCCTCTGAGCACCACAATATGGATCACCATACACAGCATCATGAGGAGCCTTACTATGCATACAAAATTGCTATAGCTATGCCTGTATCATAATATGAACCTAGTGTTTGATGGCCTCAGAAAGTCAGAAACCATCAGCTTCCAATAGTTGCCACAAGTTTGTGAGCCTAAAGGCTACTGACCATTTGCTACAGCATTAATTCCTTCTTCTTTGTTGTCCTGACTTCAGAGCAGCATCCCTTGTTCGTGGTTATACCATTCAACTGGAGCAAATGCAAACAAGCCTTTCTGTGCTCTGTTTGTAAGAAGGACTTAAATACACTGGGAACATCTTCAATGAGCAGAGAAAATGTTGGAGACTATGGGCTTTCATGTGGCATCACACTAATTAACAGATAAATAGATGCAGAGAAAATGGTATTGTGGGAAACTGAGCTCTGAGCACATGCAAGTCCCTGGACTTGTTGTCAGCTTTATATAATACATCATTCCTATGTTATATGGTCAAGAGGTGCTACGGGGGACCCTGGGGTGTTTGGTTGGGCAGTACTGATGGCTGTTAATCTGACAAAATTGTCTTGGGTGGGAAGAGTTTGTGTTCTGCAGTGCTGGGAAGGGAAGGCTGCCTGTGTGAATCGTAGAGATCACAGAGAGAAAAACCTGAATACGGGCCCTGTGTATGGACTGCAGGGTTGGCACCTGTGTAAGGCCAGATGTGTGGCCACTGCCTTTCACTCTAATTGCGAAAAGAGTATTTCACCTTAAATACTCATCTTCAGGTCAATTTCCTCATTCCCATAAAATATTTAGCATCACCTTCCCTTTCTCCATGCTGTCATGGGGTGCGTCTTTGGGATGCATTCATGCAGTGCTATACTACCTTCGTAGCCAGTTGCTTTGCTAAAGCTAATATAGCTTACTCATGTGGCTGGATTTTTCCCAGGGCTGAAGCTTGTTTGATCAGAGCTACTTCTGCCTGATGCATCCCGATGCCATGCCCATACATAACGAAAGCCTGCAAGGCGCCTCCACAAGCATATTTCCACCTCTCCACAGACTTCATTTCTGAGGCATTTTTGGCCTTTGTTTATGAATTTGAGTCTTGGTTCTCACTTTGATGACTGTTTAATCAGATAGTTTAGCCTAAAACAAAAAATCTCAAAATCACTCCAGAGGCAGCTCACAATTAATTATAATCCATCCATCTAAAACTTCTTCATGGTAAGAAATTACCCTGTGCTGTTTATGATATTACAAAATCTTAAATAAGAAAACACAGATGTTACTTTAAAATGAGAGAAGAAAGTCTAATGAACAGCTGCGAGTCCAATCAATCTCCTCACTTAATTTTCTGTTCAGGTTAGATACACACATCAATAACGTTACGGGTAATATCTTGTATCAGGAAGATATTTGTAATCAAGGAAATTCAGAGTTCATATTGAATTAAAAATTAAAAGAACACCAAATAACAGAACAGGAAATATGTGGAAACTCCCTGTTCTTTCACAGAAAAAGAATGTGGAAAATTCCAGAAATACTGGAATGCCTTGGGCTATTCAGAACAAGAAGTTTAGCTGGCTCTGCCCAAAATGAAAATTCATTGTAGTAAACTGCAGAGCAGCAATATCCACTAGTACTTTATTTCTAGCTGTACATACTGTGCTGAGAAAGACATTATTGCTAAATTGTTCCAGATTTTCTCACATACACGAGTCTTGCATAATTGCCTACATCCATTAATTTTGGCAGATGCTTTTATTTTTTTTTAACTAGGTGAATAAAATATTGTCCTTTCGTTCATATTCTGTACTCATGGTACATATAGGTTAATGGATTTTACACTTGGCTTGCTGAATTTTCAAAGCAGCTTATCAGGCTGATAAGCAGTGCTGTTTCTCTATCCTCTAAGAGTAAGAAAGGAGTTAAAAAATCACAGTACATTAATTGCTCATAGTTTCCAAGAGTGGTGTTGGTGCTGATGTCAGGGAAATGTTGTACACACCACCTATCTCTTATATTTGGAACTGATAAACCTGAAAAAAAAACACAGACACACACACACACACACACACTCACACAAATCCCTGCTGCTGCAAATTCAAACAAAAACTGCTTCTGTGTGCAGTTTCACTTCTCTGTGCAGCTGGGAGGATGAGGCCTAAGCATCACCAGGGGCTGTCAGTCACTGAAACCTATTCCCCAGGGACTATAATTACCCAAACCCAACTGTTCAGTAAAGGGTACTAAAAGCAAAGGCTTCTGAATAATGCCATCTCCCTAATTACCTAAGGATTTCTACCTTCAAGAGACTGACTGATCAAGTCCCTTCTCAGAAACTCTAAAGCTAAAGTTCATGCCGTGCTAAGAGAACAGCTTGATGAACCCTGTTCCTTGCAGGGGGGTTGGACTAGATGACCTTTAAAGGTCCCTTCCAACCTAAACTGTTCTATGATTCTGTGATTCATAGATCGTGTTTGCTTTCCTCGAATATCTGCAGTGGTTCTGCTGGAGAAGAGCAAAGCCCCAGCTGGAGGCTGCTATATATGCATAAGTATCCAAACATCAGATGTTCTTCTGAAATGTATCTATAAAGCACCTCGGCCTCTTGTGGTTGAAAATTTAGATTAAAATCTCATGACAGTAAGTTTTTCTGTGAAATTTCCAAAATGCCTGCATCTTAACAGGCATTTAACATCCCCATGAACCACCTTGACTGCTGTGCAAAAGTCTAGCCCCTGTTTGAATCCTGCGGTACCCCTGACCTTCAGGAGCTCCTGCAGCAGCACACCCATATCTTCCATTAGGCTGTGGCTGGAAATCGATTCCTTCGTCAGTAATATGTGGCTTATTATTTCCAGAGTCTGTCCCCTTTTCCTTTTTGCTATAAAAAGAAAGTACAGAAAGCCCTGAAATACTTTCTCTATACCAGTGGTTTGTAATATTTTTAGTTCACATTCCCCTTTCTTTTCTGAATGCGTCCATCCCTTCCTCCGCTCCTTTTATCTGCTGCCTGCTCTGTCCTATCCTGATGCTCTGTACCCTAACCTCTAGCCTCCTCCTCCAGATCTGACACATTAGCCATCTTCTCCTCTGCAAAGAAATCCTGTGATCCCCACTCTGCAGCAAAGGCAGCCCCGCTCCCCTCTCCCCAGCCCAGCCAAGCTGCCGTTACCCCCTGCCTGGGAAGCCCCTGCCTGCCCCTGCCCACACAGCCCCCCTCTCTCCAGCTGCAGCCACCAGCCCCACTGGCTCCTGCCGTCGGGGGTCCAGATGAGATGTCCGTCTCCACACAGCTCCCCGTGGCCTGTGTACCCAGCCACTGCAGAGCATCCTCTTGGCAGGGGTTGCAGAGACAGAGGGGATGGGCACGGAGAGGAGACAGGACCTGCAGGCGATGCCATGACCACAGGGCAGCCTCTGAGCCCATGGTCACTCCATCCACCACCCCGTCCACCTCTGCCCACCCACCCCTGGCTCCTCACAGCCTGTCCCTGTGACTCAGGGCAAATATCTCGTCTTCATCCTGCTGCCTGGGAAACAAGAGTACCTGGGACATGGGGAGATGGGACACGCAAGGGCTGGTGGAGGCTCCAGGGCCTCTGTTCCTCCCTCCCCAGCCCTGAGATCTGCCCTCAGCCTCAGTGCTGGGCCTCTCCCCTTCATGCAAACCATTCCCAGCGGCTGGGTGCTTCCTAAGCTGCTTGTCAGAACTACATCCCTACCTGCATGCCATTATTTATTTGCTATTCAAAGCATGTCAGCTTTGAATTTTTTATTCAAAGCGTTCTTGCTTCTGCAGTTTGCCTGGGCAAGTGAAGCCATAGAAGCAGGCCCAAACACATCTGTCTCAATGCTGAGAAAATTGTATTCTTTTAAGGAAGCTTATGCAGTGATAGATCTCCAGAACGAAACACTGCCTCATAATTAACATTCATTAGATGCATTTATGTCAGCCTGTAGCCCCAGACATGTAGGTTGACGTTCAGTGAATGCATACAACTGCACACGTACTAAACAGATGTTCAGTTGCTTCAACTCTTGATGAGTTAAAGTCAACTTCAATGGCAGTCCGCATTTGCAGGTCGGCCTGGCTCATAAGAATGAGTCACACACAATTTTTCAGCTGAAAGGCTGGGATTTGATTCTGTTTCAGTGGAAAGATAGCAAAGCTCTCATTGCTTTCTTTTAAGCTGGATAAAAAGAAGAAAGGAAGAAAAGAATAAAGAGATTTTTCCATGCCATGGCTAATCATTGCAAAAAGATTTGTTTCTGATAAGTTTCATAACTTTTTTAAAACTAGTGCATGAGTTTAATTCGAACTTTCATAAAATGTTGTCTTTTATTTAAAGGAAAACACACATCATTTCAACTGAAAAGAAGAATTTTTCAGGCTTTTACAGGCAAAAGAAAAGAGAGTTTTATAATGGAAGTCCCAGAGCAACCTCAGCTAATGCTTTCTGTACCAAGGCATGATAGAAAGAGGAAAAGCTTGGGTTCCACATACACCAAAAGTACATTTTTAACAAGCTGTTCTTTATTGTACTGAATCACATTGTTTATATGTTTTTTCCTCTACAAACAATTTTCTGTGCTTTAGACAGAGAAGGGAGGAACAAAGAAAAAAAGTCAAAACAAAGCAACTTATAAATGAACTCAGATTCATTCAACTGAGATAATCAACACATGCTGTACTTCAGAACTGTTGGAAAGGACAACAGAACGACTCCCTTAGATGGGTTATTGTATAAAAAAGAGACCAACAACAGACACAAAATACCTTGTGAAACCGTAGAAAGTACGTGTCAACCATTAGAGCTGGATTTCCTTCCCTGTGATACATTCTGTCCAGAATGAACAAAAATGTGACATTTGGATTGGAACCACCAAAGACCAGCAGACAGGTAACCCATTTTATCTTGCATCCTTCGCAACATCCCTGTTCCCAAGTGTATTCCCCCTTCCTTCTCACTAGACTTCTTAATTGGCATTTTCAATGCAGGACTGCAAACTCTGATGGTTTTCTCAAGAGAGTCACTGTTTTGGGCCTTAGGGAGCCCATGAGAAAGGCAAAGCACATTAAATTCCACAAATTTCATCCTGAACGACTGTCAACACACATTTCCTTCAGCAAAGAGATTTCCCCCTGCAAAGAAAAGAAGAGCTGCAGCCTTGAAAACCAACTGAACCCAAAGATCTACAAAGAGCAGAGATGACGGAGCCGCATGGGTACTTCTTCCTAGTGTTCCTGTGGATGATATCTTGCTCTCCTTTGGCTGTTCCTTACTTGCCAGGCCTTTCTGGGGGCACAATGCCTTGAGAAGACATGGAGTCATTGACTACTTCCTCTGTGATTATGTGCCAGCCCCAAATTACAGAGATGCAGAACCGCAGGATGTTTTCAACATTCATCTGACTAACTTCAATTACCTTGCAGAACTCACTCACAAGAAGGGGGATTTTTATCCTCTAGTCAGCAAGCTTGTTGCACATGTGCATGGAGGTCACACAAAACCCAAGGAGCTTACAGGCCAGAATGCAGTGAAGCATGAGATGGACTCCATCTCTGCACAGTTCACTTGCCTACGCTGGCACAGAGCGGGAAGAAACACCTGGGTCTCACAGCTTTAATAAACAACAGCTTGCAAGTGGTGTGGCAATGGGATCCATACATGAATTTGGAAAACACAAAGCAATAACGAGTAAGAGCCGTATGTTTTCCTGTGTGACAAGCAAAAGGGTGTGGAAGGAGCCATGACCTGCAGAAAACGGATTTAATACAATAAGCTGTGCAAATTTTTGCGTGGAACCCAGGGATATAGCCCTGCTGGTCTGCCACAGAGGGGAACTGCTGTTCAGAGCTGCTATCAGGTGCCAAATTTTCCTAGGGAAATTGCATGATTTTTATACAGTTTTTATAATGTTACTTTAAGGTAACCCAGTCCTTTACAAGAAACTGTATTACACTGAATATGGGAAGAAAAACTTACTACATGGATCTATGATGCCATTTAGCTACAGCCTTACTAGAAGCTGCCTGCAGACCTGTTGCACTGCTGTGCTGATCCAGTGTGGAAACCAGTTCACAGCTGGTTTATTAACAGAATGTCAGTCTGCCTGAGAGGGGAGGGAACACAGCACATGGGTCTGCAGAACTGGCTCTGCACAGAGTTACAAGGGTGGAAAAAAACCCCTAGGCATTCTTGAAAGGTTTTGGCTGGCAGATCTGACAGGCTTTGGGCTCTAGGCAGACTTTTCTACAGCATGAGGGTCAGGGACCTGTGGGCAGCGTCTGGCACTCTGTTCTGGGAATGCTCTGTCCTTGCCACAGTCAGCTATTGCGGAGGGTGACCCTAATCTTAACTCAGGACTTGGCCTCCACAAACTGCACAATTCAACTGCACACTGGGTTCATTGGTAGGTTTCCATACCAGGGCATAAAGGGAAGAAGCTACAGGCAGCACAGGGTGGGGACGGGCTGTCCAGCAACCTATGTTCAAAGTAAGGCTTTCCTTCATATTTATTTTTAACCTTTCTTCTGTACCTTGCATCATGCATTCTCCTTGTTTGTCATCTTCTATCATGCACTTAATTTACTTTGTTTTAATCGGCTAAATATCCATACCCCTAGTGCATATGAATGTTACAATTACCAGTGACACCTTTATTCAGTTAGTGTTATACCATTGGATATTATATTTGCATATTGCCCCATCCACTCAATTTCCTCCATGCAATACCTTGAGTATCTTGTGCAGACCTTAGCTGATGACAGATGCCATTTTTCTGCTTGTTGATCTATTGGCAGGCTCCCTAGCACTGCCCTTATACAGCTAGATGTCACATTTCTCAGGTCTCAGCAAAAGTGCTTTTACCAGCTGAGGTGACTTCTCCGGGTCACTTGCAGCATTTCAAGACACAACTGCTTATGCAATGGTTAAAGACAGGATGGGAGGATTGGGCACCACCTCTTCACAAGCAACCTAAGGGTCAGAAATAAATCTTCTATATGAACAAATTGCCATGTAGATGATATTGGTAGCTGATGTGGAAGGAAGGGTGATGAGAAACTGAATTGTCCAAGCAGATGTAAGCTGAAAACTGACAAAACTCAAAGCTGCTGAATACACATGTGGATTGCTGCTGTGTCCTTTGTACCCAAAAAGCAGAAAGGAGGAAACTCATTGAACATCCCCAGATGGCAGAGAACAGAACTTGGAAATACCCCAACAGTTCCTAGACATGACAGTAGGAGACCTGTTTTGGAGGCACGATTAGAAGTACAAAAGGGTCCAAATGGGGCTGCCATCTTGTCTGTGAAGTATTGACTTTCAGAAGTATTGACGTCAAACCTCCCCCTGACATTTGGGTACTCTTCCATTTTCTGTCCGCAGAAAATGCCAATATATACATTTCAGTCACTGGTAGGAAATGCAAGTGTGCACCAGCCCCTTGTCAGCCTGCCCTCAGGACTGAGCCTGCTGCGTGTCAGGCAGGGGAAGCATAACAGATGGGACTGGCGGATGGATACTTGCCAGTAACAGAAATCAAACTAGGAGCTGTGTTACTGTGGCTGGATGAAAGACGTAAAGAGGCAGAACAACTTATAAACCTGCATGGCTGACAGACAACCTGCATCTCTCATGCAACAAATTCCTAAAGCCCTTCCCAGGTGGATGGGGCTGTGACTGCAACACGAGTGCGCAAACATATGGATTGGATTCTAGATCTGGAAAAAAAACATAGGATTTCTGGGTCAAAGAGAAATTGATTTTTAAAAAATGTGCATTTTGTCCCTCTTGCTCTCGTCTCATCTGCTCCCTCTCATCTATCCTGCATTCACTTTTCCATTTATCTTACCTATGCTTATTTAACCTACACAGGCAGAGACAGAAATAAAATAAAGCACTGTGAGATCAATATGATGCATGACTGTTACTGCTTGCGTGTGTTAGATGCTTTTCCCAACCCTTTCTCTAGTTATTGAACTGTAACTTCCATGGGTCAGGGACCGTCAGCTTATCTTGTACAGGAAGGATCCATCCATGGCTGATCTAGACACTAGCACAATAAACATGAATAACAGTAACGATGATACATCCTGCACAGTGTCAGACAATTAGCTTCTCTTTGACCTACAGCAAATCAGTGAATCGAACTTGCGGGCTGGCCACTTACTCTAGAACATCCTTGGGCTCTGCACCTTCAGGAAGCAAAGTCTGTTCCCTTGAGCATCTCTGGAGCTCATGCACCTCAGAACCATTTCCACCCAGGGCATTAAAAGCATGATTTCAGCCCTAGGAAATAGCAGAGATGGAAAATAAAGCCAGATTTAAATATGCTGTGGCAAGTTTTTTGTTGGCTTTTTTCACAGTGTGGTGTAAAGTGCGTTTTAGCTAGGTGGCTCATGCCTTCTCCAAAGAGTAGGAAACAAATCTGTTCCTGACAATCCTTTGTAAAGCTATGCCAAGTTTCCTATGCTGAGACTTAGGAAAAGGGAATACAAAATATTTTGTCAGAAGAAATACAAATGGTATCCTACGGCGTGAGATTTATGTCAGCTCTTGTCATGGTGGTACTTTAGCTTCCTGTGGTCCTGTAGAAACAAGTCACAGCAGGACATGGTTGGAAGCATATGAAGTGGGGTGGCTCTGTTTGTCATTTCTGCCAGTTGTTACTTCCTCTGCTATGGGACTGATGACTGTCCCAAGGGAGCTGGAAATCACTGTCTCCGAAGCAGAACATTTGCAAAAAGAAAATGCTTTCAGATGAGCCAAATCTCCCCTTGCTCTTAGCATGAGTGTCACAGTTTAGCCCCGCTTGGGACCAAGCTACGCAGTCTCTCACTCACTCGCCCCACCCTCTGAGGGAATAGGGGAGAGATAAGCTAACAAAAAGGCTTGAGGTTTGAGATAACGACAGGGAGAGATCATTGAAGTTATCATTATGGGCAAAACCGACGTGACTTGGGGAAAACCATTTATTTATTATTATTAATAAAATCAAAGCAAGATAATGAGAAAGAGAAGAAAACCAACTTCCTCCCACCCCTCCCTCTTCCCAGGCTTAACTTTATTTCAATTATTTCTACCTCCTTCCCCCGACCCTGAGCAATACAGTGGGAGAATAAGTGGGGGATTGTGGTCAGTTCACCACATGTCACTTTCCATCGCTCCTTCCTCCTCAGGGGAAAAACTCCTCACATTCCTCCCCTGTTCCATTGTGAGGTTCCTCCTATGTGCTACAGTTTTCATGAACTGCTGTGGTGCAGTCATAGAATCATAGAATGGTTAGGGTTGGAAGGGACCTTCAAAGGTCATCTAGTCCAACCCCCCTGCAAGGAGCAGGGACATCTCCAACAAGATCAGGTTCCTCAGAGCCTCATCCAGCCTGGCCTTGAATGTTTCCAGGGATGGGGCATCCACCACCTCTCTGGGCAACCTGTTCCAGAGTTCTACAACCCTCAGTGTAAAAAATTTTTTTCCTAATGAACGGCTGCCCCAGCGGGTCCTCCACGGGCCACAGCCTCCTTCAGGCATCCACCTGCCCAGTGTGGGGTCCTCCATGGGCTGCAGGTGGATCTCTGCTCCTCCGTGGGCCTCCATGGGCTGCAGGGGGACAGCCTGCTCCACCATGGGCTGCACCGTGGGCTGTAGGGGAATCTCTGCCAGGACCAGCATTACTCCTCCCCCTCCTTCTTCACTGACCTTGGTATCTGCAGCCGTTCCTCTCACAAAAATTTCTTCACAATCAGCTCAGGCAGATGCCTCTCAGGTTCTCTTCACCTCTCATCTCGTCTCCACTTCTCTTGGCTGGGCCGGGCCGAGTCGGGCCCAGACGGCTGCCTGGCAGAAGGCCAGAGGATGAGGGCTGCAAGGCCCACAAGGCTCATGCCTCCCTCTCTCTGCTCCCTCTTCTGCTTCTTCACTTCTTCCTTTTTAAATTATTTTTTTTTATTTCTCCCCTTCTTAAGTACATTATCACAGAGGCATTATCACTGAACATTCCATCACCGATTGGCTTGGCCCTGGCCAGTGGCAGGTCCCCCCTAGACCTCACGGAGTCCACCAGACAAAGGGGAAACTTTTTAGCAGCTTCTTGCAGAAGCTGCCACCGGATTCTCCCTCACTAAACAAAACCAACACAGTGAGGAAGAGCAGTTCATGCTCCCTGGTCCCCAGGCTCCCAGGCTGTGGTGAAGGGGAGATGATGAGGAGGTCCCTGGGTAACCCACGATGCACAGAGGGGTGTCAGTGCTGAGCTCCTCCAGACAGTAACTTGCCCGTGTAAGCGTGTCTGCCTGGGGGTGACTTGCCCACAGCTGAGATCAGTGGAGATTGCTGCAGCTGGGAGAAAGGAAGCCAGGGAGTTCCAGGGGCCCTGCCTTCATTGGGACATTAGAAAAGAGGTCACCATAAGTCACCCCAGCATTGTACTTCACTGCTGTACATAACATCTGGGAACCTGAATGCATGTGTGAGGCAGGGGCACCCTCAGAGACCATGGAGGTGAAAGGCAGCGCTGGACCGATAGCTCAAAGCAATTAAATGGTGGGGTTTTAGATGGGCTTGTGTGTTTCCCTGTAGGGCAAGGCTTTTGTTGATAAGTGAAAATTAAATTTCTTTGGTAGTCCCCTCAGGGTGACTATACCTGTCAGATATATCCATAACTTGCACTCAAATCTTTCTTACTTCCCCCACTCTTGAAAGTAATAGTTATCTTCAGCACCTCTGGGCTTATATACTGTCACTGAGCTGGAAGAGACCAGAAACTGCCGTCTCCTCCTGCAAGATGGGAGGGAGAAAAGGGAATAAAAAATAAAATGAAGGAAATAAGATAAGAAAAAGGAGGAGCAGGGAGCCCACTTAAAGTTTGTTGGTAAGCTTTCCAAGACATGCATTGCGTAGCCTCACTGAGCAAGTTGTCTCACTATTCCCACTTCTGGAAAGCTTTTCCTACTATCTAATCTGCATTGCCCTTAAACTTATTGCTTCTTGTTCTACTCTTGATGAATTTCTAGATTCATTATCCTGCAGCACAGTTGATGTATTATCCCATCCCATGCTACACAGCTGATGACCCCTAACACGCTTTCTCATTCTGAAATCTAAACCTGCCCTCCAGTGCCTTCCTGAATGACCGGGCTGTAATCTGTAGTTCAGGGCGTTAACGAAAGCACCAAATAGCACCACCACCAAGACAGACTCTACCCACTTCAGTTTGTCCTTCCATTTCTGGGCCAATGGAAGCTTTCCCAATCTTTTTATCATCCCTCATTTGCTGTGTTTTACCAATTTGCTTATGAGAATCTGTGTGATACACTGCAAAAACCTTTCTAAGGTGAGATGTAAGACAACGGTGCCTCTCCTCTATCTGCAAAGCCCCAAGCCCTGTTGCAGCAGGAAATTAGATGTTTGACACAATTTCCCCTTGATAAATCTGCATTAAGGTTCACCTCTAATCTAGTCAAATAAACAAGGACAACAAAGAGAGACTTCCTGACTTGGAGAGTATTTTAGTTTTTCACTATTGCTGAGGCTTTGGAGAACAGCCCCTGCCAAAGAATGCTGCTGGGCAGAGGGCTCTGGGGCTTCTCCAGCCCCTCATACTGCCAGGGAGCTGCCACAGTGTGGGAACATGATGCTCCATGGGACCTTATGGACAGCCTATCATGGCAATGCAAAGAGAGGCACATTTTGAACTCAGGTGTCTTTTTCTATGGACATAGAACAAATAATAATGTGAAGCACCCCAGAAAGGAAGGTCAAAGCCTCAATCTGTGGCAGCAAAACTGAATCTCCAAAAAGAGACTGGAAACATATTTTCCTTACTGACATCAGATTCATTCATAGGTGATTTGTTGAGGTCGTTGGCATTGCTCCTACTACAGCTGCTCTGAGGACAAAGTTCTTGTACAGATTTTGTTACAAAACATTTTGGGAAAGTGGGAAAAGGAGGCTAGTGCTTAGAGCAAACAGCTGTCCTTGACTGTATTTCCTTGTCTAAAAGATGCGCATGAAGGACAGATACAGAGCAGAGAAAATCTATAAATAAAGAATTTATAAAATAAAGGGTCAGTAGTGTTTCTTGATCCAAAGCTAAGAATAATCAGAGCTGCAGCCAAGGTGCCTAGAGATATGGGTGGCAGTAATTAGTTTCATGCTGGGTTTAAAAGACAACGTATTAGATGTAATCATCAACAGCTCGTGAGACAACAGAGGACAGGTTCAGACAACCAGTACACAGAGGGAGAAGGTATATCAGGCCAGCACTGTGTGAAATATTCAGTTTTCCTTTTGCCTGGTATTTATTAGTGAAATATGGTGTTCAAAAAGGTGCCCAAATTTCATGCAAAGTGTGCTTTACCTATTGCACATGGAACATAAGCTTTCACAGTGGGGGCAGAAAAAACTGCCAGTGCGAGGCTTAAGTTTCAGGTTTGACACCATTCATTCTCCTCAGACTTTTAAAAGCCTTGTTGTATAAAGATCCAAGTTTCCCACTTCTACACTGAATGAGATCTTCAACCTGGGAGGTGCCCAGCTGGTTTTAGGGTTGCAGGTAGGTGGTTACGAATGGTCACAAGATCCACCTCCTTGCTTCACCCACTCCTTCACTCTGCTCCCCAGAGTGCTGTATGATACAGCAGTGCCAGTGTTGTTTGCACCAGCTCTGGATGGTGAAGGACACTGCCAGCCTGAGGGGACTACAGTAGGTAAGTAGGATTGGGAAGAGGAAGGAAGGAAATAGGATCTTATTTTCCCTTACCAACAGAACAACACAAAAAGGATGGAGAAAGCAGCGTAGCAGGCCCTACATTTCTGAATGACTATCTGGAGTACAGGAGAAGGTAATCTGCAGCTGATTTTTTTTGTGTCACGGTGGACTCCTGTCTTCCAGCCCTGCTCCTGGGAAAGCTCAGGCATGTCAGAGCAAGGAGACAGCCTTGAATGGAAACTACTGTCACAGGGTGTTCAGGAACCAGGAGCTGAAAGCCTGTTGGTGTAAGCAGGAAAAAGTGGCTAAAAGAGGCAGACTGTGTCAATTACACAAGCTGGGATCATACGGCTGCGTTTCTGAGTTACTATCAAGTACCCTGATCGTGGCTTTTGGAGTAGTAAGGCAGTAGTTTATTCAGGTTCACATTATTCTGCTCATCTCACAGATGACTTTGTAACCTTAATTATTCAGCAGGATGAAAGAGATACTGATGCCTGAAGACATGCTATGTGAACTGTACACACTTGAGAAGGCTTATTGCATGTATGGCATGTGCACAACGTACACCTTTTTTTCTTGGTAAATGGAAGAAACATTTCTGTTTCCAGCAGAAACCAAGCAGAAGGTTTTCCGCTTGTGTAGAAAAGGTCATTTCCTTCATGCTGCATTCAGGTAAGAGAGAGTTTCAAAGGTGATAGCTATCTGATGTGAAATTGGTAGCAGGTATCAGCTCTGTACTGTATATGGGGACTGCTACGTGTCCCAGTAGCGGATTCCCAATAGCTGGTAGGCTGAACAGGGGCTGCCTACATGAACCACTGAGATTCAGGCTTAGCTGGCTAACTGCTGTGCATAACTGCATAGCCGAGATGACTTTCTTAGAAGTAAACCCATGAGCTTCAAGAAATGCATCTCAATTAATGGACAAACGAGTTCCTGGGAGCATAGGAATTATCTTCATGTTTCTTTGACGTGCTCATTACCGTAGGCAGTACACTAAAGAGGAAGCTGAAGTCAGTGAAAAGAAATGAAGATTCAATGTGAAACAGTTCTTTTTGTCACTCTGAAATTAAGGCATTTTCTCCTCAGTGGAGCATAAAGTTTCCTGGATGTTCAGATCAATTCTATTATATTTAATTGATGCTTAGCTTATCGATTCTCTTAGATTTTGCTATTAGCAGCTGTGCTTCTTGGAGTATAACGCAATTATAATTGCATTACAGAATGATAGCAGAATGAGGCTGATTCCTTGTCCAAGAACTTTGGAAGACTTCTAGTTGCTTTGGGATCCGTAGGATTACTAAGTGCACTTAGTCAGAGGCACAGATGAAAAGCTCTGTTATCCATCATCAACTAATTTTTAAATTGTTTTCTTCAATTGCAAAAATACAATGCGTGCAATTTTATGTAATACAAAATGTGTAAATGAATGACATTTCGTCTGGTTCTACAGCTTTTTTTTTCTATACATTTTCCTTTTTCAGCTAAGTGTTCACAAATTCTTTCAATAGCTTCCTAAATTACCCTTATAGTAGTACTAGCAAAAATATCTCTACAGAAAACAAGGAAGAGCATAATATTGAGAAAGAAAATAAAAAACATATGGGAAAAGCAACAAGGAAAATAGTAATGACCTTTTTATTTATACCAAGCAAACTTTATGATATTTGTTATATATACTCTATTTTATCAGTGCCTCCAGGACAACTGTCAATATACTAGCTTAGCCAATTAGTAGAAAAAGCAAAGACTACGTCTTGAACGTCATCGCGATAGCAAATTTTCCATTTAGCAAGGCATGCAGAAGATGGGAGATCCCAAACAGTGAGATTTAGACAGAATAGCTGGTAAATCAAGGGCCTGATTCATCACTGCATTGCTCTCACAGAGGAATACCTCTGTCAAGTTCAACAGATTTCTACAAACACGAAACCCAGAGAAACCTGTTGATGACCGAGACACTCAATCAATACTTCCTGTTAGTGTTTTTTTTCTTAGTTCATTTACAGTCTTTCCCAATTTTTCTGCCTCAAGGAGATAGTCATTTAGGACTTGATCCTTCCCAGAGCGTATGTAGCTTCCACAAGTACATGTTATGATAAAAAGAAAGCAAGGAACTGTGCATTAAACACAGCAAGCGTGTATTAAATAGATGGACAGCAGTCAAGTTACCCTGCCTGGTGATGGGCATGAAGACTAAGAAGGAGACACAGAACTAATGCCTGACCCACACCCCACTGAAATCAGTGAGTCAGGGAGCACAGAGGGACTCAGTTCTTGTGCTGACTTTAGAGACTGATGCCTCACAAACACCATGATCGCATTTACATGTAGAGCATCAGCTCTGCAACCTCTGCTGTGCACTGCATAAAGGCTTGGGAGAGAAATGCAACCCAGCATCCTGTTGGCATTTTTTTTAACACATCAGCACTGTTCACTCATACTGATCTTGTTGTCCACCAGGATCCCCAGGTCCCTTTCCACAGAGCTGCTCCCCAGCTGGGTAGATGCCAGCCTATGCTGTGCTCCTGGACTATGTTTTCCAGGTGCAAGATCTTGCATTTGTCTTTGTTGAACTTCATAAGGTTCCTATTAGCCCACTCTTCCAGCCTATCCAGGTCTTCCTGCAGGGTGGCTCTCCCTTCCAAAGTGTCCACTGCCCCACTTGGTTCGATATCATTGGCAAACTTCATCAAGGTACACTTGATCCCATCAGCTAGATCACTTATGAAGATATATTTAACAGCATTGGACCCAATATTGATCCCTGGGGGACCCCACTTGTGACAGGTTGCCAGTTTGAAAAAGCTGTTTACTACCACCCTCCGGGTGCAGCCTGTAAGCCAGTTCCCTACCCACCACACAGATCACTTGTCTAGACCGTAACACATCAGTTTCTCTAGGGGGAGGCTGTAGGAAATTGTATCAAAAGCCTTGGAGAAACCTTGGATTTTTATGGCAGATAATCTAGGAAAGACAATCTCAGTAATCTATGTGTTTTTTCAACTCTGAATTAAGCCACTTAATTCGGATGAATCAAAACAGAAAACAAGGGATGGAGTTTATTTTAATTTTATAGTTCTCTGGAGTCAAGTGGTTCAGTTGGCTTATAAGGTATCAAGTATACTGCTAACTAAACATTTAAATTAACTCTGTGGTGGGATTAGAAAATCTCCAAGAAATGGTGTAACAAATGTCATAAGCAAACAGAAACATACTGTGAAAAAGAAAGCACCTTTCTTGCTAGAATACTTGACATGTAAGAGGTTTTGAAGAACAGATGAGAGAAACATCTAGCAGAGAGCACAGAGAAATAATTGATTCCATCATGAACTGGGAAGATTGATTCAATGGCATCTTATGGACCTTCTGTTACTTGATTAATTCCCATGAGAGCCCACAATATACCATGACATTCTTCATAACCTTACAATTTCTTTGTCCTATGACTTCTACATAAACTATTATGTTCACCTTTCTTTACTTCTTTCAGTGTGTTTCTTCTCATTTTAAAGTGCCAGGCAGTAATTTCTGCAAATAACATAAACACAACAACATAAGGAAACACAGCTTAGATCAAGCTATCAAGTGATTAAAGCTTACGGTTTTTTTTAAAAAATAAGAACAGAGTGGAAAATTAAATAATTTGCTCTGGATGGTAACTAATGTTTTTATTTAGCTAGGTGAACAAGTGCAAGGGAATATATATTCAAAATATCTTATAATTTAAGATATGTAGGATGAAAATCCATGAAAAATCCAAGTATATTTCACTCAACAGTGTGCTACAGTGTGCTTCAGTCCTTGTCTCTCTCCTGTTGAGAACTGCAGAATTGCCTCTAGCTCCGATTCTAATCTCACTTGTGCTAATGTAAATCCAAAGTAACCACTCTGAAGTCAGTTTAAAAAGGTTTAATTGAGAGCAGGATTAAAGCATTAAGGCCTTTTCTAAAATAGGGATTTAGATACCTGGTCTCTCAAATATCAATTTAAATCAGATTAAAATTGGACTCTGAGGAATTTATCCTACTGTCAGTTACATGTTATGATGACCTCAGTGGTATTCAGTGCTTGGGTATTTCAAAGATAAAAGCCCAGTTTCTCTTCATACAGTTTCTGACTTGCTGATGCAAGTGGTCACAAAATAGGTTTTGGTCCTTGTCTGGCATCAGAAGTATATATTCATTTTTGGTTAAGCTTCTTAAACTTTGAAGTCCCAATCAATACACATAATTGCATTTTCCCCCTTACTAATACTGAACGTGTACTAACACATGACATGTTTGAATACTCCTTTCCTTTCTTCAAGGGAAGCTCAGCATCTTAGCATTTTTCCTTAGCTGATATTTGGATGAGCATATATTTCCTTTGCTTTGCCCTTTTGTCTGTTTAACAAAACTTATTGACCATTCAGAGATGTTAAATTCGTAGAGGCAGTGAGATTACTCACTGCAAATGCATTATCACATAAGATCAGCTTTCTCTTGAATACTTCAGCATGGAGCTTACAACTAAAAAATCTTTTATTATTTCCAAATATTCTTCATAGTTTAGATGTGTTTATTTTGGTCAGCAGTATTTTTGGAATTCATTCATTGCCTATTATTTTCAGTGCACAGTGGTCACTTAGCACTATTGCATTATTTTGAATCAAGAACTAAAAGAAGGCACATAAGGATCCATAAAAATTAGCATATATCTGTAAAACTTTCTTGATAAAGTTCAGCTTTGGCACAAGAACATTCTTAATAACTACTTTAATATTAAATCATCATTTTCACTTTTAGTGCAGAATATTTGAAGCATCTGCAATCTGAAGTGCTTCTTTGCACACAGAGATGTTGCTACATGGTCAATCTGCTTTGTGGGGTTCACCTGTTTTTCACAGCTGATGGGGGTGACTGTGGCTGCCAAGAGGCCTGAGATGACTGACCCAGGGGACTGAAGTGGTGGAGGTGCAGTAGATGCCTCTGCTGCCATGAGGGACCACGGATACAAACTCCTCCGGTGAGCGGCATCATGGTGCTAACCAGCATGATCACTCGAATCCCCTTGCCTCATATTGCATGGTCTCCTCAGTGAGGGTGGGACAGTAGCACGGGAGATGGGGTTTCCTACCCAACTGCATACCTCTGGGCAAGACTCAGTTTGGGTTGGAGACACTTATATCTCAGTGACTACATGCCTCTAGGTGCCCTAGATCCAAGTGGAGCCAGTGACGATCTGTGGCAGAGGTTCAGAGAGCCGAACGTAGGCATCTGAGTGACTGAAAGGCATCCCAGACCTCCATGTATGGGATGTGACCTACAGACTTCCTTGCAAAGGTGAGCTGAATTGGAACATCTGAAATGGCACAGGTTGCAAAAGTGTGGGCAGCTGAGCCCTAGTTCATACAGGCAGTGATACCAGCAGGTGACTCAGCTGACCAGCCACTAAGGACCCAATTCAGTTGATTAAATGTAGGGATCCAGGCCAGTGGCACACAAGACATTGAGGCGCAGGACCCATGGTGGGTCCTGTGCTGTGTTGGCTACAATACAGCGTATAAAATGATGCTGGATGTCTATGCTGAACAAACTGAATAAATATTTAGATGGCTATTTTAGGATGAACTGAATCATTCCCTAGGCTTTGCTGGTTGTTTTGACTTAATTTCCACTGGGTATAACAGGAACTTGCAACCATATGCAACCATATGCAGGCGCCTGCTTGTGAATGTTGTTGTGAAATCCCACCTTTATTGCCTATACATGCCTAGGTGGTTGTTGAATGGGCAAACTCTGACTACTCACATGCCTAATTAAATTGAAAACTAATTGGAGATAAGAGTAACCTGCAGGCAGAAATCAGAAGGAGGAGTGGAGGAGAGAGAATCCGAGAAATGCAGCACCTAGAAGAAGCAAGTATATATGACTGGGGAATCTTTATCAAAAGACATAAGAGTTCTGTAGCCTAAATTAATCTAGAGAACAGCACTGATGGGCAGAACACCCAGGAACTAACAGAAAGGCTCAAATGTGTAGTATATGCAACTAGGTAGTGTTAAGATAATAGAAATACATCCCACTTGTCATCCAAATGGTAACACAGATGTTGAAAAGTATTCACTGGTGAGGAACAGCAGAAATGAAGAAAAATGTCACAGAGGAGTACAGTAATAATGCAAGAAATATGACTGAAAGAAATATGAAGAGAAAATATGGGGGAAAAAAGAATCTGTGTAAGTCAAAATCAGTTCAGTAAAGGACAGCTGAAGAGGTTTTAGCAGAATGGTGATACAGGTCTCTGGTGAATTCTCACAGTTAGAAATGTACAGAGATTTCAGTATTATTAGAGAGAAATACTGTCAGATACTTTCGTGGTATAGTACAGGGTAACAGGATAACTAAATTTTTTTTTCAGTTTGGCCTCAGACTGTGTGTGACTCATAATACGTTGTTCCCGGATAATACTAATATTATTGTTACATTAGCCTGTAATGTTGCTCGTAATTTGATTACCTTTAATCAGTCTCTGTAAGTGGATAAGTTGAAAAAAGCCTCCAAGTACCTTTCTAAATACATTATTATTATTATTTCAGAATGGCAGACTTTGATAAATTAAGGCAAATAAATGGTGAAATGGATTGGATTTGCATTGGATTGGTAGTGAGCTCAAGGTCCCAAGAGTCAGGGTAGCATAGAATTTCCTCAATCCAAAGAACAAAATCTCTTTGGACCTTGAACCTCCAGTGATGGAAAGAAATGTGTATGCAAAGGCTTCTTCAGGATAGTCGCAGGGTATGAGGAAAAGGAGACAGACAACAAAATAGCCTTAAAAAAATCAGAACTAAGAAGCATTTTTAAAAATGCTTTAATGAAGTATTTTTCTTTTAATACGTTCTTCTTCATTTTTAATTTCTTTGTTACCACTCTGCATGGCTTAAATTAATTAAAAAAGAAAGAATAGAAGAATGGAGGAAGGCCATTTCTGAGAAGTGTTCTTGAGAGAGTTCTTAAGCTGTACTTTCCTTTTGTCACACTGCATATCAGGAAGTAAATGTGAATAAATGGCACCAGCAAGCATTTTAGGAACCCTGCAAAGTGGAAATGACATTTTCCCGAGGCACTACATAACTGCCAGTATAAGCCTTTTCATATCTCTCCCTGGACCCATCACGTGGCATGAAAGGCTCAGGCAGACGGGGGTTGGACGGGAGAAGTGTCTGGTCCCTGGAATTCATTCCCATGGTAGAGGCATGATAAGAGCTGGTGGTGAAAACAGTTTGACTTTCTTACATGTTTTCTCATGGTTCATGGAGATCTTCACAGAAAAAGTTTGCAAGGAGAACCCTGGACGCATGAGATGACCTTGGGGGACACCAAACTGTCCAAGCCAGAATATATCTGCCCAGGGATCCCCTGGCTTGAGATGATTGTACTCCCCTGTGCCGGGCCAGGCATTATGGCCCCAGCTGCACAGATCCTCTCTGGTCACCAGCTCTGTCTGAATGGTTGCCAGGGTTTTTGGAAGAGGAAGAGGGAGGAAAGGGAAAATCTTTAGAGGTGGAAGTTGAAAAATTCTTACCAGCACTTGTTTGGTGAGACAAAACACAACACTGTGTTTTGAGATACCAGATTGTCTAGGAAGCCCGGAGGGGCAGATGCTCTCTCCTGCTTTGTATTTGCTCAATACTTAGCAGTGAGGATGAGCAGCTCCTGTTTGGGACATTTAGGAATAAGACAATACAAATGAGCCTGTTAACTCTTCCTCAGACAAATGCATCATCCCCTTAGTGGTTACTGGATTCTGAAGTGTACTTCAAATGAAAAAAAACAAAACAAAAATCACTCCCAAAATCAAGAAACTGATTTTGCTTTAACAAAGCTCAAGGGTAATTTGTTTCCTTTGCCTAAAGGAAATCTCTGAGCTATATTGTAATTTCTTATCTTATTATGTGCTTTCCCCACTAATTATTACTATTTCTTCTCAGTTTGTACTTTAATTATAAAATATCAATTACAATTTCTGCATGTTTATTGGCTAGGATGGCTACCCGATCCAGCAATTATCTGAAGTACCACACTGAATTCAAGCTCAAAGCTCAGTCTTTTGAAAAGGAAAAAAATAATATGAAAACCTCCCAATCCCCCTGACTGATGACAGGATATAATTCCTTCATATCAGTTTTAATACAAAAACAATGAAAATTTATTTCTGAATATCAATTAAGGTATTTTCCAAAGCAATTCTACTGTTTTGCTATTTTTTAAATGATTATTTTTATTGAAAGTATGGGGAACTATTAAAAAAGATAATTGCAGAGCTTTCAGCATGGGAAAAAGACGAGAAGGAACATTTTTGTTACACAGATTTGAATATGTTTGATTCAACTGTTTCACTGCTTCATCAAATGCAGCTTCCAGGGCCCAGCTACTGCTGCCAAGCTGCACTGTCCAGGAAATGTCCAGATTCATATTCTGAGGATGAACGGCTAAAAGAGCTGCAGGGTAAGTTTATATTTTAAACAGCAATCTGGCTTCATTATGTAAAACCACAGGGGTATAGCATCATTCACTTCAGAGGAGCTTTTTGTGTTTGCATTAGCAAAGAATGTAATCCTTGTTGGCCAGTTTTTGCAGTGCTTGGGATAAGTGTTGCACCCTAGGACTGCTGCTTGAAATGGCGCAGTTCTTGTTGTGAAACATGATTCAGCATCAATAAGGGTGGCAGGAGCTTGTTCTGCATAGAATGGATGGAGCGTAGGAGTCCTCTGTATGAACCTCAGAGCATTGCCTCTCCTTGCTGAGTCTGTGTATTTTCTGCCGTGACTCTATTAAGTGTGTTCAATTCTAATTAATTTACCAGCGCTGGTTTTGGTATGGTGTGACTGATACTATTAGAAATCTGTCCAGAGCAGGAAAAAAATACAGGCGGTGTCAAAGCTGTGCTGGCCTGTGGATGGGTGGCAATGGGTGGGGAAGTACCCCACCCTTGGATTTTCCTGTGGTAATGGCTGGAAGTGCCTTCCCCTACTGTCTTCTTGATCTCACACAATACATATTCATATGTGCTTTGCATTTTCCAGCCTTTCTTTTCCAGAGTGCTTGTGCCCCGTGCCTCCAGTGAGAACTTGCCTTCATGTTATTCCTGCAGTTCCTGCTTTCCTACTCCAAAGGACACCTCCCTGCCCAGCCCCTCTTTCTTCTCTTGTTGAGCTTTTGCTGTCTCACCAGTGAAGCTCCGGCTCTATAACCAGTCATGCTGGGGAGAGCTGTTAGGAAGTAAGATAGGCTCTGCAGCCATGATGCTTTACCCTAACAAAGCCTTTGATCCCATGCCATCATCCTTTCTGCCCTTCATCCTCCTCTTCCCCCTTCCTCCGCTAAGTATTTACTTAGTCTCATGACTCCTAACAGATGCCCTGGGGTGGCTTTTCTCAGGCTCCCTGTTTACCCCTGCAGGCAGGAAGGCAGCAGTGTCTCCTGGCCCCTCCTTTTGAAGCTGGCTCCTCCGCTGACATCTTAAAACACCACCTGTGCTCCTGTGTCCTGCCTTGGGATTTGCTTTTGGCACTTCCTACAGAAGTCCCTGAGCTCTGCTCATCTACAATAAGGGAGGTGCCAAAGAGAAATGGGAGGAAAGACAGGACCGTCTGGATGACGAGGGAGAACAAAGAATCAAGTGGAAGTTTTGGGGAAGAAAATGAGCAGTTGAACTGAGAATTGCAGAATGGGCCTGTTGGGAGGCTTCTAGCATAGATGCAATTTTGACACTGTACTGCTCAACTCTTCCAATACAGACCGAGACTTCCACTCCTTCTTGAGGGTACTGAATAATATGAGTTTATTAGTCAGTCTTTAGCAGCTGAACAAAGAGAAACCACTTGTAGGGTTTGTTCTGCAAAATATTTGCCACTGCTGCATCAGCCAAGTATCAATTTTAATTGATATGATGTCATACGAAAACATTAGTATACAATAAACTTGGTAATAGGGAGCCACACAGGGCTGACAGAGAACAGTGCTTATGCAAGAGAGGCTGGCTGAATATTCTCTTTAACAGGGCAAGCGCTTGGGCGTTGCAAGGCTGATGGTCACGTTGCCTAGCAGACTCTGGAGATGACAGATGGATTGCTCAGCAAATAGCCGTATATGGATGGTGACATTTCACCAAGCAGTTAGATGAGAAGTATTTGTGGACTGGAGCCACCTTTTTCACTCTGTGTCTGTACATTTCCTAGCAGAGTGGAATCCTGGGCTTTTTTTTGTGGGTGGCAAAGTGCTGCTGGGCTACAAATGAGTAACAAAAAGCACAGCAGGAGGAGCTGACTGTACGCCTTCCTATTAACTGTATGAATGCATGCAGATGACAACATACATGACGGATTGTACTACTGCTTCTTGGGTGTCTGTAGCATGGGTGCCAATTAATCCTTTTCAGTGCCTGTGCTCGTCTTTAGGTGTCACGTTGTGATGGAGGCCGCAAGGCTCTCTTTGCCACCAGTCGGTCTGACACCACGCCAGTGTGAACTGTCCCAGGGCTTGGCATGCTGCTGCTGTATTAGCCATACTCAGATGAATGGGACCACAACAAATGCCTCCATGATGTGAAACTCATAAATATTGAGCTGTATGTAGCACACAGCTGGAATCTGGAGCTGTTATTGCTGTGCCCGGCTCAAGTGATAGACGTGAGAAATCTCTGTGCCTTGGCAAGTAACTGGCATTCTTACAATTGTTTGCAACATGCTGTTGATGATGAATAAATGAGCACGGGTGCAAACATGCTTCTGAGTTCATGACTGGACTGCACCCTTTACAGACATGTTTCTGCCTGAATTGAGACACAGCCGTGACTGCAGCATCTCCCCGTTGTTCCTGTCTATCACATTCACTGGCTCAGCGTTTATGGGTCATGGGAATAGCCAGATAAGTTACTGTGCTTGCTGGATGCAGATTGCTCCAATCTGTACATGGTAGTGTGCCATAACTACTCACCTCACAGCTTTGTCCAGAGAAAACCGTGATTTCTAGTAGTCTTCTACCAGCACTTTTACCCTTGACATTTCTTTCCACTCCTTCTTTTTGTCCAGTCACACCAAATTCAATCTGTTTGCCCTCATCTGCCCAGACACCTCAGCAGCCACAAACCCCAGTGTCTGAGTGTGATTGTGCTTTGGCTTCTATTCTTGGGAATAGTATGAATGGTATCCAAATCCTCTGCTCCCCTGCAGTCTGACTTGTGTGACATCAGCTACCCTTTCAAACCACAGTCACAGGAATCACTCAGTTGTAAAAAATAGAGCTGGGAGGGCCTCCAGACATCCCTGGAGTATTCCTTGTTCCTTGAATAGCCCTGTCAAAAACAGACTTGCATCTGTTTGCCTGTACAGGAGTCTCATTATCCTCAAAAATCTCTCTTGCTTTGCACATAACCGTGTCTACCTGTGATTTAGTTCATGTTCCTCTCTGTCTTCATTGCTTTCTCGCCACTACATTTTCTGGACTTGTCACCCTCATTCTGATGATATTTCCTTGCCTGAGTTCTTCTGCTGAAGTGTGGCAAGTAGTTTGGAAAAGCTGCAGAGTACAATGCACCCAACCCAGGGAATCTGACATCAGACTTCCTGATATTGCTCCACAAACATGGTTGCGAAACTAATTCTGAGGATTCCTTTTTATGAGTAAGAAAGCAATTAAGAGCATAAAAGAAATTAAGAAATGTTGAGGAGGGTCAGAGCAACAGACCCTTCTGCCCAGCATGCTGTTTATGCCAGGGGCACTGGGAGACACTAGTTTGGAAGATCACGTGAAACTGGCCTCTTTCTATGGTCCATTCCCCTCATACTCCACCAGTATTCAGTATCTGTGATCAGAGTGGAAAGAAGTACTGGCTGTGAGGAGATCCATTCCCTCTAGGCAAAACACTGGGATCTGGGATTTACCTGCATCATAGAAGATGAGAAGAGCTCATCCATGACTCCTTCCAAATTAAGGATGAGAGTGTCTTCCAACTCATCATACCTGCTCCACTCAGAATGCAGCATGTGCTAGAGACAGACACATCGCAGACTCTTCTTCAGAAATAGACCTATCACTGTCTTAAAACTACTTAGGGTTTTTCATTCCTATAAGACTGCTCCACTGCTGTAGTTGTCATCGGTTTCTATCTTATTTCCTTCCCAAATTTATGACCAGCAGCAGGTGTTGACCTATTTTTTTTTTCATATGGTGTTCCCTTGCTCATGATTCCCAGCCCAGCATAGGAAGCAGTCTTCCTGTTTCAGCTTTCACTTTGCTGGGCTAACCAAGGCAAGCTCTCAAGTTTTTGTCTTTTTGTCTGGATAATACAAATTCCCTGCCCTTTCCTCCAGTTAAGATTTATTCCTGTCTAGAATGTTTTCCAAATTAGATTGAATTCAGTTATTCCAGAGTGTAAGGGCTGGATGAAAATGACAAACTCATTTCACATAGGCTTCATCGAAAAAGACTCCAGAGAAACAATTTTCAGTTAGTCACTTCGGCTAGATTGGAAGTAGCAAGCTGTTTGTCTCTAATAAACAGCATCAGTCAGATTTTTAGGTCACATCAAAATGAGAGAGTCGGGAATTCATGGTTAAAAAAAACAACATACCAAACAACAGAAAACCCAGATGGTCTCATAAGGTTTCCCTCACCTTGGGTGGAAATCTTGTACAAACCACTGGGGCTTTTCTGATCTGTTTTTCTTAAGCTGCAGCTGCATCCAGCTCTACATGGAAAAACAACATGACATACTCCCCAAAGCCCATCCCTCTGCAAGTGTCATCCTCTCCACCACTTCTGGATCCAATAGAGGACCAAAGCCATGGGAGTGGGTTCAGCTTTACATGGTCATAACAAAACTATGGAAAAAATTTTTGAAAAGTTTTCAGTTTCGAGGATCAGATTTTGGCTAATGTTCATTAATACTACCAACCTAGAAATCTAAGCTCACATTTTAGATATAAGTATGTTCTCAATACAAGATCTTGGCTGGAGAGAGCAGAAAAGGCAGTGCAGATTTGGGGGATTTTTAAATCGTTTTTCTGTGAAACATTTTAGTGCTGCAGAGCCTGGAGCTGCGCTACTAGGCACTGTGGGAACCTCGCTTCAGCAAGGCAAAGAAGAAAAGGTAAATTTTTTTAAGCACAAAGTATCTGCTCCAGGAAGGTATCTGACAACACTTTCCTAAATCTCTGTTTCCAAAGGAGCAAGAAAGTTCATTGGTGTCGTAGTTTAGCCCCGATCTGGACTAGACTACGCAGTCTCTCTCTCACTCCCCCCACCCTCCCAGAGAATAGGGAGAGATAATTTAAGAGAAGAGAGATAATTAAGAAAAAAAACGACTCGAGGTTTGAGATAAGGACAGGGAGAAATCCTTACCGTCACGGGCAAAAACAGACTCGACTTGGGGAAAACTATTCATTTATTACTACAACTAGCAGGATAATGAGACAGAGAAACAAGAAAACCTCCTCCACCCCTCCCACTTCCCGAGCTTAACATTATCTACCTTCCCCC
>WHYT01017319.1:300868-354190 GCA_009806455.1 Tetrax tetrax
GAGGCCTGCAAGGCCCCGGAGGCCTGCGCCTCCCCCTCTGGGCCTCTGCCCTTGCTCAGCTTCGTCACATCTTCTCTTCTCTTTTTTTTTCCTGTTTTCCCTTTCTTAAATACGTTATCGCAGAGGTGCTATCATGGGACATTCTGCTCCCAATCGGCTCAGCCTTGGCCAGCAGTGGGTCCGCCCTAGGCCCGGTCGAGTCCACTAAACAAAGGGGAGCGACTTCTAGCAATTTCCTACAGAAGCTACCACCTTAGGCCCCCCTCACTAAGCAAAACCACAACAATTGGTCAAAAAGACTTAACACTGTCTTCAAAGTCATGATGCCTGAAGTCTGGTGGGGTTTTTTTGTTGCTTTGTATGGAGAGGTGAGTACTGTTTGGACAACAAGGTTATGCTAAGAAAATCTTTTTGTCAATGTCCAGCATATAATCTCTCCTTTCTGCATCCATTCTCCGCTATTATACACCTCACACGACCGAGCTGTGGGTTAATCTTTGACTCTTGACAGCAGTTGTTAGTTTTGTTTTATGGAAACTCACTGATCTGAGAGTTTTCCAAGAGCAATATAATCAGTCATCTGGGTAAAGCATTTAAAGATTAAGGCACACCTGCATTTGCTGATTTCATCTGAAGAAAGCTAACTAGCTATTAACACTCCACCCACCTCCATTTTGAGCATATTTATTCCCATCCTCATATGCTTGTGCAGTTTATCCAAGCTTTAGGATATTGGGTTGATCTTTGGTGTAAGAAAAATTGGTCACTTTTCAAGAGTTACAGTACAAGTTAAGAATCTTTCAAAAATTATAGGCTCAGGGTGTTTTAATGTCTAACCCGGGGGAATTAGCTGGGAAGTGGAAGTGTGAACTCTGCAAATCTACCATTTACTGTCCATTGCAAGGGAGTGGCTAAGAGTGAGCTGGGAATGCAAGGTAAGTTCTCTGCTCCTACGAGCCTTGCAGCTTCCCTGAGAGCCCTAATTGCACATGCACAAATTCACACATGCACACACATATATATATATGTAGAGGTATGTGTGTATGTATATATATATATATATAGGTATGTATGCATATGTATATCTATGTTAGAGAGAGAAGGGTGGGGAGAAAGAGATTTTGGTGCAGGGAGAGGAAGGGGAACTTCACTCTTCCAAAAGAGTCGTGTCCTTCAAAAGCCTCACAAAAATAACTTCCTGGGGTTTGAGGCCCCACTTCTGGACTCTTCGTGCATTGGGGAGATTAAAAAACCCAGCCAAACACACTGATATTCAATCTCTGTTAAAGAAGGCAATTATCAGATTAATGTCTACATAAGGGATACATTATTACTTCTTAATAGTAATGGTGTGGCAATTCTAATTACTTCTGTAGATCTTACACCACTTACTATTTTTGAACAGAACAATTAGTTTAATTACACATTGTTTCCAAAGCGGCTGAGGACTCGTCTGGCTCTAAATGCACACAAAGGTTAAAGCGTCTCAGCTGTTCTCTCCTGATGAACGGGAATGGGAACGCCATACCCCACAGCGGTCAGTGCAGCCCCAATGAGCTCATCAGCTGCTCCACCCAAAAACTGGCTGCAAAGCCTGAAAGCAGCTCACTGCTTCCAAGTTCTCTGCGTAAAGCACGGATGGGGAGTGAGGGTGAGGGAAAGGAAATGTTGTGTGGGAGCAGATGAGCTCAGTCCAGAGACAGAGCATCTTTCAGTTCTGGTGATGATGAATTTGACTGCTCTTGGAAACGCAGTGGAAAAACGATGTCTCACAGAGATGGCAGGGAAGCCCTTGTGCACGAGTATGGGGAGAAAAGAAATCAGAATTACTCTAGGGCTTTTTTTGGTAACAGATTCATGAGTGGGAACAGGCAGGGATTTGTTGCTGTGCTTCTGTAAGGCAACGGTAGCTCTATCAAAGCTGAGGAAGGGTAAGAGGTAGGGCAAGCATAGGGCCACTCTGAGGTTTCATTTCTTAAAGGCAGAGATGGCCAAAAGGGAGCAGCAGGAGGGGAGAAGATAGGCCTTTTGGACTATGCTTCTGCAGCAAACAGGAGGGATGGACTAAAAGAATAGAATTATTAAATACCTCAGAGTGACAGTTTCTCATCTGGGACAGCCAAGAAGGAAGGATGTGAAGGTCTGAGGGAGTAGAAAGCCCTGGGAGGGAGGTATAGGATTTGTAGCTGGATGATGGCTTCAGGAGCAAAGCTGGGCTGTTATGTGTGCACAACACAACCTTTCCCAGAAGCTGTCCTGCAAGCTTCGGAGGTCAACCAAGGAAGAGTATTTCTCACTAGCTCTCTGCTGCTCACAGTCAGTGTTCATAACTTTGCAGCTTGCAGGACTTATCAAAGATTTTAATTTCCATCCTCCATGGCAGTGAGTGAGGGTATGTTTTTTTGAGAGCCCATGGCTTATTTTGCCAGGTCTGTGGCAAACACTGAACACGTGACAGGGTAATGGAATTGTGTAATCAGTCCCGAGTACTGCAATCACCTCAGACTCCAGTTTGTAAATCACTAACAGCCTGTTGCCTTGTGCTACAGGAGAAAGGCGTCTGTGCACTGGCCCTCCGTGCTACTTCTGCAATTGCTCAGCCTCATTGATCTCTCTGGATGTTGCAAGGGACTTGCTGGAAAAAATCTAACTACTGTAGACACAGGTAAAGAGGCTGGGGAGCAGGTGTAAAGACCTGCACGTCCTCCGTTCAGCGTGGATAAATGCCATTCATGGATGCCTGCAGACTTGCCCACAAACCTTCATTAAGCTTGTATGTGTGTATCTTATCAGAAAATCTCGGAAAGAAACGGGGTGTGTCTATTCGTTCATACCAGTGGCAACCACAATAATGAAGTAATAGAACACGACGTGCAGGATGCAACAGTGCCTGTTCGCAGGTGCACTGTTAGATGTGAATGTACAGGGTGTGCTGCAGCCACCCAGGACTCTGCTGTGCAAAGCTGTCACTTCACAGCACGTCCTTCCAAGGAAAGCAGCCTGGAGAAATAACCCAACCTTTCCACACTGGTGCGCTTACAGGCCCTGTGAGTGGGTTTCCAGATGAAGACCCTGATGCTGCTTCCATTATCAAAGCTCTGCTTTGTAATAGCAACATGGAATGAGTCTTCCTATACTGTGCACACCCCTTCCCCTGTTCTGTGTGGAGGTTACACACATCTCTACCCATGGCTCTGCTCTGAGCTAGGGCTCCTAACCCCTTTCTGCATGCCCTTTCTGAGCCAGCTTTGTTTGTCACTGATGGTTTATTTTTCTGTCAAAACAACTGGATATTTCTGAATAGCAAGGAGTGAATGTCAGTGTAAGGAGGGATGGCCTTGCTGGGGCTTTGCTTGGCCCTGCATGTGCTCAGCCAGGCATCAGCTGCTTCCTCATAAGTACAGCAAAGGGATCTCTGCAATTCAACTGGGCAGGAGCAAATGAGGAAGACAGGAGGACCTCAACACTTAAAAAGCCAGAGTGGTGAGGACACGGGAGTGAGGGCAGCTGTTCACAGCTTTGGCATGGATCAGTCATTTTCCAGTCACTGTCAGTTTATTTGCTTTCTTAGTGTATCTGGTATGCAGCAGGCAAGTAATTCTGCAGAGGTGCCATCTCCCTCTCGTGCTCTACAATACATTTCCAAAAGCACCAGCTTTCAGCCACATTGGGACCCTGTCAACCCTCAACATCTCCAGCATGCCTTGGGCTCTTCACTGGAGAAAGGATCTGTGAACCCTTTCACCTTCGTTGCTTCAGTCCCACTGTTCAGGGCTGAACTGGGTGAGAGGGAGAGTCCCTGGGTGGTAGTTGCCTGCAAAGAGCAATCTGCAAGCTTTCAAAGAGAGTAAAAATCTTTCATGTAGATCACTGTATTCACAGATAGAAGACATCAGAATGTGACCCCAAAAGAGACAAGAAGGGGAGTGGTGATCCTGTCCCCCATGTTCATGGTGGAGCAGGTCTCATGGGGCTGGTATCATAGAATCGTGGAATAGTTTAGGTTGTAAAGGACCTTCAAAGGTCATCTAGTCCAATGCCCCTGCAAGAAGCAGGGACATCTCCAACCAGATCAGGTTGCTCAGGGCCTCATCCAACCTGGCCTTGAATGTTTCCAGGGATGGGTTATCAACCACCTCTCTGAGCAACCTGTTCCAGAGTTCTACAACCTTCATTGTAAAAAATCTTTTCCTAATATCTAATCTGAATCTACCTCCCTCTATTTTAAAACCATTACCCCTGATTTCATTACAACAGGCCCTACTGAAGAGTTTCTCCCTAATGGTCTGCTGCTGGCCTTCCTGTACCCTCTACAATGAAGAAGTCACACTCCAATCCAGAAGTTTCATCAGCTGAAGCATTTCTCTTATTTATTATGCCACTTGCTTGTTTTGTAGGTTGCAGTTGCAGAGCAGTGATGAGATCTCACTGTGGACAGTGAGGAGAGAGGCTGAACGAAGGCAAAAGCTCACAGACCTCCAGGGACCTGTTTGAAGGTGGATGGAGCACCTGACTCCCTTGTGGGCTATCAGCAACAAAAATTGCTTTGCTGCCTTCCTGAGGCACCAGAGCTTGGAGCAGAGCTTTATGCTTGCTTTGCAGTCAGTTGCTTCTGTTAGCAAACCTGCTGCTAGAGAAACCCATTGTGAGCCTTTTTTAATAACAAGGCTGCATTCCTACCTTCTGTGATATTAATACATCGGTAAAGATTACTTGTAATATTTTTCACTTCTGTAACGTGTTCTATCTGGGGAATCTCAGAACATTTTGCAAACATGAATTAATTAGACTTGCAGCACCACTATTTACTTGCTAATTGTTAGCCTTTTTTTTTTAATGAAGATTAGTTTCCTCCTGCTCTAGATGCTCCGTCTCCCACATCCAGAAGAACCTATGTCAGGACACGTGCAGCAGATGGACATGGTATTAAAATGCCCACTCTGCCCAAAACCCTTGTCTGTACTGTGGCATCAGATTACACGCTTTAGAAAAACAATCTAGTCCTAGAACTGGGATGTTGGATAATCAGAGTGCTATGTGTGTTGTAACAGCTGGCTTAAAAAACGAGTGAAGTAGTTGGTGGCTAAATTCATATGAGGGTTGTGCTAGATGGAAAAGGGTTTCACTTTTTTGAATTTATAAACCTTTTTTTTCCATGGCTTATGTTCCCTAAATTTATTTATTTTTTTTTTTTCTTCAGTTGACCTGCTAGTATTGGGAATTTTAAACTGTTTTTAGCAAAGAATACAATTTGAAAAGGTTGTATTCATTCCTATGTCTTTGCTATGTTTCTCTATAGGCGTCCTGGTTTTTCAGACATCTCCATGCCTCTCATTTGTGCTTGCAGATCCTCTGTTTACATACTTCTTATATAGACACTGTGATTTCTCTGACACAATTACAAAGAACCATCTGGTTTCTTTTATTTTCCAGTATGTTCCTTTATTAGTGTTCACCCTCCAAATTCAACATAATTCTTGCTTTTTCAATAAAGATATGAAGACTACCAGAATTATTATATTTGGTTCTTGACTGATCAAACTTTAAAGTGATGCTTTAAGGTCGATTCCTCTTAGGGTCTTAGGTTTTATTTTCTTCCCAATTCCTTTTGTGCATTTCAACATCTCTGTGCTGAATCAATTTAATGCCAGGCAATTTGAAAAAAAACCCAGAAAACAATCTATGGAGTGATAAATAAATCTGCCACATATAATCTGAGACTAGACTTTAAAAAAAGCATTACTAGCATCTGAAACAGAGGGAGAAAAGCATATTGCTGCTGTTGCTGTTGCTGTTGAAACCGTTTCTTGCTGTTTCTACTTACCTTAACTTGAGTTTTTCTAGGTTTTGCTGATGCCCCACTCCAGACAATTTCTGTGAGTGAAAAAAAACCCAACCAGTTTTTATGTCCCCCACTGTTTCCCAGAAAAATATCAAGTCTCTTACCCTCTTCCATCTCACTCAAGACTGTTTCTAACTGCAAGTATTGTTGAAATTGATTTGTTTTAAATGAGAAAAGTCCTGTCATAGGAGGAACCGCCATGCCACAGAAGGGCCACAAAGTTGAACTGTATTGAAATTCTGATTACTTTACCTTTTTTACATCCTTAACAACAGTTGGGGCAGTAGCAAGACAGTCAGTCCTCTTACACAAGCTCAGCAATACAATATCCCACCACAGCAGTAGGGTAATAGAAGTGCTGTGATGAATTGATGGGTTCATTAGTCTACAATCAATGGATAAGACTTCATAATAGAATAGACCTCACAGGAGCCAAATGCCAGCGCTTTAATTGCAGCAGGTGCTCAGTGCCAGGGCATGTATTAAAAAGGAAAATTAAATGTTTCACTGGAACAAAAAATCCCTAGAATTGAGTAGACTATAAGAACAAAGAACAAGTTGCCAAGAGAGAAAAGAAAGAAACGGGAACACATTAACTACCCTGCTCATTTCCAGCTTTGCAAACCGGAGCTGTTTACCTGAAAACTGAGTATGTTGTCTGTTATCTGCCCTCCAAGTATATGCAATCTGAAACGTGCTTGTCCCCACAGCACCTTTGCGAAGCCAGAGAGGCTCTCTTGCCACCTTTCACAGACAGAGAAGTGACAGATTGGAGGCCCAAATATGTCCAGGCACTTCATCTCCATTGGGCTGAGCGGGACCCAACGTGCAAGGAGTTGGGTGGGAAGGCGTGGGAAGGGATGGGATGGAGCCCAGTCCTGCTGACCTCCTCCCGCCCAATCAGCACAGCACACTGCCCATTTGTAGTCACTGCCATTTTGGGAGCTAAACCTGAAAACAAGCTGTCATGCATCCTCTCCTGCAGAGATTTCAATTCTTCCTGCGGTTGTTCTCTTTCACGAGCTGTTCATGGCAGACAGAGAACTAGGCTGAGATTTTAGTCAGCTGCACGCTCTTCCTGCCTCTACAGCTGGGCTTCCATCCTCACCTCCGAGGAGCCACTTTGTATCGCGGTTCCCTTTGCATCAGATATACACACAGCGGGACCCCCACCTCAGCAGGCTGCAGCTGTCACACAGACTCTAGGCGACTCTAACAGTAAAATATACACCTTTGGCTCATTTGGTGCTGGTGAAGGATGTGTCTCCTGGAGATGTTCAGCTCCGGACTCCTGCTGGTGTAGTGAAACAATATAAACCAAGTGGGAAAAGAGGGCATCATGCGGGTGGTACAGCACCAAGCTGCAGGAAAGGGAGAAATAAGCACTATCAGGTCAGAAGATTGTGGCTTTGTGGTCTACAAGACATGCTAATTATTATTAGAGAGAGGATCATTCTAGCATTTGGGACAAATTCTGTTCTTAGTTATTCAGTTTTGCCTCTACTGAGGTCCTGGGGTGCCCGAATGCTGGGTTAACCCAAATGGACAAACCTAGCCCTAATTTTAATCAGTTCCCATGCTACTTACTTCAACAGAGGTTATTTAGTTTATACGAGAGTTGATTTCATATTAGATACAGTCAAATTCGCCAAAAAATATGGAGTAAAACCTTACTTGGAAAATTTAAAAGGAATAGGCTAACAGCAAGTGTCCACAGTGATGTCCCTTGCCAACAAAAATGTGGCTGAGTACAGTGCCTTAAATGTAAATGCAAGAGAGGATATTTATATAAATAAGAGCAAACCTGTTTTTAAAAAGAATATGATAAACACGCATATCTGTTAGCGTATCTCCATGTATATGTTTTTGTGCTTGTCTATACATAAATGTGGAGAAACTATATGTTTATATATAGAGAGGGATATGTAAGCATATATTTACATATGAACAATATTATGGTGTATATGTGTGGGTTTCTTTCACTGTATTTGTATATATCCATAGGTAAACACACACACACAGAATGTTTGAGACCATGATACTTACGAAGATGCCTGTTCCTGTGGTCATAATAATCTCTTAGTGGAACTGCATGCTGAGAATATTTTTGTGAGATTTAAGTTTTTCATATTTCAGACTTTGGCTATCAGCATCTGTTCAATTTACCGTAAGCTGGCAATTTACCATAATAAAAGTGGAAATGAGCTGCTTACGACTGAACTCTGTCTCCTTATCAGTATGTCTACATGTCACACTGTTGTACCTCTTAGATCTGCCAGTTGTCCAACTGTCATGGTTTAACCCCAGCCAACAACTAAGCACCATGCAGCTGCTCGCTCACTCCCCCCGCAATGGGATGGAGGAGAAAATCAGAAGCGTGAAAGTGACAAAACTCATGGGTTAAGGCAAAGATAGTTTAATATGTAAAGTAAAAGCTGCTCACATACACAAAGCAAAACAAGGAGTTCATTCACTGCTTCCCTTCGGCAGACAGGTGTTCAGCCATGTCCAGGAAAGTAGGGCTCCATCATGTGTAATGGTTTCTTAGGAAGACAAACGCCATCACTCCAAACCCCTTCTTTCTTCTTCCCTCAGCTTTATACGCTGAGCGTGACATCATACGGATGGAATATCCCTTTGGTCTGTTGGAGTCAGCTGTCCCAGCTATGTCCCATCCCAGCTTCTTGTGCACCTCCAGCCTTCTCACTGGTGGGATGGTGTGAGAGGCAGAAAGGGCCTTGACTGTGTCAGCACTGCTCAGCAGTAACTTAAACATCGCAGTGTTATCAATATTATTCTCATCCTAAATTTAAAACACAGCACTATACTAGCTACTAGGAAGAAAATTAACTCTATCCCAGCCAAAATCAGGACACCATGCCATCTACTTATCTATGGGCACTCATGCTGTACTCAGGGACATGCGGTTCATCTCTCTTAGCAGGGAGGCTCCAGTGGATGCACATCTGCTGTCATCATGTCTAGAACAGGTATCCTGGACACAGTTGAGATTACAAGCTTTCCAGTGAAGAGCCTGACTCACCTGGCTCTGTAGCCATTACTAGTGTTAGTAGATTTATTTTCATCTTTGGTTTCATATGACTAAAGAACTGGAGAGCTGGACTTTTTTTACTGCTGTGAGAAGAAAAATGGAGAACAAAGGTGATGATGATCCAGGCAGAGAGGACTTATTCCTTTCTCTGCCACAGGCTCTCCTTTTCACCTTCAGAGGGCCACTTACACCAGCATTTCCCAAATGTGGCTACTGGTTTCTGGTATTGAATGTAAGACAACTCATTTCAGTACTCTGGTTTCAACACCTGTCTTTGGCAGCCTGGTCTGAATAGTTTATCTCTAACATGTTAAGAAGGCTTTACACACAGCATCAAAGGTGAGAAATGGTTTCAGTGAGAGTTGCTCTTCATGCACAGAGAAACTGCTATCAGCAACTACTGTATTACTTTATATGCACTGTGCATACACCGAATATTATCCCCTGCAAATTCTATTTCAGTGAGACCGCTGAGGGCAATTGTTCCTTTGTGCAAAGTGTCCTGGGAGACCACAGCTATAGCTCACTATCGTCTCTTTCTTCCATTGTCACCGGAGTTCATTTTGTGCTTTCTTGAGCTGATAGCTCTGTACCGCTGTTGTTCCAATACAGACGGGGCAGAGAGGCAAAAAGACTTGGGATCAACTCTACTTTTTGTGGCATCCTACTGCATTTTATTAGTTCATTGTTAACAATAGCTGAAGGCAAGGCCTAATCATATGCTGTTGTTAGGAAGCATGAGCCTGAACATGTGAGGGAGAGTATCATAAAACAGAAATAAAAATAGGAGCAATAATATGAATGTTTTATCTGCTATGAATCTGTTGAAAGATAATGGGTTGTTATTGAACAGCCTAATGAGAATGAATAAAATATGTATGTCACATAAATAAAGGGAATAACTACAAGACCCCCTACTAGCAGGGGCTGGGAGTCTGAAATGGAGCAGGAAGTAACTTCTGTTTGACTTTGTAAGAAAATGCTGTTACGTGACTTGCTTTCTGCATGGCTGACAGGAATTCTTTTAAGGAGCCCAGTATTACCATCAAAGCCTCTGCCGGCAGCTGGACGTGGGTCAAAGGTAACAAGGATTCGTAGGACTGTGGCTGAGGAGCTCGTGGGCTCTTTAGCATTCAGGAATAGAAATGAAGAGAAGGGAAGCCCTGGATGCTGACAGCTAGAATAAGAAAGCGGGAAAATCTTGATCTTTATTTTTTTTGAGGACAAAAGAGGTAAAATTTTCATTAGAACACTGCAAAACAAATTATATTTTACCAGCAGGACAGTGCTTTAGTACTCTCAAGGTGGATGATAATAGAAGAATGAGCCCTAGAGACAAAAGAAAAGCTTCCTACAGGAAATTAAACCCAAGCTTTGCAAATAAGAACAATAGCCTACAATCCAGGTAAAACTACAGACACAAATGAATGAATACAAAATGAACATTAGCAGAGCCTGAAGCAGTGACACCTCAAAATACAAAAGAGAGGAGAGTGGCTTCACAGCACCTACTGAAACGAATTTATATCAATATGCATACTAATGAACCTGAAACGCCACTTAGTTTTGCATCCATTATTCACTGTTCAGCTTTACAGGAAACACAGCCATACAATGGAACGATTACAGGGAGCATCACTGGGAGCGGGATGATAACAGGGAGGAAAGAGGAGCAGCATCTGTTCCTTCACCCCGGTCCCCTTGCATGAAAATTACCATGGCATTGGAAAAGGAAAAGGTTGCAAGAAGATAAATCAGATGAGAAGCTCAAGATGTCTTAAAGCTCTTTTATTTTCCTCCTGGAATCTATGGGATTCCTATCCCTAAAGGAGCAGGAGGGGCCAGGAGATGAAAAGAAACACCCTACAAGGGCCTGTGCTCTCCCTCACCTGTCTGGGCACGTTTTCAGGGACTGATATATTCTTCTGAGAGCAGAAACTGTCTATTGATGATTAAAGGGCCTTATGTAAGAGAAACAATATAGATAATGAGCGGAGCCGGTTCAGACAGCCAAATCTGGGAAAGCTCCTGGGCACAGGGAAGCTGAAAAGAGACGCTGTGTTTAGAGACAAGAAGACAGAGGCAGCAGCGATAGGCCAGGTATCCCAAGTTCTTACGTGGTTCCTGTCCCTTTACGTTTCTGCAGGCAAAGGCTTTCCTGAATCAGATTTCTCAGCCAACAGCAGCACATGTTGAATCTGACCTGCTGGTGAGCTCACATCCCCAGCCAAGACAGACAGACAATTCATCCTTTCTGATGGACTGGGTCTTTTTTAGTTCCAGACAAATTTTATGAAGAATTTTTTATATATATGATATATATTTCAATGTTTCTCCTAAACTATGTACCCTCAATATTTAATTTTCTAATTATCCAGAGCTACAATAAAAGCACAGGGGCTACTGCAGACCTGCTGGGATAACAGAGGTACCTTTCTGCACTCCACTGGCTTTACTTGCACCTCTTTGAGCAGATTGTGGCAGGCTTGTTTTACTGCAAGCTGGAGCATCACCAATGGGACTAAGTTTAATATACTGAGAGTTTCTTTTGTATAAATAAACTGGAAATAGAATGGATGAGGTTGAAGGGACCTCGGGAGGTCATCTGGTCCATCCTTCCACAAAAGATGAGGCATAGGCTTCTTCAGTTGCAAGAATCACAAAGTTCCAGACCCTGTGTTCATGTTTCCAAATAAATATGCAGAACACGCTGCACATTTACAGCTTTTTGATGTAGAATCTGTGGCTAGATTACAAAATTTAACAGGGAATATATGGCTTTTACTTACCAAATTACAGAGAAAGGGGATAGGGTGAACAGATTAATTTAATTTGTAAGAGTTTTTGCTCACTTTTGCAGTTAGCGTATCTTACAAGCAGAGAAAGCACACTTTTGAGAGCTACACCTTCTTCAGGCACGCTCAGTGGGTTCATGGAAATTGTAGCATCCACTGGTATAGACATCAGAGTTAATAATCTACTGGAACTTTGTAGCTGGAGGTGTTGGGCAATCAGATGTTATATTCACTAGGGTTCAAAGCTGTGCTGAAATCTCTGGAAAAGTTTTAAGTTTTCATGATATGGGAATTTTTTTTCACACACCTGGATTATACTAGAGTGGCTCATGGATATTTCTCCAGGAGAACTGCTTCTACACCTGGCTTTGGTATTGCAAGTTCTTACGGAAAAGATATTAAGGTACCTTTTTTTTTTACAGTTTCACATTTTACAAAGACAATACATTGGGAGGAAGGATTTTTTTTTGCTTTGTTGGGATTTTTTACCCCAAACCCAACAGGCTTTACAGTTTTTGAGTGTTGGAACACCCTCCTCTCTCCTTTTTTTTTTCACTAGAAAAGGATTAAAAGCAATTACAACTAAAACTTGATGTGAAAATTATCAAGTCCAGCAGCTACCTATCACCACAACTTTCTTTGAAAAGGTTTTGAGCAGTTGTACTGGCAAGTTTTATGCCACTGTGCTAAGCCATTGTCATGTGGAGGTGTTTGCAAATCTATGGCTTCAGTTACTTTTAGTGAGTGAATACCTATTTTGTTTTATTTTCTTAGTAACAGGAAAAAACAAAGCAGGTATATCATTCATGTCCAAAAATATGTATTCTTAACTTGAAGATATATTCTGTCTGTTTGTCTGTCTCTCTCTCTGTGATAGTATGCTTGCTCTCATGATGTCTCTATTTATTTTAAATAAAGGACTAACTAAAAAAAAAAAAACTCCTGACATCCCAAATACAGCAAAATAAGAAGAGAGCAGAAGGTTCATCCTCAGGGGTTTTGTCTCTACTTTGTCAATAAAAACCCTCAATGAAACCTGGATTCATAGCATGCAGATGTGCTCTTCATTATCTCTTTATGTATATAATGAATAAATCATAAAGTCCAAATAAAAGCATAAATATTTATATTCATGTACACATGCAGATGGGGGCATAGTAAATCAGTATTGTCTGCCCTGCCTTGTGCTATCTTTTTATTATTATTAAATGTGTAGAAGCTGAGGAACTATGTATTTTCTTTCCCATCCCATTCCTACATTATTTCAGATTTCCTGACACCTGCAACTTACAGAGTTTACATTCTTGTTGGGGGAAAAAAAAAAAAAGAAAACTCAGCTACTTCCTCGATGAAATCAAATCAGACCTAGATAGATGAGGTGGTAAAACATTTTTCAAAAATCCCATCAGTTTGAATTATAGTTATACTCAGGAAATGCCTGGGGATGCACTGCGCCTTTGAGGCTCTGTCGTCTCTCCGTGGACCGTGGCTGCTCTCCGGGGGGACGGGCAGCCAGACACCTGCGTTCAGGCTCTGCAGTGAGAACCCAGCTCTGCTACAGGCTGACCTGGGGCCACTTTGTCTCCTTCCCCTGCTACCACAATGAGGTGGTATTAGCTTGCCTATGTTGAATTTTAAGCATGTTTATGTGTTCAATTCCTAAAACCTGGGGAATTTTAACTGGGTCCCCTAGATCCTATGGTAATAACAAACAGTAACAACAACTTGGTGCAAACTTACTGGTGGGTATAATCTATTGCCAGCCCTGATATTTCTGTGTCAGGCGAGGTGGTCAAAGATGGCTATGATTGAGTCTGATGTAGACTCTTTTTTTTTTTGCCAAATAGATTGGCATTTCCAGAAAGCTTTGGGGAAATTCTGGTTCTACAGAAGCCAGTGACAAAACTCCCCAGCGATCACTGGGTTACAGATCTCTCTTTTAGTTTGCAGGGCTAACAGGAATGAATAAAATTGTGTTTTAGTTTGCCATTGACTTTCATCTGAAAATCAGAGAGAGTGAGTGCAGCAGTATGGAGCACAATAGTGTCATTTTTCTACAGCCAGTTTTTATCTGTCTGCCATTTGATATAATTAATGTCACATACAGCACGTCGTACTGAGTGTATTTTATCATCTCAAGACCTGGCCTGATTAGTCTGTAGCCACTCTGTATATTGTCTTTGTGGGACACTGTCACTTGTCTATCCATGTATGGAGCTGGAAACAAAAACTCTAAATGCTTCATCCTCCAATTGTTGTTCATGCCTGTAAATCTCATCGATTAGAAATAAAAGTAGACTGATGCCAGTAATAGATATTTCTTACAGGAGAAAGTTGATTACTGTGTGTGATGCTTATAAAATCACCAGAATTCCTTTCAGGAGGTAACTCCATCATGCTCAGTGATGGATACCAAACCAGACTGCCACTAAAATGAAATTCACATGATACAGCAGGCAACGGTGTCCATGAGAACAAACATTAGGGAAGTAATTCTGATCTGATTTGTCAAGTTCATGCTGTTATTCTGGCTTTCTTGAAGAAGAAATTCAAATATTCTGATGGATGGTGGTTTAGGAACTTCCTTGAGCACAAACTTGTAAGAAAATATTCTGGACAAATTGTAGTTTTGGGTTAAAATACCACAAACTGCCCATTATTTAATTCCTCCTCCATATTCATGTGCAGAACTTGAAAGATGATGATGTCTGTTCATCTGCTTCAATAACTACATCTTCTGCTCTTGCTTGTTTGTGGTGTTGTGAATATGCAGATGAAAAAAGACATGCTATTCCATTTATAGTACCCAATTCCTTTGCTTCCTTCCTAGTTTGCAGGAAATGTTTTCTCCAGTTTCATAACTGAGCCTGGAGCAAGAGTAAAGGTGGAGGATGTAGTGGTGGAGAATGACAGGCTGCTTTGAGGTTCTGGTGGTCTCCTTTCAGTGCAGTCATATTGGCAGCTGCTTACCTCTAATGGACACTCCATCTCAGAGTCTCCAAGACAGCTGGGCAACCCTGCTATGAGATTACAGACTACTGATGCAAAGGAGATGGTTATAAATATTGTTCTGACATAAATTCCACAGTACAGGCAAAACATTCCTTCCTCCACCTTACCTCCTTTATATGTAAGTCTTTCTGATTGAATTACCCATTTCCAATCACCTCCCCAAAATACACCTTCACATTATCTCTTTCAAATAACACATCCCATTTCCCTACCACTTCCTCTTCCTACCCAAACTACCACCCTCCCTAAGCACTCCCAAACCCTACTCCAGCTGCTGTGATACACCATTCTGCACAGCTGTTTTCCTCCCCCAGCCAACACCCGGTCACCCTCAGCTGCCTTTCCCCACAGGCTCCTCTTCTCTCCCTCCTCAGCACCCAGTTCTGCCTATTCGATTCGAGTTTATTCTGCGCCAGTTATACCACACTAAGCAGAGTGATGTTTCAGGGTGGTTCATTAAGCAATACAACCAACATCTGCTGTATTTGCTTTCTCATCCTCTCCCCATCAGAACATGTGTGCACAGCACAGTGTTTGCTTTTGAGATTTTTTAACTCTATGAATGTATATATGTAGTTATATATGTAGATATATATGTGTGTGTGTGCATACTTCTATATGTAAATATGTATGTATGTATATGTACATATATAAACAGACATGCACTTTGCCTTGCATTTATATGAAAGAAGGAAACAGCACAGAAATATGCCTTACCTAAGCACAGCAGGGATTGAGAGCTGGGAATGTCTTTATTTTCCAGGGAAGCTTCTTACCACGGTTTTGGGATAACCCTTGAGAAAGCTGTGTCTCCCACAAGACTGAGTTTTACCTTGGTTGCGGCAAGTTCCACTGGGCCGGAAAAGCAGATCACTGCCTTTGTCCCGGAGTTTTAGGCAGCCTTTTAGAGACTCACATCCTTTCCCTGAAATCTGAAAAATGAAGGGCATCTGAGAATTTGGGTCTGTATTAGATGGGATGCAAGCACGTGGAGCAGGACTCACTCTGCAATGGCTAGATCTGCTGTCCTATGCATTTGCCATTGTTTCTTTGAAGAAGCGATATTTCCAGCTAGATATTTTCCCAACCATGTATGGGATCAAAGAGCACAAGACCACTGATTTGGAAAATTTTGGAGAACATCTGCTTGGCAAAAGTAAGCATGGTATTTTTTTCTATGTAGTTCACCAATTGCACACTTATTAGAGTGGAATAATTTAAGACATGCCAGCTTTTACTCTTTCCTCTGCTATTTCTACCATTTTATTATCCCCTATCAAAAGTCACCTTCTCAGCTTCTTGTAATATGGATCTGTGCAGGTCAGACATCTCAGACAATGCCTTGTGTGCCCTTGTGAGCAACCAAATCAGGCTGGCTGGGTGCAGGGAGGAGTGTGCAGCTCTGCACGGGGACACTTCCTTCCTCTTATCTAGGCGTAGGTATGTGCAATTGACCCCCATGTGTCTTCGCAAAGGTCAAAACCTAGGAGTGGGGAATGAGTCTACCCACCATCTCTCTGAAGACTCTGCCTACCCAGATGGTGGGGGGAAGGTCTGCAGGACCACCATCCTTGATTTTCTTCTAGTGCGAGGGGACGTTAAGTGGACTCCTTGGAACTCTTACACCCCTGACATCTGGTGCCTGGAGTGGTGTTTGTCCATGGAATAATGAAAGTGATGGAAGACTGGGATAAGCTGCAGGAGCAAGCTTTCAGTGTGTGATTGAGGAGCTGGGTAAGAGAAAGATTGTTTTACCCAGTTACAGCCCTGGATATAAGCTTCTGTTTCACATTAACTATGCTTCTGATGGTCATATACAAAATGCCTCACTGGATAAGAATAGTAAACAAGTTGCTATCATCAAGAATAAAATGGATCCATTTTAGTGAGACTGTATTAAACATACTGAAAATTCTCCCTTCCATAACCTTTACTGCATACTGGATCATGACATGCTTATCTCTTAAAAATACCATAAGCTTCGGCAGGACATATGAAATTTTCCAAAGTAGAAATAGGACAGGGAGGAAAAAGGATTATCTCAAAAGTACATTTTTGCACACAAGTCTGCTGTTATACAGTATCAAAGGAAGCTAATCCTTCATTTCATGTATATTCACTTGGCTTAATTTCTTAGGGCTATATTCTTCCATCAGATTTACAGGGTGGATCTTAGATAAGTGAGAGAAATGAAGGATGTTCTCAGGCTGCAAAGTTCATCTGCTGCATGCTCCTAGACTCCAAGTAATACTTTTCCTCTGGGTGCTTTATCATGGCTGCTGTGGGGTAAGCAGATCTCAAGGAGGGGCTACAGTTTCACAGAAACAGGGTATTTTTAGTTCAACACCAGCTGAAATTTTGACTGTTTCAAGTGCAAAATGCCTGAGGTGAAATAATTGCTGTGCAGCGGTCTCCTCAGATGTGGTGCCAAGAGCCACATCAATAGCTGCACTGGACTGAGCCCTATTGCTGCAGCCTTCTTGAAGTCACAGCCACAGCCGTGCCACCCACCGTTGCTGGCCCCTCGCAGAGGGCATCCTGCCAGACACAGCAGCTCTGACCCGGCAGCTGCTGCCCTGGGCTCCCCAGAAGACATTGGCTGGGTCAGCTGTGTTTCCTTGTGCCCACTCCAGCAATGCCTCCTCGAAGCCACAGTCCGATGCCGCTTAATGAAACTTGCACATGAAGGAGGTGGTTTTGGACCTCAATAGCAGGCGCAAAGGCCCATGGGCTCCCTCTGGCTCTTTCCACTTTTCAAGCAAACACAGTTTTAGCAAAGAAACTATTATGGCAGGGACCTTTTCCTTGTAAACACAATTCAGTTTAGAGACTCTAAGACAAACCAGCCCAGCCTGCCCTTGAATCTTGCCAGGCTGGGGTGGAGGAGGAAGCACTCTTGCCTTATACAGGTTCAACCCAAAAATCATGAGCATGTGAACTGGCAATGGCTGGGGCTAGACATTTCAAGCTTGATTGGATTTGGGTTTGCTTGCAGATTTAATAGAAAGCTAAAGTTGGTTTTGAAGAGAGTGGAGTTCAGCATTTTTAAAGTTCTAGTCATTTAAACCAACCATTAGATAGAAGCATATCTGAGCATCTCTGTGCCTTTATAAATAAATTTTGAGAGATGCGTTTTTTTAAAAAAAGTTCTGTAGGTCAACATATCCCTTTCCATTGATAAAATTCAGAAGCTCCACATCTTGAATAACTTTGAATCAAGACATATGCATGCCTTTGATGACGACTCAGTGTAAAAGGCATGCAAAGTTAGTGAAACATGACATAATTTAAGAATTGCTGCTACAACTGGGAGCACTTACTGAGGAAAATTACATGTTTTGTTCCAGAGAAGCAGCAGATTGCAGCTGCCTCCAGGGATCTGGTGGAGACAAGACTCCTTATTGCAGGATGTGTGGGCTAGGAGCCTTCTTCCCTCCCAGACCTCATGACAGGCCACGCCTTGGCTCCTAACTGGAGGCAGCATACAGGAACCTCCAGAGGCACCCCTGCCTTCCTGAGTCCCTTCCATGGGCTTCCAAGTGGCAGGGGGTGGTTTGACACAGAGGTCACAAACAGCATTATAGACATGAGTTTAGTTAACAGCAGGTAAACATCTCTGTCCTCCATGTACAGCTGTTTGATGGGAGTCCCAGCCGGGCTCCACCAGCATCAGGGCCATAGCAATCAACCAAATCCACTTCCTCTGCAAGGAGGGAACTCTCCGTGGAATCAAAACACAGAGTCTGGCTAAGCAAAAACTCACCCAGAGCCAGAATACAAGAGAAGAAATGATAGCTAGAGCTGCTTTGGACAGGCCAGGGCAGTGCCTCCACATTCCTGTCTTAGAATCATAGGATGGTTTGGGTTGGAAGGGACATTTAAAGGTCATGTAGTCCAACCCTCCTGCAAGGAGCAGGGACACCTTTAATCAGATCAGGTTGCTCAGAGCCCCGTCCAGCCTGACCTTGAATATTTCCAGGGATGGGGCATCAACCACCTCCCTGGGCAACCTGTTCCAGTGTTCCACCACCCTCATTGTAAAAAACTTTTTCCTGATGTCTAAAGATTAGATTGGGTTTCTCAGGCACTCACCCTCCCTCTGCTTGGGTTCACACAGCAGAGGAGCCTCCAATTGCACGGGCTGGGGTCCTTTGGCATAGAACAAAACCAGAAGATGCATCCCTAAGGGAATCTCAGCCTGCTCACTGTTTCCAAGGAAATCAATGCACAGAGAAATGTGTGTCAGAAGGACAGCAGGGCAGAACTGGAAACAGAGTCCAGGCCATCTTCAGCTAGGCCCAGACATCACTCAGTTGCCTTCCCCTGTCTCTGCTCAAGACATGAACCTCCACAGACACTAGCTTTCACCCAGACCAGACCCCATCAGACAGAGATACAGAGGCAGCCTCCCAGGTGTGCCAGTGCCAGCCTCTGCATGCCGTTCTGCTCCACCCAGCGAGGGCCAAGAAGGAGCAGGGCAGCTACTGGGTACCTTTTTCACCGGGAAAACAAAGGGAAGAGAAAGACAAAGAAAAAAAATAGCCGTCTGAACTTTATCGTGTATGCTTTAGCTTGTTGTCTTAAAGACAAGTTTTGGACAGATCAGTAATGGCTTACAAATATTGGTAGGGTTGTCTTTGTCTGCTTGCTCTTACAAAAGAAGTTGTGAAAAAATCTATACTTTTCTTGTCCCCAAAGACAAATCTTTCACTATAGCTATGTGGCAGGTTTGCATAATTCATCAGTGGGACAGCTAGTCTGCAGTGAATCAGCGGTGTTCTTACTAATAGGCATAAAAGCCAAACAAAGGGAACAATGAGCAAGCTTTTACACCCTATTCAAGAACTGTCCGTGGCTCTATAACTCAAATTTGTTGACAGTATACCTTTAAGAGTGTGCACGCACGTATGTGTGGTTTCTGGCCATGCAGCACTTATTGCTGCATCTGTCTCTGTAAGAACTGCATGACACAAAAAATATTGTATGGAATATCTGGTTTTGAACCCTTCACAATAAACAGCAGCTTTCATGTGCTGCTTTTCTTCACAAGGTCATTACTCTAGCAAATGCCCTCTGCTTTGCTTTTTGGGTAGTACACAATAGAGATTAACAATTACAAATAAACTGCCTGCTCAGAACGAACAAACACTGCACTGATAACCAGCTTTAGATGATATCTGTACTCAGTGTTGCTCAGAGTCAGAGGATGTAAGGAACACAGAATATGCACTTCAGCTTCTTCTTGCCCACCTCCTCCACCCCAGCCTTTTGAAGGAGATGCTCCAGTCTAACATTTTTGCGATTCCTAATAGAGGTCCACGGGAAGAGAGGAGCCATTGCAGTGACAGCTTTCTACTCAGCATCATACATCACTGTCTCGAGCTATTCTTAGTGATGCCTGGAAAGCAGTCAGAGCAATCTGTGAAACTAGCCAGTGATGCTGACAGCATCTTACCACAATTATGATCATGTATACAGTGCTAGCTAATAAGGCCCGGGGAAAAAATACCAAAACAAAAGAACATACTCTGTTTTCCAATTTTTTCAGAGGCGTTGACATGAAAAATCTCAGGGAAGGGAGGGAGGGAGTTAGAACTGAGGAAGGACACTGAAAAGGACACACAAAAATAGAAAACCTCTCTTCAAGCTCCCTTCTTGTTCATTATAGATTAATTTGATTGTCAATAATTCTGACTCAAAGAAATGAGAATTACTAGGCTGGATTTAAGAAGGCTTAAAATTCAGTGTGGTTTCAGAAACAAGAAAAGAGAAAAATTTAACCTTGCTATGCAGAGGACTGAAGTTCTCAGACAGGTATTGTTTGCTGATGTACAGAAGTGCAAACTTCATGCTTTGCAATGAAGCCATGCTGATTTATGCCAATTGAGCCTTTGGCCTGGGTAGAGGAATCTGCTATTGCATTTCTTCCACTGCAAAGGTTTTCAGAGCTCCATATCTCTCGTGATGCCTATTATAAACAGTTATTGTCAAACAATTATATTAAAACTAGACATAGGAAAACAAGTAAGCTACTGGCATGGAAAGAATGCAGAGGAGACATCAGTGAAAATATAGTAATGGTGAGATCTATTAAAATTGTTGAATGCTTCCTCAGGGAGCTACAAAAGAAACATTACTTGAATCTTTGGTCATTGAGGGGCCCAATGCATATATTACAGGGAGGGATAATCCTGCCCATGTGTCGTGAAGAGGAGGATATGCAGTGTTTTGCACTGCTGACTTCTGCTGTGTGTGGAACATGGCAGCTGGGAGAAGGATCAGCCAGCACGAGTGCTTAGTGAGCCTGTTGCCCATGTGCTGTCAGAGGTGGTAACAAGATAAGCAAGGCACAAGGCTATTTTTCATCCGTGGCAGTAAGATCTGAGTTCTGATTAAAATGGAGGAGTTTCCAGGTGGCTGGTAGCTGCCTTGGGGGCAAAGGGGCAGCCCAGCAGAAGTTTGCTCTTCCTCCAGCAGACTCCATCAGCAGTGCTGCTGAGGGCAGAGTCCTTTCACTAAACCTACCTTTGCATCAAACTCACCACAAAAGCCCCCTATCCTACTGCTGCCCCATGGACACCGAGCATATCCTACACTCTGTGTATAGACTACAGTGAAAGCCAAGCATCTCCACAGGAGCTGATCAGATACCAGTAGCAAGCATTTCCCCAGTTCAGATCATTCTTTGTTTTTCAGCAAATAATAGGAGTTAAACCGAGAGCTTCAGTTTGTGGGAATACAGTAGAGTCCTGACCCCATGAATCTGGAGGGACTGGCTCAGCCCAGACACTGCGCACAGACTCCGCAGGATCTCACTGGCACAGCATGTGTTGAGTAAGTATTGCTAGAAACCCTGATACACAGCTTTTCCAGCCCTCCTTGGAAGAGGCAACCAACAACAGTAAACTGACCCAACAGCCCTTTATGGCTCCACCATAGGCACCAGGAGTGGGATTCAGAGACCTGAAGAGGGACTTCAGTGATCTAAAAGTGAAGCATTTAATACAATCAAATCAGCCAGACTCCCTCCAGAGTGCATGGAGGGAGACAAGTACATCCAGAGGACACGTCCATGAGCCTTGGATGTCTGCTGTGGTATTCATCTAAACTTCTCTTCAGAGATGGCTCTGCACTGATGACTGCAGGGCCTGAATGACTGATTCAGAAGAGATGCCTTGTCTTTTATACAGCTAACATCAGATGAAATTAATTCTCTTCCCCTTTAATGTTCCAGTTCCCCAGAAAGAAATGCAAAGCTCATTGAAACTGGGTTAATTCCCATGATTTCTGAAACAAGCCCAGGATGAGGGGAGACAGCCAATGTTAGAAGAAAAGAAATTTCAGCAAAGGGCACAAGAGAGTCCCAGTGACATTTGTCTTCCTACTCATAGATTTATTCAATAGGTCCACAACACAGTTAGGAGTCCTTCTACTAGACTAGACCAAGAAACACACCTTTCCTGGCTCACCTGGAAATCACATTTAGCTTGGCTTTAAAGATTCTAGCTCCCAAAGGACTGCAAAATCAGTAAAAAGTTAAAGGCTAACCAAACGCTTCTAAAGCTCCAAATGGCAATAGTTAAGCTCTGAGCAACGGCCTTGCCGCCGCTCATTGTACCGATTCATTCATCTCAAGTAAGTTTGGTGTTGCATACCTACTTCCCCGGGGAAGACTAAGAGAAGCAGAGGAATTGCACGAACTGCCAACTTGGTGTGAGTTCTTCTGCCCTGGGCAAAGGTGGTGCAATCTTCCCAAAGATGTGACAGTTACACAGGAGTGCCTAGTTGCTTAAAAAATAGCACATGCCTCAATACAAAAAATTTGAAGATTCATTCCATTGTACTGCAGAGACAACTCCAAATCAGCTGCTCTGTTGGAAGGCAAATGGGGATGTATCTCCCCATTTGCATGATGCCAGTACATAAAAACACTATGCCTCGACCCCATTCTACCAGCTACTGCAGAAACAAAACAAAAGACAACCCCAACAGGCAAACAAACTGCCAGGCAAGAAGCAACAGCTATGGCAGTCCCATGAGGTAAGGCTGTGTCGCTGCACATCAGGCTGCTGAGTGGGCTGCTGGGCTCTCCTCCGGCCCCACTGCTCTTCTGCCCAAGGAGAGGTGTGAGGGCAGATTGTAAAGAGGAGAAATGAGATAACTTTGCAGGTGTTTACAGGGAGCTTCTCCAGAGGGAGGGGAAGCATGGGAGAAAACCCAAACCCTCCAGTCACTCACCAAACAAACTGAAGATCACGTTACCAGTGCTGGTGCATTCCCACAGGCATGCTGCCGCTCTCCGGTGCGCTGCAGAGCGCAGCCCTAAGGCAGGATGATGTGGGTTAAGCATAGGGTGCTATGCCTTAACATGCAGTTTCTCAGCCTTTGTGGTAGGTTTAAGCCTTTGCTACTAGCTTTTATGTTGAGTATGTTAGGGTTTTTTTTTTTTTAATCTAATGAGTTTTAAGCATGTCTTTGTTCCTTGCCAACTCTCCACACACACTCACACACACACTTATACAGTGGCTCACCTTCCAACCAGAAAACCTATTCAAACATTTCTTGGAAGGATTGCGAATAGAAACAGGAGATAAAACACTCAAAGCAGGAAGCAATTGTGTCACTACAGCCCACTACTGTGGCAGCCTTGAGCAGTAAAACCAGCAATGCTATCAAATTAATATCCAGTCCTCGTAGGCTTCCCTCCCTGGGTTCTACATCCTCCTCTTGGCATCTACTAGTACAGGTGCAGCCCACAAAAAGCCATTCCCAGAAATATGCAGGGTTTGTTGTGATCAGTGGGCAACACTGGGAAAAGGAGGGTTTGATTTCTAGAGATGCTCTTGCAGATCACTTCTGGTAGGGGGCATGAAAACAAAGGAAGTATCAGACACCACTCTGGTGATAATCCAGTGATGTTCTTCATTAATGCTCTGTCTTGTTTTAAAGTTGAAGAGATACTGCTGCTTAACTTGCTTCACTTGAGTGGAATTCATCACTGCTAATAGAGCAGAGCCACAGGGTGAGCTGTTAGACATGCACTGGCAAGAGCAAACTGTTATTGCGTGAAAATCAACCCACATTAATGTCCTTGAAGAACCAAAGCCTGGGTGGAGGATGCGCTTCCCTGTAATGCCCAGAGGGGTTTCTATTTACTAACTAGCTAGAGGGTCAACAGTTCCGTCTTTCTTGACTTTCCAGTGTTAGAGCTTGCCTTTATGTCCCTCCGTTCAGCTGCACCCACACAAGAGTAATGTAAAGGAAAAATCACAACACTGAAGCTTCAAAATCCCCAGACAGGGCATTTTGTATGTGTTTGCATGTCCATCCTTAGAAAGACTGTAATACATTTGAAGGAAGAATTTCTTCCCCTCAAAGAACAGAACAGTTGTGAAATGATTTTTGCAAGCCTTGCTTTTATGACACATCTAATAAGATGCAGCGTTATGGCTGCAATCAGACACACACCAGGTGACAAGCCTTTCCTGTGATTCGGAGATGAGTTGTAGCTTCAAACTGTAATGCCTTTTGTTTCCTGTATACTTACATTGCTATATTGCTAAGACTGCCACCGTGCCACACAACAGATCGCCTGTTTTGTCCTTGGCGCTGCTGAGGCCTTCGTACAGTGGAGGTGTGCTGTGCTCTCTCATCAAGACCTAACTTCTGTTCTTCCCACTTCTTTTCTTTCTTGCAAGTTAAGTCTTAAACCAGTAAATAAGATCTCTTGCTTGTTTATAGGAACTTTCTGTCCATAAATCACTGTGTCTCACAGAAGTTGGCCATCAGTTCTACAGGCAGTGGGACCAAGCATTATGGTGAGCATTACTTGTTTGTGTACAATAACTTCTCTTCCTCCCCTGCACAAAGTCCTCTGTGGCTTTCAAAGCAAGATTGAATGTTTTGCCAGGAATCTCCCTCTCCAGGAACGAAAACACCCTCATAATATCTGATTATGTGTTATTTTATCCCAGTTGCATGGCCTCTTTATACATTAAAAAATCTATTAAAAACATCAACACAAATACTAAGCATGCAAGCACTCCTTGAAAATCAACCTCAATTTGTAAACTCATTTCCCACAGCTTGATCTTGCAATATGGACTCTTTGAATGCAGATATGTTTAAAGTGAAGAAAAGTAAACTATGAAACCAAAGGATACATGCATAGAAACCCGATTTGCACATTTGTGGTAGATTATAAACCCTTTCAGTGTCTTGAAAGCACAGGAACATGTTCACCTTCAAAGAGTACCTAAACAGTGTATATGCCGTGATTGATTATAAGGCTTTTCCTCTTACAAACATACCATGTTATATGTAAACATTTTCTTCTTTTTTTTTTTTAATTTTAAATAAATTAAGTAATTATTTTATCTGAACATGATTTATTATTTTGAGGCATAGCTGTCAAACTGCAGGCTGAATCAGGAGCTGCCAAAATTGTGGCTGATGATGTGTTTGTCCAGCACACAGCTTCAAGTAAGGAAAAGCAGCATGCAACCACAGTAAGAAAAATAATTAATCCTCCCAGAATCTGACATAGAAGTGACATCACAGGAGATAGTTAAGCCAAAGACTCAAAGATCTTAATCCTCACTTTCTCAAATCACGAGATAGCTATGGACACATTTTCAATTCTTCCTACTAAGATGACTGGGAGGTGAAGTACGGCATTTTAAAGCTCTACCACATGAGTTGTCCAGTGCTGGTAGGACTATGCATGACCGATCAAGAGTTTTCTGAATTGCCTAGGGAAGGAAAAAAGCACAAATCAGTGACATTTCTGTGGGTCCATGTGCCTCAGTCTCTTAGACATTATCACAAATCACAGTCCTTCTTTCCATCTGTATTAAATTCAACCTCCTGCTCAAGGGAGGGTGAAACTGAAGGACAAGCAGAAGATTCTAAGTAGCAGGAGAGACAGTTTTTGCCTGGTTGGGTGGAAAACATCAGAAAAAAAAAAGAGAAAAGACCTGAAGACAGAAAGAAAAAGCAGGGAAGGATTGGAGTGGCTGAGGAATTCGACTTCCAGTCATTCCTTCCACCAAGGGAAATTAGATTGTTTTCTTTCTGTCATGCTACAATATGCAAATCAATCTAACTAGCTGCAAAACATGCTTCTATTGGATATAAAAGATTTCCTTTTATGAAATTAAATAGTAATATTTAGAGAAAAATTCACAAAGGCAGCAGATTGTTTTTCCATCTCATTTAAGTTATGATTTGCCATTATTTACAGATATAAATGATGGCGCTTTTTAATGCAATATTTTGGTAAGAAATAACTAATTGTATACTCTGAAGCAAGAAAATACAGATTATTTTTCAGTATCCAGGAGATTTAGAACACTTTTTGCAATGGAAAGCCTAACTAATTTTTGTAATGATTTATTTGTGTGCTGGTCTCTTCAAGTGCTTCTGCATTTGTTAGTAAGTATTCACCACTGATTATAAGTGGAGTTTCATTACTTTGTTCAGCCCACTATAAAACCTTTTTCAAAAAAAAAAAAAACCTCACTGTTTTGTTGTCTGGGAAGGAATGTAATTTTTTTCAGCTGACCATGTGGAAATTGGTGACATTATCCCCAAGCTGGGGTGTGCCCGTATATGTATCAAGGAGACAACAGAGACTTTCCGCAGTGTCACATATACAGCGATTTCTGGAGTGATACAGTGATGATCTAGAGGTGCTGTTCATGTTTGCACCATATTAAGAAAGAAGGATTGTGACCTAATGTTACTTTTCAGCCACATAAATCATCAGGAGTGCCACTGAAATTATCAGACTGTATTCAAATGAAAGACAGAAAACTGAGATTAAAGTTCATGTTTACAATTAAGCTTGACAAACAAATTTTAATGATGCCAAGTGCAAAATGCCCAGTTCTGCTGTCTTCACTGTGCACCTATCACTTATTCAGATGCTCCAGATGTACTTTGGTATTTACATTCTCTGTCTATACGTTCCTGTCATTTACAGCACACATCGTTCTTCAGTGAGATTTATTATCTTATATTATCACTGTGGCTCGGATAGAGAACAATTGTAATCTTACAAACTATTATGAAATGATTTCCACTCGTTGGGGCAAGTTGTTTTCAGGAAGACCAATTATTTCTTGTGGGTTTTCAGTGGCATTCAAACCTTAGCCACAGATTGGCCTCATGCTTGTGTGGGTACAGATCATACCTAGAATTGGAGGTAGGCAGAATGGGTGCTCAACTGCAGCCTTAAGATCACCTCATCTGTGTTGGGAACTGCTTTAGAATAACTATTCTCATCTGGGCCTTCCTCTACTTTGTCAGAAGAGCAGCAGAATAAAAGGGTTCAAATATTCAAAGAGACCGTGAAGCTTTTGAGTCTTTAGAGGCAAACTTGCAAGTTTAGTGGTTTGCAGATATGTTTTAGAACAAATGCATCTTGCATATTGTCAGGATAGAGCTGCTCAGGAATGAGAAAAAAAAAATTGACTAAGTGTTTTTATTGCTGGAAATGTCAGCTGACAAAGTCAATATGTTCCATAAGTGGCTAGTTGTAGAAACAGCTCTGTCAGAGCACAGGCCTGGCTGAACCCTGCCCCATTTTCCACCAACTCCTCTGCTCAAAGGGACTCTGCTCCCTCCCAGGATGAACGGCAGCCTCCGAGGTTTCACTCCACATGCAGACAAAACCTGCTTTGGAAATTCTGAAATCTCCTGACAATGGGATTAACCTGTCAGCTCAGCTTCCACTGTCTGATCCATGCTAGCAAAAAGTGTCAGGTAAAAGCTTTAAATTACAATTCACATCCAAGTCCTACTTAGCTCAGTTCCTGCACTTAGGGGAGTGCTTTGAGCTCCCCATCATTGATGGAGTGAGGAAACAAACATGCTGCCTTCAGTCAAGTGTCCAGAGTGGACATGGCAGAGGCACCCAGGGATGTCCCTGAGCCTTGAGCCCTTGCTGGGCAGCTCTAGGCAGAGCCCTGCCAGGAGGGTGAAAAATTTAGATATTCCTGTGTCTAAGATGGATACTCCTAAGCAGGCACACTTTGCACCTTACCAAGGTCCCAAGACGCCTTTGACGAAGGAGACTGGAGCATATATATGGGCCTTCTCTCGCCCATCATCTCAGGGAGCCGTAATGCACAGGTAGCTCTTACGACATCTTTTAAACCATAATATTCATATACGACTTTGGCATCATCGACCTCATTTTACAGTTGAGGGAAAACAAAGTTTGAGAACTGCAATGAGTTTTTTCCCCAAGGTCACCCACGAGCCACTGTCAGAGGCAGAAGAGCCATATATATCCTGAATCCCAGGGCAGTGCACTGTGCAGGAGAGGACATCTGTCCCCCAAAACCAATTTGGTGCAGAGATCCAAACCCTGGTCAATCTATCTAGGTTGCAAAAAGAAGAAGACAAACAGGGGATCTGCAAATTCCTGCATTCCATCATATCTCTCTGAGGCGTGACTTGTGCCTGCATCAGCTTTCTTAAAGGCATCATAATCTAATAGAAAGGAGCAAAAAAGCTGATCTAGCTGCTGTTGAAAGACGATAGTCCAGAAACAATTAGGTATCTATCCACCCTTCTTTGTTAAATGCATGAATAGCACATGTGGAGAACATACCCTCAGATGGCTGGAAAAATGAATTGTCTATTTTTACGGATCTTTTATTTAAATCTTGCAAGTAGTGAGAAAGCAATTTTAATAAAAATGCTATGCATAGAAGAATTGCTGCTTTTCATCTGAGAAGTGGCAAAGTGAAGAGTTTTCTTTATTTTACTAATTTTCAATTTGATGCAGATGTGATTCCAATGCTAATTATGCCCCCCACTGTCTCTATGCTCCAGTGAAATGTGACTCCCTGATGTTTCTCATTGTCTTTTGTTTACAATTATAAGAAGTTGATAGAAATCATCTGGTTTCTGCTTCTGTACTGCTGTGGGATTTGTACAGCAGGAACCTGTCAAACTCATGACCTCTAGCACAAGAAACTGTAGCCAATTCAGGCTGCAGTCACAGCTGAAATCTTAGGATTGGACTGTTTCTCTCCCACTCACGGCACGTCTGTGATGAAACAGTAAGGGGAAAGAGTAGGATCTTCACGAGTTAATTTTGATGCCCAATTTTGCTAAATATCTTGCGTAAGGCTCCTTTTTCTTTTGCCTCAGTTTTCTTCTGGAAAAAAAAAAGAGATAATAATGCAGATGTGCTGAGATCATAATTTCATTAATGTTTCCAACGCTTTGGGACAGGCTAGACACTGAAGGATTCTCTCAGCACCTACACACTTATCTCCAGAACCAGGATCCATTAAATGAAAATGTCTGGTAACCTGCTTATGACATTGCCCAGACTGGACAATCTATGGATGCATTTGCATTTGCTGGAACGGTATGGCTATATGAGGCATCTGTGCATCAACCATGTGTCTTAGGGACAAGCGAAGTTTATGTTTTAGAAAGATAAATAATTGAGTTCACCTTTAATTATATATAATGTAACTCGGCATCTTGTCCATACACATGCAACTGCAATCTTTGTACTGGCAATGAAAGCATTATTGTGCTATACAGAAACCATTAGACAAATATTGGCTAATTCAATTAATTCTACTACTTTGAAGTGAAATATGTGGTAAAATTAACAATGTCAGATTGCCTTCTGCACAGAGGAACAAAAGAAGGCTTTTTCCCTAGTTCCTGAAGATTTTTGTCCTACTTTTCCTTAAATTTCACCCCTTTCCTATAGTCCCCAGTTCCTCTGCTATTCCCAGTGTTTCCCTCTTCCCAGTTAGGGCTCTTCATAGGGTGAGGACCAGCACGTGGTTGTGGCAATGGTACTGTTGATGCCATCGCTGCAGGGCCAACACATGAGATGCTGGGCTTTGTGACGCCTGCTCATCTGGAGGGATGGAAGCCCCAGTTAAGCTGCATGATGCTGGCGGGCCTTTACTCACTTTGCTCTTGCACTCTGCCACTGATTTTCACAATAAAGTTGGGAATTTAATGTCTCAGAGCTATCTCTAATGCTTCATCAAATGTAGCTGAAAAAAATCTAAGGGAGTTAAAAGGTTTTTGAGAGAGTAAATAATAGGCAGCTGTACAGATGGACAGACAGGTGGACACAGATAGATGGATGAATACTGCAAACTCATCTATTTTCTTAGGAAACCAAGGTAGCGCTAGGAAAAAGCTGTTCATAGTCTAGTCAAATATGTACATGTCAGCAAATGAACACTTACTTTGGAGTGGGAGCTTTAAAACCTTCACTGTGAAGCTGATCTCTGCACAGGCTGGCAGAGACCAGTGATGGATGTGGTGGCAACAACCTTGTGACTTGTCACAGGAGGCGGAGGGCAGAGCTGTATGGAGATATGCTGCCGTATCTGCATGGCAGATGCACAGAGATACTAGGAGATCCACAAATTCTTGGGGTTTTCCCTGAGTTAGCTCCCTTGGATTCTCCATTAGCATGTCAGCAGTTGCCACAGATAATTGTCACAGATACATACCTACATTACCAGCCTAACCTGTAGAGGGGACAGAAGAAAGCTGCTTCTTGCATTCGGAGCACTTGCAACCCATGCAACTCAAGGTACCCATTCAGTGCACAGGTCCTGTGTCCAGGAATAGGCTCATGTGCTTGAGGGCACAGGCTGACATGGACATCATCAGCATGGAAATCAACCTGCAAAAACAAGGGTGAAGCTTAGGCGTGTTGCTTCACAGAAAGTGTATCCTGACATTTAGTCTGCTGGTTGTACACCTTGTGGTACAAACCTGTTTGTATGAAGTCCAGCAAGGGGAAAAACTGCAGGGTTGGACACTGGGAGTCCCTAGTGGAATTTGTCTCACCTCAGCATCTTTGGCCACCTCTGACTGGTCACAGTTACTTTACGCAAAATATGAATATTAATACCATCTAATAATAACAATGATGATGTTAGTAGCTGCGTTTCGTAGGTTCAGTTGGAAGCACAGATAGCCAGCTTGGGTATCAAAGTCAGAAATGGATAAAGCTTGCTTAGGTTCCAACTTACTGGAAAAATGTGGCCATTAGTGTTTGAAAGTAGACAAACATTCACATGATCCTCTGTTTTGGCATGTTCTTCCTTCAGAAGAAACCAGGGACTGAGCCAATATGATGAATGAATCACTTCAAATCACTAGAGGGTAAATCTGAAAAGATTGCAGCTTCATGTTGCAACAGGCAATCATTCACACTTTTCCACTGCTAACCCCCCTGAGACTGAAGGCACAAACCTTAAATTCACTGCAGTTTCGCACTGATGGTATGAGTTTAACTTTAATGGATAGTTCAGATTTAAGCTCCTGTAAATAAGATGAGAAAGTCAGACAGACGACATCTTAAACATACTAACGTACAAATATTTTATGTTCATTTTTCCATGAACCATTTGACATGTGACAGGCATTTTTTCATAACCTGAAGTTTATGGCTATGCATTTCTGACAAACCTACATTTCTGTGCTGCTCTCCTGCCATTTCAACCAGTTAGTAGCAATGAATGACCGGTTTATGGCAACCATTAATCAGGCAGTGTCCTCCTTTGCAAGCACCAAGGATGTCAACGATCCTTACACCTCTCACCATAAAGCCACCAGAAATGGCAGCATGTGTCAGTGTCTTTGTTCACACTGCACCCCAGTCAGTGGTTTGAACTTCAGAAGCCCTGTCGCACTTGCCTCTATAGCCTGCTTCACCAGAAACAGTGCTTAGTGGAGCTAAATGTTTTGTGCCCCCACAAACACGGATTTTAAGCATCTTCCACCTCAGAAAGAGCACAGCAAAACTGGGGCTCTCCAGCTATACCCTTTGCAGTCTGCAGGGAGGGAGGGGAAATGAAGAGGTAACTAGAAAAATCGGTTCTGTTAGAACAGGATCCCTGCTGCTGGTAACAATACCAAATGTGTGACATTTGAGGGGAAAGTGAGTTCCAGTAGCTCAAGTATTATCAGCCCCTCCTGTCATATCCACCTGCTGCCGCCCTCCTTCAGGCCTTTCACCGGCTGGTGGCTTGATGCTTTCCCCTGCAGTCCCCAGCACCGCTGGCAGCCTGATGTGACCCTCCCTGCCTTTCCTTTTGAAAAACATGCCCCTTTCTGTTGGGAAGCAACCACTTAGGAGCTGCTCACATCAGGGAGGTGGCTCCAATTCAATTTCTGAAGTCCTAAGAACACCTTCAGGTCAAACCTCTCCAATTGTTGGGATCTCTCATGTTGCCTGACACAAGCATTCAGCCACCCAGGCAAAGCCATCTGCTGCAGTCCAGGTAAGGCTCACGAAGTCAACTAAATTGCAAGAGGAGACAGAGCTCAACCTCATCCCTTTTACAAACATGGGTGAAGCGGTGGGGCAAAAGCTGTTTGAGTGGGCATGTGAACCCAGGCCATGCCTCCAGATGGACATCCACGCACCAGGAGGGCTCCAAGTGTCTGTGCAGGGCGCACAGCCTGCTCCCAACCAGCACAAGCCAAGAAAGATGGTGCAGAATGAATGCGCTTTTAATTAATGGAAAATTAATATCCACTGACGTTACTGAGCAACTGGGGGACCCTGTTCCAGGAACTGACAATGTCTTATTTTGCAATTTTGGACAGGACTTCTCTGTGTTGCTATTAGTTCATTTGCCAACACACAGTACTCAAACAGAACATTTGTAATCCATGTAATGAAGAGCTTTTTACAAAGGACAGTAAATGCCGTGGCTCTCACTTGGTCAGTGGGCACAAAGAGGCCCAGAGACTTTAAACGAGTTGCCCAAGGTCGAACAACAGCTCAGTGGCCCATCTGGTATGCCAGATCTCCAAAGCCATGTAATAATCCTTTATTCACTAGATAGCATTGCCTCCCTAAAGTCAATATAATGATATTCACTAATGAGGTTGTTACGTTTAATTAAAGCTGATAGAGTGCATTACATAGCAGGAATGAAACTATTGTTTCATTATTGTATATTATAATAATTACAGAATAGCTAGACTTCTGCATTAACCACAGAAAAAGACTACTCAAATTCTGTGCCCTGTAAATTTTTAGACACATCACACAGGAATTGCAATGGACACAAGAACTGATGTTCTCAGTGTCATGGTTAAGTACTTGCTTGATATTGGCTTGGCTTATTAATTACTGTATTTTTTAATAAAGGTTTTAAATAAATGTAGCTAAGAATGAAATACGATTCACTGAAAAGACTAGTTCCTTCAATCTCTGACTTGTTACTCAGGGTCTGTTGTGCTGTATATGCTGATACATCATAAAATACTTGGGGGTGGAGAGACTTAAAAATACTGGAATACGAGCTATGCATTGTTTCATTTTTGAATAAAAGACTCAACTCTGTTTCCAGTTCAAACTGACTCCTAGCTGGAAAATATAAACAGAATTTAAAGGAAAGCTGAAGAAAAAAAATGGCTAAAATTGGAATAGAAGTTTTCTAAAATACTGTATTTGGGTCTGTCTAGACCTCCGTTATAACTTTACAATTGCATTACTACGGAGTGACCTGTGTTCTTTTACCAGATGAATTTCCCAGGACCAGATTTTGATCCTGTATGTGTACCCTTAAAGAAGATAAATATAATTTGCCCAGGAAGATCTACAGTCTTGACGCATACTGAGCAGCACCTTATTCCACAGAAACACTCCCTAAGACTTTACAGTGAAAGCATGTGGAATAGTATTGCACAAGTCTTGTTTTTCTTGTAGTAGCTAACAGCACAGGCAATTCGAAACTGCAAAGAAGTCTTCCACCCTGTGTGGAGTCAATGTTCACATACTTTGACCCTCCGTGGTAAGGCGACATCCTTAAAGCCTAAAAATACTTTTCATATTCACTACCCTTTTTGTTCGTCTCCTTTCCTCTCATCTATATTGCAAACAGGGTAAGACTTCCTATTTCTGTATGACTGCTTGAAGTGTTCTTGGTTCACAGCTGAGCCCCAGACATTCATTGTTTCTCCTAGGCCCTCTGTTTTTAGCAGGTCCCTTTATTCTCCACACACATTGGATCGTTTCAGTCTTACAGTGACTATGGCCAAATACCACGCAGACAGAAGCATTCAAAGGCATTCTGGGTTCACAGAATAACTGCCTGCTCATGACAGATAAGGATGTGTGCTCGTGTATGTTGTACTGCTGGGTTTGCTCCTCCAGGCACACCTTTAGGTGTGCAATGTCTTACCAGCTCTCTTGAAAGGCCAGATCGAAAACCCAAGAACCACGGCAGCAAACTCTCCACTGATTCTTGATAGCTTTGAGTTAGGCACAGAATTTACAAAGGCAGCTCTTTTCATAAGCCTTTTCAGAAGCACTAAACTTTTCAGCATAAAAATATGCTGTAGTCTCCATTTTCTACAAAGAGGTGTAAGTTCAGTGTAGATCAACACATGGGACAGAAATACTCTGTAGATTCCAAACATCTCAAAGCAATCCACAGAAAATGTGGAAAGCCAGAGAATGTCCCTCCAGCCCCTGAAAGGAGGCAGAAAGCAAGGCAGGGACTCTGTCTCCAATAAAATATTGTATGATTGTGCAACATTCAGGTGTGCTTTTGCAATGCTTGAGCTTAGGCTCCCAAGTGGGATTCAGGTGTCTCACTGATATTTCCAGTATCTGCATCCCAAAGTCAGAGTCTCAAAATCCACCCAGTTTCTCAGTCCTGGTTGATTTTGCAAGCTAATATCCCCTTCCAATTGTTTCAGAAAGGCTAGTAAACGCACCATTGGGAGGCCAAAGTCCTCACGGAGTGATGAGAAATCCCTTTTACATGGTCACCCTCTTTGGCCTCATGAGATGAGGGGTTTGGATGAGTGCATCCTTATTTCCAGAGCCATCTGTGGCCGCAGCTCTGCACAGCTCCCCGAGTCACATGGCGCTGAAGACCCCATGGTAGCAATGCCACTTTCCCCCATGCACCTGATCAGGGGATCCACTGGGGACATGGTCTCATGGGTGTATGTCCCCACCGGGGACCAGTGCCTGGTCTCATGGGTGTATGAAACCCAGGGTAGGCTAGTGCATCTTCAAGGAGAGATCCTGGAAGCATCCTACTCTTGTGAGCAGTGAGGTCAGATGAGGATTACCTGGGAAAAGTGAGACTCATGGTGCTGGCAGCTTTGGAAGCACATGTTTGTTCCTGGAGAGTGTGCTTCACAGGGAGACAAACACCACCGTTTTCTGCAAGGAAGGGCTGATCTAGCTTGAGGGCTGAGCTCACGAATCAGTTTCATGCCAGGTCCACCCCCTTTCCTTTGTTTCCTATGATCTATTTTAGGCAGTGCCTCATCAGTGTGCCACCTCTCTCAAACCCCATTCGCAGGTGCCACTCTCACCCCATGAGCTCAGACCTCTCACCGAGTTTCTTTTCCAGCTGGAGAGGCTGTGCCGTGGGCAGATGTAACCCCAGATAGAGCTGCGAGGGCGGATGAGGCAGGAGGCTGCCGAGCGGAGCTCATGCTTGGTGCCCGACCCTCACCAGCTCTGCCCATCCCGGCGGTAAATTCCAGAAGGGCACCTGAGGTCACAGCACCGCCCCCAGTCGCCTGTTGGAGCTAAACCTTCCTTTGCTGCCGAGATCGCTATCAGCCAACCCGCAGCCCATCTGATGGAGCAGTGCGTTTAATCCTGTTACCTAAACATAAGAAATTGAGCAGTCTGTCACGCTGAGCCAGGAAAGGGGGAACTTCAGCAATTTGTGTTCGTGCAGGAAACGTTTCTGTGCCAGTGGCAAAGCCACATCAACCCACAACCAAAGACAAGCTTCCAAGAATGATGACGATAACATCTTGTTAGCAGCAAATACAGAGACTTAATTTAATTAATTACAACACAGCAGCTTTTCAGAATGTCTGAGAAACCTCACTGGAAATTAAGTACAGTACAAAGGATAGGAAAAGTAAATCTGTGGGTATAAAGCAGGGGAAACTCCAGGTATCCACTCTTTTCTTATTCTAACTGTTCATGCTTCGCCTTACTTGGTCTTCTCTTACTTTCAGCTTCTCCTAAAACTGATTGCATCATTACCAAGATGAAAGGGAGAGAGAGAAAATGTTGAAGAAGAGATAGATTGCTCATAACTGTATACTATCTGGGGAAGGTCCGTATAGCTTAATATTAAGGTTGGCCTTGGTGAAAGTGTTGATCTGTGACCTGGAGGAAAGCCTGGAAGCAAAACCAGCTAAAGCAGGCAAAGAACCAGTAAAACAGTTTAATTGAGAGTGCGTGAGGAATGGATGGATCTCAAATTGCACAGACATTTTTCTCAGTTTTTAATGATTTATCTAGCCAGGTTATGGATAGAAAGTCGATGTAAACAGACACTTTTCTACATTTTTCAATGCTTCCTGTTTTCAGTCAGATAGAGGATTTGCAGAAACGAATCTTCTTATGGTATTTCCAGATCATTTTCATAGCTGGAGCCACAAGCAAGCAGCCATAGTAAAGACCCGTGTATGTATGTGGCCATTTCCTAAGCTCAGAAAGACAATATCTTGAGCTTCATTCCAGCTCTAAGTAAATGTCCATACTGGTTATTATGCTATCTGAGGGCTTCTGCATTTGTTTCTCATTCCATTCTAAGACTGGGAAAAAAAACTCCTGTCAGACTTACACCTCAAATACTCAATATCATGTTCTTCAGCGCTTGATACTTGTAAGAGGAGCAAAATGTTGCAGTGAAGGTAAAGATCCAAGACGGAACTTAAACTCATGGCAGTTGTGATACAAGAAATGTATTTTGGTTCTGTAGCTGGAATATATTTTTTTCTCCTGAAATCAAAAAAGCAGAATAAAATGCAGACAAAAATGTTTTGCTAGAACTGGGCCACCAGTAGTTATTTCTTCCAAGCTAAGCCTTCACCTACAGAGACTATTCAACAGCAGCACAGAGGAAACCTTTTCTTACATTGCACAATACCTCCAATACACCCATTTCTTGCAAGTAGGTGACTTTGCACATAAGACAAAATTCTTAAATCCATAGGGTAAATTCTTGATATTTGGATATTTTGCTCTTCTTATCTATGCTGTGGAGCTAAATGATGGCAATAATGAAGCAGAACATGAAATATTATGACTGTAACTTTGGATGGCACTTGTTTTTGCAATGTTAACCACATGTGCTGTTTTAAGACCAGCTTCGGGTAGATGGCTCCATACATATGAAATGTCACCACACTAATGCTATCGGTACTAATTGGCCAAATAATGAACGATTGCAGAGTCTGTACTCTCAGCATGCCTGGAGGGCAACCCTTCCAAAGCAGAGTTAAGACACATTGCCAGGGCACCAGCTGCATAGGAAAAAGCCTGCTAGGCTGCACTGACTCAATATCCAAAGGGAAGAGTACAAACACCCAAGACGATTCAGCACAATCTCCCTCGGAAGATCTACATCGATCTAAATACATTTCTTAGAGAGGTCTCTCACTGAGTTGCCACCCCTCGGTGTAATTCGGCAAGGTTTAGAATCAGATCCAAGTTTTTCCCTATCCTTACTATTTTACATTTTCACACAAGGCTTCATGATTATCAGTTTGGAACATTAAAATGCAAATGATAGAGGAAGCAATACATATTTAAATGTACAGTGTCAGCTTGATATAAAAGCTCTTCTGGAATAGAAGATACTATTTTCTTCAGCAACTTCTAAAAGTGGCAAAATAAAAATGAAAGGGGGAAAAAAACTTCAGGCCTATTTGCATTCATGCTTTATTGGTCATGCTGAAAGAAAAAGCTTAGTAAGCTTGGAGTGGGGGAGCGGGGGGAGAAAAACAGTCATTAGTGCAACTGCAATCCGCAGCTAACTCTGAGACTTCCTAGGCAGCTCGAGGGGAAGGAGAGCACGCCAGGAGCATGAGATTTGAAACAAGGGTAACCTCCTCCTCACAGAAAAACAAAGAGGAGCTTTGACTTATCTTGTCTTTGTCATTTCTGGAATCAATATCCTCTTCATGTAAACACAAAGGAGAAAGGGAGAAGAAAGGACAAAACCAGGGCAGAATGCAGAAAGCCTCCTATCCCATCCTTGAGGGATGCTCTGTTATTTTCCAAATTTAACTTCTGGCTGAGGAGTGACAGAAGATCACTGATTCTCACGATGCTTTTTTCAAAGCTTGCGTGGTTACCAGGGCTATACAGAATGTTTCCCATTTTACTTTTTTAATAGCACTTTCCTACTGCCATATTCAGTGTTTCCTGAAGAGAAAAACCAAGATTTTGAAAGTGTGGAAGATATCTTTCATAGCCTAAAGCTGCAGCTCACAGCTGTGTGCCTGTGCATTCTCCATTTTCACTCCAGACTCAACATCAGGACCTCAGCATTTAATGCTGTGGTAAAGAAGGCAGGTGGCTGAGCTGTCACTACGAGTCATTTCTGCCCCTTTTCCTCACACTGCCATAAAATATCTATGCTAGCTCCACTTGCTTCCTCAGGGAGAGCTCTACTTCCCATGGCGGGACTGTGGAATTGGGCTCTGTTTTAGCAATAGCAGGTATGAATAAGGATTGCAGACAGTCCCAAGAGGTAGGTCTGTATTTAGTCTCTAAACTCCGTGAAGCTGAAGAGTATCTGGACACAGGCATGGACTGGCTTTTTGTTGTGGAACAGCACATCTTGATGAACTGACAAAGTCATCAGAAAACCTAATTCAGCTCCCCCCCCGCCCCCCGCCGTGCATGCACCCACACATGCAGACATACACACAGGTACAAACAGTCCTTTTCAGGTAGAACTTAAATCGGTTCCCAGAATTTAGTCTTAACATGTTGTCAAAAACGTTTTTGCTGGAGGAGTTGTGCCTGTGTTAGCTTTTGGCAGGATAGTGAGGAGAGATGGGAGAGTAACACCCTTGGTTGAGGGAGCTAATGAGTTGGCAAAACTGCTGTCATGTGGACCAGTCTCTAGTGAGAGCAGAATTAGGAGCTTTGAAACTTGTAGGCTGTGGAAGTATTTACATTTCAATTATAACAGCACCGGAATCCAGAAGATTACAGCAAAACAAAATTGAAAAAAAAAATAGGAAACCTCCCTCTTTTTATAAAGTCTGAAATTCTTACAGGCTAAGTTAAAATTTCGGCAAATTCCTAAAGGGAACATAAATTATTCCTACCAGTCAGATCATCTTGAAATGGGACTGTATTACTCTCACAGTTTCTAAGTTGCACTTGTTTCTAAGTTGCGGATAATCAAGCCGCAAAGTGAAATTAGCTTGTTAGAGCCCACAGCTTGTGTTTCCCTTTATTACCACTCAGGCCATCTTGTGCTCGCTCCAGGGATGCGGTCATTACACCAGGGCTGCAGCCAGAGGCTGTGGGTGGGTGGTGGGAGGGGAGCTTTGCTTTTCTTTCTGCTGTTCTTTCCTTTCAGCGCACGGAAAGCTTCTGAGCTTTATGACTCTTACCCTTCAAAAAGTCATCTTCTATCATGCTGATTTATTCTTTTAAATAGAAATTCATTCCAAATAGTGTCACCCACTCCTCCACCCCGTCCCCATGCTGACATTACGCAAGTGAAAGTCAAGGCCGCCTGTTCCCCGCTGTCCGAGCTCCGCTCTCTTCACCAGGGTCCCCCACACCGACTCAAGACAAGCAAAGCTTGCTGCTCTGGGGTTCCAGCTTCCTGTGCCAGTATGTGTATCACACTGGAAATTATTACGAGCGTGAGTTAAAATAGCCCATGAAAACACATTAAAAAGCTCTTCTTCATTTGCCGAATGTCAGCAATAGGGTAATGGTCACCAAAGGGAATCCAGTACTGCACCCCAAAGGATCCAGTCAGTTAGCTAACGCCTTTCCGGCGAAGACACCATCCCAAAAGCAAGTCAGTTACTTATTTGTATTCCAGTCAGTAAGGGTCAAACTGGGTAGACACCGTAACTGTTTCCTTGTAGACTATTAACTCCCTTCCAAAACACACTTTGGTTTGGCCCATTCTGTCTTTACAGTTTCTTATTAACTGCTGGTAATAAACTTCCTTCTGAGACCTAATTACAAATAGCACTGCCTAGAGTGAGGTTTGATAGCAACAGAAGAGGTCCTTCCTGTTTTCTTCATCCTAGAGCATTCTCACAGACCAGGGATCATGGTGGTATTACCCTTCATTTCTACTTACACCTTTTTTTTCTTCATAAGCTGAGCTTCTTATATATCTGCAAATAAAGTCCCTAAGTCAATTCGGCTTTTCCCTGGATGTTCCTTAGTTTGCAGGGTTTTCATGCATCCACTCATCTGGGTGTCTTCTGCAGCGTTCCCCTTCCAGTAATCTAATCCTGGCCCTTGGATTCACATCTCTTGAGCTCCGCAACCACCTTGTTTGACTTCTCCTTTATTTCCTTTACATCTTTTGAAGATCTATTTTATTTTCTGTTTCCTACCTGCTGCTGTTCTTTCCACTCAGTAACTTGCTTCCAGTCCAAAGAGTGATGGAAAAGGAACAAAAGTCTACCTCATATTTGTCTAAGTCTCCAGAGGTGGAGTTAGCAGCTGCATTAGTAAAATGGAGCAAACTACTGTTAACTCGAACCACTCTGTAATCCCATGTTACCCCACTTTAACAGCAGTGGAGAAGACAGTGAGGTTCATCAACGGACAGCAAGCGCAATTGGGGCACAGATTCCTACACAGAGGAGCACAGAAAGTTTGGTACCAATTCTGTTACACGTCCTTACTGCAGAGAGTGCCTGTTTTCATAAATATCCCATTGCAGTTTCTCCAAGACTGGTAAAATATGGGTAAACTGTGGTAAATCTCATCCTCGGGTACAGATTTGGTAGAAATACAATCTAGGTAATAATTAAGGATAACCAGAAGGCAAACTAAGTATTTCTCTAGCTTTTCAGGATATGGGATGAACAGGATATCTGAAGCTGCCAAACAAAGCATTAGGTTTGCAGTATGCATGATAAGCTGATAGAGATCTAGTCATACGATACCACCGAGACCTTGATTTTCAGAGTAAAGAAAAAGAGTCTAGGTGTGTACATGGACAATAAAACCACTCATAGTTACATTAGATAAGCTTGGAGTTTTTTAAGCAGGGATACAAAGCTTCATGCTTCTGTGGGTAAGGCAATGATCGGCACAAGTAGGTTGCAATACTTCTATTATGAGTAGCTGCAGTTCAATCACAGAGCACAAGTACTGACCCCACTATGCTTGGAATCAAGAGGGTATGAGGGTATCCTTCACCACTGAGGACCTCCAGGCTTTGACGGTTTGGGCACTGCTTGCCTGTATCAACTAGCAACGTTGTACTGCTCTGCCTGCAGCCTGTTGTGGCTTCTGCTCCCAGGTAGCTTATGCTGGGAAACGCTCTTAGGTCTGTTTTGCTTTTCATTGCAGGATCCAGCTCTGTTTCCCAGACATGCAGGGAACGGACCCAGTGTGTCACAGGGAGACACGTCAGCCTATGCATTAGGTGGCCAAATGGGCTAGCTCAGATCCTTTTATACTTCTTTAGTCAGAGGAGACACCCAGGCTCAATGACCCCAGGGAGGTTCCCATGAGCCAGGGGGAGTCTGGCCCCTCAGCCAGCACACAAAGGGCTTCACCTCACCCAAATGTACCTGACCAGAAGCGAGACCTCTCATTCAAACGAGTGTCTGAACGGCATCTATAGCCAACGGCAATGGAGGGAGGCAGCTCTGGCTGATTTATCCCCTTTTAAGCCAGGTATACAGGTAGGTGGGATGAATCACTGTCTGGCACTGCCTCCATTGACTGCAGAAAGAATTAGGCAACTAACTTAGGTCAGATGCTTCATTTCTAAGTGAGTAAAATTAGGTTAAATTAATCCCTCCCTATGCTGCACTGTAGTGGTGAAAGCTAATGATTGCACATTATTTGAAGAGAGACACTGTTCCTCACCTCAGTGAAATAAAATCACTCTGTTATTTGTTTTCCAGCTGTGCTATTTGTTCTGATGGGTGGATCACTGCTCTCTAATACAGCAGGTAAAATGAGAGGAGACATCTAAATCACTGATGCAATATTGTTTGTCTCTTATTGCTGGTCTCTCACAATGTGTTCTGTTTCTTGAAGCCCTGGGCATTGAAAAAAAATGATAATATCTTTCTTTTTTTAATATAAACCAGAAGTTTATGCTTCTAGTCATCTGGAAAACAAGCGTGAAAAAGCATGATTGAAGTGTGCAATACAAGAAAAAAGAAAGTTAAATGCAAATAAAAAGTACCCAGGATATACTACAAAAGAAGAACTTGCCTTTATTTTAACCTGGTTTTCAAGTCTGACCTAAGATTTTCTTTCTTTTGCTTTCAGTGGTTTTGCAGATGATCCATACATCTATAAAAGACCAGAATAAACCCTAAAATTTCTTGCAAACTTATCGTTAACTACAAACGGTCTCAAGCTGTAGTATCCATTTTAGCATGGTCAATGAATGGCACCAAAAACATTAGCTTTGCCACCTGTTCCTTCATGAGCTGGACCCTCCACGATTTTCCTTCTATTTTCTTTCACACACAAGGGCCACAAGCAAAGCTCAGAGACCATCTCTGGCTGTTGCTTGTTAATTGGGCTGACGTGTGGAAATAGAAGAGAGTTCAAAAAGGTTCCTTAACCTGTTGTGTTTCACTGCACTGCAACAGATGCAACCAAGGTTACATGGGTCCCCAGTCACATGGAAGAGTCACACAGCAGTCAGCCAGACAAAATAGTCCTACTTTGACTTGTTACCTCATTAGGTATCCATTCCTTCAGGCCACAAGGCTCCTATAATCAACTTCAGGTCAAAACCTTTTCCCCCTCAAAACACAAAAATCTTCTTTTTTATTTCAGCATGTGACTTAGGGTTCTGTCCAAATCTTGAGGAAGCCAGTGGAAGTAAGTCTTTAATAATGAGAATTAATGAAACAGTGTACTTCAGATATTGAAGGATGATTCAAGAAGGCACAACCATCTCCATAACAAGCACCTTTCTTCACTTAGGGAGCTGGTGGAGGGAAAACACACAGAAGTTCAGTTCTCAGCTTGGAAGCAAAACTTCATAATCATAGGGATGATGGAGTCAAAAAGGTTTCTCTTACTATTTTGCTGACTTCTAAGTAAGATTGCTGGCATGTATCATATCTTAAAATGAAATTAGGAAAATAATCTATGCAGAAGGAATGTGCATATCGCCCTGAGGTTGGAGATTCAGGACTCACACCTTGACAGTTGACTTCTGTCTTACCTGAGCAAGTGGCTGCTCTCTCAGCCTTCATTAAATAGCTGCACTTGAAATGGACCTATTCCACTTGGTCTTTCACAGATAGTGGATATTTTAAATCGTCTTTGAAACACTCTGAAATTCTGCAAGGCAAGGAATTATTCGCAGTGCAAAATATGACTAATGTTTGTGTGAGTCATCGACCGTGTTACCAAAGATAGTTTTACAGAAACGAATATGCACAAAATAAGGCTGATCCTGCAAAACCCAAGCATCTCTTGCTATGTGCGCGGTGGATGTGAGCACAGCAAATGGTGTGCTGGGATTTTCCCAACTGACAGCCTTCTTCAGTCTGCTTCTGCTGCCCGGGAGGGAAAATGCTGACCGCTGGGACAAGGCCCAGTGCTTTGGATGTCCCACCATGCCTCCTTGTGATCCATGGAAAAGCAAGAAAGCCTGGAAGTAAGAGGAAAAAAAGGTCTCATCCACAAGCATAGGAAATTTCAGGAATACCAATCTAAGATGCCTGGCCCGGCCATGCTGTACTCAGAAGTGTGCTGATGGAGAGCTGTCCCCGACATGCCGGCCATCTGGCACAGGCAGAGCGTTGCAGTGGGAAGAAAAGGGTGTTGTTTTCCAGCAGTACTGTGGCCAAACAACCAGCAGCAGTGGCAGCCAGGGAAATGGCCTTATTCTTTTGGCAAAAGCCTCTCGATGTATACATACGTCTGTTCCCTCACCCACCCCCTGTCTGAATGAGAAATCAGGGCCTTCTTGACACGAGGCAGCACACGCCAGCTGCTGAGCAGTCAACAAGACAGATGCTGCCAGGGGGACAAAAGAGGTAATCATATAAATACTTAAAAGCTCCTTTTAATCAAAATGTTCATTGTCCTTTTTAAAAGGAAGGTACTTTTTAATAGCTACTTAATTCCTTTTGAAGGCAAGGAAGGGGCGGAGGAAATATTTCTTTACAAGGATGAGGGGTGCTTTTTTTTCATAAATATAATGACTTAGTTCAAACTTTCTGCCTTTTCTTTTCACAGTACTTTTTCCCCATGGGAGCTTACAAGGAAAGCAAACTTGGGGCTACTGTTTTGCTCATGCATATAGCAATTTTATGAACAGTATGAATGATGAGGAAGAGCAGTCCCCTGATGGGATTGCAGAGCCCTGGCAGAAGCTGATCCCATGCAGCACCCTCACAACACCCAGAAACCTGCCAGTTGCATTAGACCCATGGAAATCTGCCTGACAGTCTCCACTGTCTAATTTTGCTGTTTCTTTCTGTATTTATTTCTAAGAGGTTCATTGACTCCCAGACCTACTTGAAAGGGCAGCCTTGGCTTTGCCCTTTTCAGCTGCGTGGAGGAAAGGCAAAGAGGGATGGCAGCAGAACATGGCATCCCAAGTCAGAAGCATTTGCATGCTTTCTCCCAACCTCCCCGCTCCCCTCCCCTCTCCCCATGAGGATGCTGGCACCGATCACGAGCCCGCTGAGGTCCCGGGGGATGACACCATCTGCAGTGAGGCTGATGAATTAGATTCTGCACGCCAACGGCAGGCGGCACAAACACCCTGCCTACTCGGCTGATGCAGAGGTAATGATGGGGGAAGAAACCTTGTTTTGTCATTGTGTCTCTTCCTGAACACATTCCAGCCAAATGTTTCCCTTGTGAAGGCAGTCCCCGCGACAACTCCCACAGCAAATTCACCGCTAGCGATGCCAGCTTCTGTGCAGTGATTCTTCTATGAATCCTGTATTTAGGATCCTACAAGGCCTAATTTGGCTATGCTAAAGCATCTTACTTTGGATACGTGAACAGCATAAGACCAGAGTAATGTCTTTTTTCTCACAGTCTGTCTTGTTTGTGAGTTAAACACCTCTTTAGTGTGACACAAACAGTTAAAAAAGGTTTGGTCAATAGTCACGGTCATTTCCAACACAGGTGCTCTTACTCAGTTTTTACTTTGCCTTTCACTTGGAAAGCGATGCCAGACTTTCATCTGATGATGGGTTTTTGTCAAACCTGAGGAAAGCTTTGCAATGTCACCCCAAATGAATACTCGAGCATGTCCCAGATGTGTCGCATCTCCATGACTGATGACTGCCAGATGGTGGCTCTGGAGAGGGCAGAAACAGGTACCATTTTAACATATTTTTGTCTGATGTAACCCTTTGATCCTCAGGAAAAGGCAGACACATGGTATGCAAGAGGCCAGATTGAATACAGAACCTCAGGAACATCTCATTTTGACTGGCACCATTGGCACTTTCTAAGCTCTGTTCCAGGATCACAGGGGCTGGTCATCTGCATACCCAAAAGTAGAAAATCAGGGAGAGGAGGGAAGCCAGGATGTTCCCATCCTGACAGGAGCTGAGTCTTTGCAGCACACAAACCCTGATGAAACCCTTTACAATCACAGTGAGAACCACTGCTGGAGCAGATGCAGCTCCTGGGGGATGAATCACTCCTCAGTGGTCAAGGGATGTTCAGGTGGTGTGGCAAGGGCACTGCCAGCTCATGGGGGTGCCACCATGCAAGGGGGGCATGACCCAGCTATGTGTTCAGGCTGGCTTGAGGGGCTTCAGCCATCACAGTTCAGGTTTCTTCATAGCATCCCTTTATGTATAGGAAGTGTCATTCACAGCACATTCACAGAGCAGGAAAATATTAGAAAAACACCAGCTGATAGGAATAATTAGCATATTTAACAATTGCTGCTTGATTTCACACATGAAACCCTCTCCTGAAGTTCTGTCCCTCCCAAATTTCTTAAAAGCTATATGGAAAAAAAAAATGCAGAAAATTTGGGAACAAATTCTTTGATTTGTGTTCAGACTAAGGACTATGTGATCATACTGCCAGCTAACAATATCAACAAAGAAAAGCAGTTTATCTTTCTTGTGCAAGCCTCACTACCAGCAGCCTGGGTGAAGAGACCAACTCCTTTCATTAGAGGCACCATGAAATAACGAGGAGCAAACCTTCCTGTGACAGAACTTTCCTGTGGTAGGTAACTTCTGTGCCTGCTAGGTAAGTACACAAAGAAACTATTTACCTTCAATGAACAGCCTGGTTTGATACGGCAACAAAGAGCTGAAAGATGCCTGTTAATAGCAGAGAATTCTACTGCATGTCTGTTCCTACAGAATCTTTCAGGGTGGTCCTTCTACCTGCCCTAGCCCATACCTATCTCTGTGCTGGGGAGAGGAGAGAGAGCACATCCCCTTTCTGCCTCCTGACCCAGGCTGCAGGTTAAGGTTCCCCAGTAGCTTCTGGCGGAGTCAGAATTCATTCCCTCTACTGGGAACACTCAGGACTAGAGCACCTTGAATTATTTACTGTTACTAATTTATATAATGAATACAACTTTTTGTTCCCATTCATGAAGCCTCCGCAAGGAGGAAATGCCTTTTGCAAGCATGTTCTTTCTTAACTCGAGTTTGCATTAGATCATAGTTCATAGCTAATAGCTCTGAGTATTAGCAGTCATTTGCTGTACAACCTGGGACCAAAACTGCCATCCAATTTCTTCTTTGGTTGGGACAACCACAGAATTGCAAACAGGACTAGCATTCCCTCCCATTTGCAATTGCTGAGTAAATCTAACATGATTTTTGGAGATTTTAAAAAAAATAGACCCAGGAGTGCTATGTGGGCACAGCTTTTTTTGACTGCTGGTATTTATGATGTTTTGGTTTCTACAAGTAGTTCTGCAAGTCAGAACCCATTCATGCCTGCAAAAGGGAATAGAAGGGACTAGAGACATCAGCGATATGAGTCAGCAGCTTTTATTTTTACAGGTGTTTGTGAATACTCATTTGTTGTATTAACCAAAGGGTCTCTCTTGCCAACTAAACAGAAGGTGGCAAGCTATAGGGTAGAGGAAATACTATCACAGGGGCTGTATGAAGCTCTCATCCAAGCAGATGGCCAAGTTAGCAGCGTACTCAACATCTTCTGTAGTAGGTTTAAGTAGCATTGTAAAGTGAGTGTCCCTCCGGCCTTTCTGTCCACTGCTGAATGAATGGGTCAGTAGAGGGGATTCAAACTTTGTTGCTTCACCTCCTAGTGCTCTTAATGGTTGGGCACACACACCCCCAATGCGTGCACACAAATGTGGAGGAGACACAAACATGGTGCGTACTGCATCATCAGTCCACTTGGTAAAACTGACTGGATTCAATGCAGACAATCCACACTTCTCACTTCCCCAAACAGCACAACAGAAACATCAGCGACTCTTTTAGTGACTCGACATGGACATCACAAACTTTCCATCAAAATCCTGTTGAATTCAGCAGGAGCTGGATAAAATCAGATTTTTCTCTGCTATTGGCAGCCTTTCACAGTTCTGAAACGCATCCCTTAAGGCCTGTTTTCAGGAGCTGATGTTCAAGCCAGTGCAAACACAAAGACTGCAGAATGCGTGTATCTGCAGTAGCACATGAGATATTCAGCTATTACTTGCAGTAGGAGCCAGCTGATTCATGCTTCATTAACCTGCACAAAATTTGCAGTCTCCCCTCTATCCCCAAGCAATAATTAACAGCTGAGTGCTGTAATGACTTAATGTTTTACTAAGACTTCATTTTTTACTAAATATAAACCAGCACATTTACTAGCACATTAAGGAGTATTACCATCAATAATTAAAAACTGAACTACAACTGTCCAAATAAATGAAAAGAGTATGTTTTATAATGCATGATTCTTGCTCTTATATTGCATTTAGTCAGTTCTTAATTTGCAACATCTAGTGATTCACTGCAAATTAATGCTATTCTAATGCACATATGTTTTACCAATGAATATTTAAACACCTGTTCTTCTCTCTCTGTGAAAGGTACCTGGGAGTGCAACTGGGAGAGAAAGTGATTGGCCAGCAGAAAAGAATGAAGGGTAAAGAGACATACGAGAAACCCACAAAACACATAGGAAAAGTCCTGTTTCACCTGTCTTGTCTTTTAGGAGGACTGATCAGAAGATCTTCTGCTTTGCATGATTTCTGAGATACCTCAGGAGCACCTGAAAGACTGACTCAACCTCACTAATGCTGTGCCAGTAAGCCAGAGTATCGCTAAGTGAGGATCCCTCGTGAGGTTCAGGGAGGTGGTATAGAGCAACATCTGCAAAGGATGGATGCCTTTGAAGGATTGTTTGTCAGCTGGTGTCATGACATTGTCACACACCCCACAGGACGTGGGTGGCTGTGGGTCTACTCGCTTGCACAGACGGACACCAGCTGCAGGGACTCAGAACCAGAGCACAGAAATAAAGGGTTAGAGGGGAACAGGGCCTGCCTTCACTTTCATCTTTATGCCCTCCTTCCTACAGCATGGCTGAGATGCTGCGCAGCCTGGGCAGAACATTCAAAGGAGCACCCACTCCCTGTTCAAAAGTGAGTTGAGCCCTCATGGAACATCACAGCAGCTTCCTTAGGACAGGATCTGACATAGCCCAATTATTTAGAGAGCAACATACAGATTAACACACGGACTCTAGAGAGGAGAAAATGAGACAGAAAAGAAGATTGATAATCATAATTAAAAGTCTATGAGACACTCATATACAATGCTTTGTTACTGGAGTAGGTTGTATTGTCTCCGTGCCAGTGGAACTTAATAGGAAGTCATTAGCCATCAAATCTCTAATACTGATTTTAAATCAAATAATGTCTCTTTGAGATTTATCTGTAAGAGCTTGGGTGTCTGAAAAATAATGTGCTACTTAATCATTAGACCAATTAGGGGCTGCAGGTTAAATATGCTATGTAAAGGAGAGACAATGTTTTCTGCAAGACAATAAGTCTGGTTTTGATTTCATTTGCCAAGAGAACCCCCACTAAATCAAATATTTGAAGTCAGATCCATGAGATCAGAATTGGGCCTAGCCTTTCAGATTTTTATCTTTTTTTCATCCAGTGATTAAAGACAAGACCTCATTACATGTGATCAGCTGTTGTGGCATACTATTTTTAATGTAAGCCTTTCAAGGTGTGAGACAGTGAGAAAAACAAAGTGGATTAAACAAAAACATCTGCCTTTCTTTTTTGCCTTCCGGTATAATTTATATATACTCACCTTCCTGTTTATATTGTGAAAATAGTCAAAACTAATGAAAATAAAATAACTTCCTAGCTAGTACTTTGAAAGGAAGCTTGAGCCTGGAGGAAATTTCACAGCTGAGCTGTAGGCTCCTGGGAAAAGGAGGCTTTGTAACACAAGTGCTGCTGACACAACCTTCAGTGCAGTGATGCTGGCAGTTCTTACAACACATGCAAGGTCTTCTAGTCTGAGAAGTGCTATAAAAAACTGAAGGCAGTTTGTTTTCAAAGGCATCTCTTTCCATCTTATCATGGGTAGATTTCAGTTAGGGGAATGTGTATTTGCAATCCGTGATCTCTCTGACCCAGCCCTTTTTAGCTCTTTTTTTTTTTCCAGAAAAAAATTATTTTCAAGTGAGTGGGAAGCTCTGAACAGAGTATATATAATATATATAGTTATAGTTATATATATAGATAGTTATAAATAGTTATACAGCAAAGCCCAAATTACTGAATGTAATGGGGAGAACCACAAAAGCTGCAGATTCCTGCATCAAGGAGGAGAGAGAAGCCATAGATGAAGCAGCTCCTCTGTTTCCAGCATGGTACAGGTTTTCCTATACACTACGTCACTACTGAGGACTCTGCACTACGGTAATGCAGCCAGCTGGTCTCTTGTTCATTTGGGCTGTACGGTCCCTATGCATCATGTTGTATGACAGGTTATTATAGCAGACACTGGAGGAAGTCCTGGCTCCTCTTTGATAAGTGGAAAAATTCCAACTAAGAATTTTACCCTGAATGTCAAACCCCAGGAGAAATAGAAGAGTAAATGAGGACGGATTTACTCTGTGGATTTACAGAGTTTCATAGTGTGGCTTCAGTATTAGGGCAGGACAGTTCAGGTCAGCACAAATCAGGCACTTTTCAGTGCCTTCATAGACAATGAAATAGTAACAGTTGGTACTTCTCATGCTCTTGTCTTGGCGGTACCTCTTGGTGGTTTAATGCCACCTCACTGATAATCCGCAGCAGTCCTCCAAGATGCATTTGGCTAAGCTCCTCTCTACAGCTCTCGAGGCATGGAGAGGAGCAGGAAAGCAAGACGGATGACAGGGACACAGAAGCAATCTTATATTATTTTAAAGTGAGATCTTTGGAGAGTCCAGTTGGGTCTCCACGACAAAGGGTTGCACTGCTGTAACATGTGGGAGAATATCACTAATGGCCGCTCCCACATCACCGCTCAAAACACTGACAAACAGCAACAGCAGCCACATAGGGATCCCTATTGCCCACTGGGCTTATTGGTTTAGTGCTTCAGCATGAATCATCATGATCATTTTCCACCAGTACATGCTTGTTTGTGAAGCACCCTCATGAAAAGCACAATGTAGAAAATGCATCCAATCCATAGCAGTGCGTGGCATGTGATGTTAAACATATTCCCTTAAATGCCACACAAGGGACTTTCATCCAAATGACCTGCCGTACATCAGTCAGGGGCATCGTTCCAGTCCTTATTCTTGTAGGAAATCTTTGGGTCTGAAAGAGAGCTGAGCTTTCTTAAATTATAACTATCCACTGCCAAAACCACGCTATTTTTCATTATGTGGGCTGTGGGCCTCTTATTCTGCTGTTTGTAATCTAGAAAGTAGAAATTAAACATCTTCCTTACCTGCCATTTAGCCTCCAGTTTCAAAAACACTAGCTTTTGTTTTCTTCAGCGTTAACTCTTTCGTCACTATTTATCCATTACAGCATTTTTACTGCAGGGAAACATTTACCTTTTGCTCTAGCATTTCACAGAAACCAAAGCGGAGCCTGGAGGATATGTCTGGGAGACGGGCGACGGCTGCAGTGTCCGTTGGTTTCAATATCTCTGGAAAGCCATGAAGCGGTGAAAACCCGAATGGAAGTGCCCTTCCCCGTGCCTAGGGGTTATAACTCTGTTTGCTGTATAAACCACCGACCTCCAACTCCACACCATGCATCACTGGCACTGGGGGAGGATGGGCAGGAGGCTCTGCTGGAGCTTCTGCCCTGAGGACTTCACTGCAGATGGTCTGTGGTAGCCATCCTGCCTCTTTCCCCTCTTGGCTCCATCCCTTTGGGGAGGAATTGCAGACCTTGAGCTGCAAGAAGATTCAAGGACATGGCTCATCTTTACCTTAACTGGGAAATGTTGGAAGGACCCAACCAGCCATCTGGCTTCTCCATCAGGTTGCTAGCGCAGAGGAGTCTTTCAAGTCAGGAAGGGACTCTGGATCACTGGCGTGGAAAGGAAGGAGCTGCTGGCCAAGCATTTCTGATTTCAGCTTCTTGTGATCCCAAGAATATCGCAAATCTTTGCTGAGGGTTAAAAATCAGCTCATTGGAGAGATGACTTTTATCCAGAGACCTACGTTACTTTAAAGATTGGATTTTGGAAAGGCGTGAAGCGAAAGTGAAAGATTCATACGGCAAATTCCTGTTCAGCATTTCTGTCTGTCCACAAGAAGCCCAGGAGTTAGTAAATCTGTCAGAGATGTTTTAATAACTCTCAGCTAAAGCCTAATTCACTAATCTGTCAATACAGAAAAGCTTCATTGCTGTAGAAAAGTAGATCCACTCCGTGCAAGCACGTATTTTTCTAAATGTGGGAGGATTATGGACACAGATAAACTACTTTTGATGCTGGTTTATACTGTTTATTAACTAGTCTCTATTCTAAAAGCTCAGCTCTTGCCACTTGCCAGCTTCTAGGGGGAATTTATAGCATATGTGTAATTACAGAGAGACACCTACACACACAGAGCTGCACATCTATGTGTACCTACATGTACAGTTTTCTACATCGCAGAAAGCGTTGTCCAGGCATTTCCTTTTGAAAAAAAAAAATAATAATTGCTGAAAACTTTCTCAGTCATTAAACTTTCTGGATGAATTGTGGCAGATCTGAGGAAGTTGCTTCGTCTCTCTGCTTCAGGTCTGCAGCTGGAAAATGGGGAAACCAGACCCTCATATGCAGCTCTTCAAGGTGTCTCAGGTTCTGGAAGGAGAAGGGCGGAAGCCCTCAAGATAAAAATAGAGGGGACAACCTGGGACAAGTTCAAGGCTGCATAGGAAGTTCCTGATGACTGATACGGGCATTTCATCAGGCTCTGTATGGGACACCGGGCTGTGTATTTTCTGATAAGGCTGGAAAGAAAACCAGAACAGGTATGCTGTTTGCTGCACAGCTGCACAGTGTCCATGCTTCCGAAGGAAGAAGTAAAGGTTCTGACAAAAAAATTGTCTAAGAGTGCAGTGAAAGTCTGTGTTGTACACACCCCCAAACACACTCCCCGCACCCCACACCTCCACACCCATGCGCGTCCATCCACACACACACCCCGAGCATTACTGGTGTGAAAACTCCAAGGGCAACTTTATCACAGTCAGCTCTCTGCAGCTGATTTCACAGCCTTGAAAACATCAATATTCTTTCAATATTGGACTTTTGGTATGGTGTTTTATGGCTTCATTTGTCACAGAGTTTTATCTTAGGTATTGCCTTTATTTGTGCTTTAAACTAGAGGATATGCGGAGAAAGGGCAATAACTTGCCTATAATAGGGGGCAGAAAGAACAATTTCCTTGCCTATTTTAGCACAAAACAGAGGCAAAATATTCAGTGTAAGAGAGTTTTGATGATACCTTATCATTCAAGTCTTTCTCATATTTTCCAGTAATGGTGCTATTATGTATCTTTGATTCTTTTATGATTACAGCCTGTGACATCCTAGTGCAGTGCATGAATTTATCCGTTTGCAATGATACGGAAGCTTTTATTTCCACTTCACTGCTTCCCTTATCTACCAGCTGCCCATCATTCTCTGTCTTGTTGGCATCTCCTCTTTCTCCTCACTCCTCACCCTCCTTTCCCCTAAAAAGAAAAGATCAAATTTCTGTTGAAGAATAATCTTAGTATGATAACTTTCTGAACCCGGGTGGAAATACTTGCTACAAATGGGACCTGCTTGCCCCACGTTGTTGAAGGGGGAGGTAAGTTAAAGACAGCATCTAAAATGGAGAGTGAATAGAAGTCCAACAGATGTGCCCCAGGACCACCCCACGCAGGACCGGTGAGGCTGACAAAAGCATGTGCCTTTGCTCACATGGGTGCTTGGCACAGTGGCCAAAACAATAATGTTCTTCTTTACAGCCTGATAAGGACGCAGGTGTTCTGGAAAGACTATTATTTTGGTGATCGGATACACAGGAACAACAATGATTAGTAGATCAGAGAGCTCTGATGTGTCCTAGATCCCTAAACTCCTAAAGATGGCTCTGCATGTGGGGGGAAGGGAAGGGAAGGTGCGGGAAGGTGTGGGAAGGGAAGGTGCGGGAAGAGAAGGTGCGGGAA
>WHYT01017319.1:366812-474924 GCA_009806455.1 Tetrax tetrax
GGGAAGGGAAGGGAAGGGAAGGGAAGGGAAGGGAAGGGAAGGGAATAATAATCTAGTCATTTTAAATAACATGGATAAAAAAGACTGAGGGAAGAGTTTGGCACAGTTGACTTCATCCCATTAAAGCCACCAAGAACTTTAACTCCTGGAGGCCTGAATGCTTGAACCTCAGCCATATAATCTGCCTGCCATGAGCTGCAGAGCACTAGTGGTGAATGTTGGGTTTGTGGCTAAGGAGCAGATGCTGGGTGTGGGCAACCTGAGCTCTACCACTGCTCCCCTGTGTCACCTTGACCATGTCACTAAAACTCCCCTCCCTAGTGCTGTTTTATTGAACCACCGTCTGCTCACAGCTGACGGGAGGATGGTGCAAGCCACAGAGGACAGACCTCCCACCATGTTTCCCTGGTTCCCACCTAGTATGGTGCCAAGGTAAAAGCAACCGCAATACCCTGGCAACGGAGAGCCTCGGCTTCACCACTCACAAATAGCTGTATGATTCCCTTAGCAGCCTGCAGACCACAGCCTCTCCTACTGTAAAAAGCTGCTTCATTGACTTCAGTACACACTTCAATCTTCTCCCCAGATAATTTAACCACAGGTGTATTTTATCTCCACATACTTTCCTGGAGTTACACATGACCTTCCCAGAAGCAAATTTGGCTCATTGGGTTTTATCCTTTGATACATCCGCTTATGCAAAATATAGCTTAGAAAAGGTATATTTTTCACATTCTCAGTAAAAGTAAAGAGAAAAAACCACAATTTCTTCTGAAAAAAAAAAAAAAAAAAAGCTGCTCAGTCTTCAAAATTCTCTGGACAGAAATTAAACAATGAGCTTAAATTCTACTTCTTCTTCCCTTTGCCAGAATAATATTAGTTTCTGCTTCCACAAAGCACATAGATCATCCTCAGCAGGAAGCCAGGTAAAGCACATTAGAGAAAAAGTGATATAGTGGATTGGGGTTTATGAAGGGAAGAGGCAGTGCCTACTTGGTCTAACCATGAAACATTGTCTGGCTGAGGTATGTTTAATCTTCTGCCACGCAGACACCTTCTAAGCAACTTATCTTCTTACGGGATATTTTTAATAGCCTTTTTGGAAGCAATGAATAATGTCTTTCTCAGTGTCATGCAGTGATCCAGTATTCTGCAAGTCTTTCTAGCTACTAGAGGTGCACAGACTTCAGGAATTCCACATTTAAAATAAATATTTGCTCACTGAGACTTGCTTAGAGTTAACCATAAGGCAAAGTACTGCCCCAAAACAGTACTTTGTTAATGCAAGTCCTATTTAAATGGATTTTTTAAAATGAGACAAAGTTTGGATTCCCATCCAAATCAACAGCATACCAAGCTATAGCTTAAATATAATTTCAAATAGCTGGCGGTCAAACAGGAGATGTTTATGTTTAACTCAGGCACAGCATTGAGTTTGGCTGTGTTTCTGATGAAAGGTATATTCATGTCCAAGTAAGAATTGGGGGGAGAGGAACAAAACAACACCTCTTAGAGCACAAGCAAATAAAAGTGTGGTCCCGGCCTTTGTCTCTGCTTTCCCTTCCTGTTTATCTCCTCCAACATAGATCTGTGGACTTCAGTTCAAGAAGAAACTTGTGATATCAACCCCTTTGATATCATGGCACAGAAGCTGATGAAGGTACTGGGTGGCTTTTGCACTTCTACATTCAGATTGTGCTCCCATGTGATTTGGGGAGCGATCTTGTGCTGGCACTGACGATACATGAGCGAGAGGTAGAACACACAGCTGGGAGAGATACAAGTGACAGGGGTGGACGAACCACAGGCACATCTGGGTCAACAGCTCCCGCCTGACTGGTAAGCTGGTTTCACGGAAGAAGATCTATTTAATTACAGACACCAGGAGCCCTTGGTCACTTCATACATAGCTGTCATTACCCGGCCAGGCCTGGAAGAGCATCTTTTCTAATCAAAATTGGAAGAGGCATTTTTGAACTCAACTTTTTCTCATCTTGCTGCTGTTTTGGGGCATAATCCAAAATCAACAACAAAAAAAAAAAACTGCTGGAGTTGGATTCGTCAGAGCTGGTTGCCCTCAGCTGGCTTCACCCCTCATGGAAAGAGCCATGTTCAGTTAGCTAGGTTTCCCTCACTCCTCTTGTTGACACCTTTGAAACAAACCATTGGTGACAGGCTACTGCTTTAATTGCCACCTTCAAAATGGGAAAATAGTGTTGCCTGTCTGCACCTCCCAGAGGTTATACAAGATTTAATTCATCCATTCATCTGCTCACTCCTCTTGTAAATGGCTTTGAGATTCCTGAAGGAGAGGAAATTAGTGGGTATGTGGAAGGTCAGGGTTAGCTCACCCACCCTTTGTTACGATGCAGCTCTGTGTGATCATGTTTTAGAGGAAATCTTGTGCTCAAACCAGCGCTAAACTCAGCAGGAGTGAAAAGCGTTGCATCTCCTAAAAAATAATATTTCTTCTTTGGCATACTCTAATATGCTCATTCCTCATAAGTGTTCACGTTGTTAGTTCCGCTTGCCTTGTGATATCAGCCATAAGTAAAAATATTGCAAGAAGAAAAACAAAAGACCTTCCTGGACCAATTTGTCTTTTGCATTTTTGGTGTTGCAGCCCGTGTGTGTCAAGGCTTAGAGGTTTTCCCCGAACACTGACTTGCTCTGGGGAATATCTTTTTCCCAGCTATGTCTTCATCTTTACAGCTTGTTGTGCTGTCCCAGTGCCAGTCCAGGGACTGCAGAGTGCTAGCATCACCTAAGCGGTGTCTGTGCTCTAGCAGCCTGGCGAGGGCCTGGTGCTGTCAGCAGGCTGGCACCAGCAGGACACTTCCAGCAACGCCCGGGGGAAGTGTTAATGTCAGGAAGCATTTGCAAATGTTTCTTTCTTTGGCTGCAGCTGGTGCTAAGGACACAGGCACACAGGCAAGTGGTAAAGCCAGGGGAAAGGGCCTGCTTCAGTCGCTCCAGGTCATGCCCCTTTCCCCACCTTCCAGTCTGGCTGTTTTTCCTTCTTCCCCTCCTGGCTCTTAAAAAGAAGGAAAATAACAGCGTCATGGTTTTAAACAAGGCAATTCTGCATTGCTGCCAAGTTTTATTGTCAGCCCTGTTGTTAGCTTCTTATGAGAGAGGCACCAAGCTGGACCCCTCACCACACTCACGCACGCACAGAGTCCTCGCTGGCTTCACCAGGGCCCCTCTGTGCCCTGGGCACGGGACCCACAGAAACACAGCAAGGAGGGGGTCATAGGTCTTGACTCTTTTGTAACTCTGGGATGAGAAAAGTTTACAGCTGCTTTTTGAAGGCACAATGATAATGTTACGCCACTTCTGAGGGTTTTGTCAGGCTTCTCTTCCAGTAGGTCCCACACAATGTAGTTAAAACAACTACAGTGAGGGGAGGAAGCACGTACAGGGTCACAAAACATGGCCAGGACAGGGCTCAGAAAGACCGTGTGTCTTTCAGCTTCCCACGTGTGTGAGTGATGGTTCCCCTCTGACAGCATCTGCTCCTCTGTGAGAGGAGGGATGTATAACTCGTCTTTTATAGGGGTGGGCTCTGGCTCTTGGCAGAGTTCCTAAGTTTGGCTTGCTCCTGCATAGCAAGCTCAGGGAGGGCTGCTAATGCACTGAGTTTTCTCAGGAAAAAAAAAAAAAAAATCTTTTCAGCTGAAATTACCACTCAGAAACTTCTGCTGCCAGGCAATATAGGTTTATATGTGTATGTATTCAAGGTACCACTGAAGGGAAATATGACATGAGGAAAATGTCCAAGGAAATTATGATGCGCACTAACAATGTTCCAATTAATTAATAGCAAGTGACACGGGAAGGAAACATTTGATGCGGGACCATCTGCTTGGAGCTGTGGCAGTTCTGCAGCGTGGGGCGAGTCGGAGCACAGAAGCCATGAGTAAGCGAGGGCTCCCTGCTGCACTTTGACGCAGGTGGCTCCGTAGCTGTGAAAGGAGATTTTTGAAGGACATGGGAGTTTACTAATCAAAAAGATAAATCTCCTGAATTGCACTCCTATAATTACATTGTCATTACAGCAAACACAGCTAAATTAACTTACAGGAGCACAGCTTTTTCCTTGCCCCGCTATGTTTACATACAAATCTCTTCACGTAGCAGCACCTTGACTGCTTTGCTGGCTTGTTTGTACCATATGTTTCATCCTGTACACTCCTATGGGCAAATCCAGTCATCTTAATAATCCCAGTAACTACATCACAGCGTCCAGAACATCGATTTTGGTCATATGGTGCTCTGTCTCCCCAGTGATAGGGAAGTCTGACTCACTGCCTGAGCTCAGATCACTTGTCAGAACTCATCTTTTCTCCTTAAATCATTGCATTTCATGTTGTTCTTCCTCAGCAACACACTCAGACCTTTTCTTCTCATGAAGCTCAGCCCTGCCTCCCCACAGCTTAGCATTGTGCCTTGGGATTGTTGCGCACAGCTCTTTGTGACTGTGATTTAAGTGAGGTTGGTTTGCACCGTGGGAAGTGATGCTGGTTTCTGCTGAAGCTGGGGAGGGAGGAAATGTTCAAACCAGGACTGGAGGAAAGGAACAGTAATGCCAAAGCCCCAGGCTTTGCAATGAGAAATGAGCATGGTTAAGAACGGCTCGGTTTCTCCTCCTGTGCCATTTGGGTGATGTTGTCTTCACTGCTGTCAGGCTGTGAGCTGGCAGGAAGGTGAAGGGGCTGTGCTGCTAAGAGCACCATGTGAGATGGAGAAAGGGAACACCTTGTTAAATGTGTTTAATATCAAATGACAGGAAAAAAAGCATCTGACTTCCACTGAAAAATACACATGAGACAACAGAACATTTCTTGTCCTCTTCTCTGCACCTTTGAATAGACTCAAACCAGTATTTAGCACTGCAAAAAAAAGATGCTAAACTAGACTTGGCCCAAGGTTGTCCTGTAAAGCAAGATGGATGCCAAACGCATGTAACCTGTGGAAGAGCTAGGTTAGCTTTGGCCTGACAGCTCCCTCAGTAGCTCCCTGCAAGCCTGGGGTTTCCCAAGGCAACAGCTCCAAATTCTCCCCACCAAATCAGGTCCCCTGCACTGCAGGTCTGGGGCTTGGCCATGAAATGAGGAGCTCCATGGGCCATGGCCAAGCTCAGTGCCTGAGGCTGGGGCTCTGCGCTCTGGTTGACTTCAACCAGCCAAGCCAGGTGTTTACTGCTCCCAGGATGAACCAATATTTTTCTTCCCAGGGTTCTGCAATTTCCTGTGACTTCAAAACTCAATTCAGGCACAAGATTTATTTGACACAAAGGCACAACCATCACCAGTTCTGCAACAAGAACTGGGCTCCAATAACCAGCCTCTGCATGCTGGGAGGCACACGTGCTTGCGCTGCATTTGTGTTACCGAGCCTGATGTGTGCCATCTTGTGCTACCTTGCAGCATGGGACGGTTGGTGGTGCAGTGGTTCATGATGGCATGAGCAGCCCTGGTATACGGGATTTGCAAGTGCAAAGGGACCACCAAGGGACCACCAAGGCAATTTTCCAGGTCTGCTCCCCAGACCCGGTGGCCGCTTCTGACCACAGGCAAAACTGCTGATACCAAGTGGTTGCTGCTTTGATGAGGGCTAGAAGAAAGGAGGAAAATGGATGGTTCAGCCACTGCCAAGCAGAGTTTCGAGGGTGCCGGTGGTCATGCCAGCTGGAGCAGAGTTGGGAGAGAGGCAAGTGCTGCACTGGCAGAGCCAAGCATGACCTCCCCAGCAGCCCCACGGCAGCAGCCCCAGCTGCCTGCTGCTGCCGCTGACAGCAAATGTGAGGCCTGGGACTGAATCCTGCCTCCTTATCTCCCCTGAGCAGCCTTCTGATAAAGTGGAGAGGGGAGCTGCTATTTAAAAGCCTTATTAAACTATCCGGGGTCACAGTCTGTAACAACATGATGGGTTAGGAGTCACATAAATTTCCAATCCCAAGGCTTTTAAAGGCTGGGCACTAGGGAGCAGTCCTTCATTTCATGTCGCTTCGCAAAATAAAACGTCAGTGCAACAACAGCTCCAAGTTCTTCATATGTCTTTGCAATTCTTTCTTTTCTGAAATGAAGCAAAGCAAAAGGAAGGTGACTCTTGCTGTTTGGCTGGCTCAACATCCAGCTGCAAGTCAGAAATATCCATGAGTCAGCCAAGTCACGCTCGTATGGAGGGAGACACCCTCACTAGTTCTTTTATAGGCACGGGATCTTAGTCCCCAGAGGTAGGATTTTATCCTTCACATAACATGCTGTTAATAATCAACAAGGTCAAATGTTCCACTAGGACAGGGCTGGGGGTTAATCATGGCCTTTGGTAGCCAGGTTTCAAGAGGATGACACCACTCTGTGCTCCTCGTGTTGCCCTGCAGGAAATGTGAGTGGATAGAGAGGAGAAAACGAAAGGGAGGAGGACAAGGAAGGCACCAAGGGGTCACAGTTTGGAAAGGATCTGAACCTGCCACATCTTTTTCAGCATTTAGCAAGCTTCGAAAGAGACCATGGGTAAGTTTGATACTGTCATTCATTGCTTTGCTCTTCAGAGGTTCTGTCTGCTGAGAGCCACCCTGGGAGCTTCCTTCAGGCGGTTTTATTCCTGACATCAGGACAAAAAAAAGACAGTTGAGTGTTCAGCTCCAGCACTGATGGCTGCAATGGCATGTTGTCTTGGGTGACTTTTGTCCGACCCACTGTCTGACACAGCTTCACTTTCTGTTCAGTGACGGCAACTGCAGACAATTTCTTCTTCCTTGTAGTTTTTTTTGCTGAGGGACTCAGGGAACAGAATCATCATAAAGAGGAGCAGAGGGATCACCACCTTTCCTTTTTAACAGGTGGAAAAGTCTACAGGTTGCACACTTCATTGCCCTTCAGTGCCCATGACGAAAGTAGATGTATGAAGCTTGGCAGCACTGGAGGTGCACAGGTACCATAAACTGGATACTTCGGAACACAAATTTCAGTTCCCCTGTTTTCAGGAACCACACACAGAGATCAGACAAATGACTGCTCTGCCAGCCTCTGGCTTCATATTTCTTCTCTGTAAGTGCATCCCAACAGGTTAACAAGCACAAGCTTTTCTGCAATAGCTGTAAATAACCTGGAAATCCCAAACTGTACTGCTGTACTGGTTCCCCACCTGGCAAAGCAGAGACCTCAACAGTTCCTAGCATTGCCACTATGATATACTTGTATGCGCTTATGGTGTCTCTGCATTGTCCCTCAGCTCTCCTCATGAATCTTACATTGTTAGCACCACATGGATACAAAACAAAAGATGATCTGGCTTACAGATGGAAGTAAAAGAGGCAATCACAGGTAAAAGTTTGCTGTATGGATATACCAGAAATAGGCTGCTGTGCTGACAGCAGTCACTGAAGGCATCGTTCCTGCTCGTTCTTCCTTCCTGCCACAAGGCACAAGCAATGCTTCTCATTCTCCTCGGACTGTGGGGCAAATAAGGTGCTATGACAGCTTTCCCTTCTGCTCAGCCCAGCTACCAAGCCCCCATTACTGCTGTAAGCAGTGTCAACATAGCAGTCAAGACATCCCCACCCTCTCCCCACCACTCACCCGACCCACCTGTGTGGTGGGCTCGGGAGCTGGGAACCAGAAAGGCAAGCAAGTCCAGCAAAGTCACCCTCCAGGACTTGCTTTCTCCTCCCTTGCCCCAGGGTGAAGGCTTATGCCCCGGTCCCATCACACCAGGGAGCAGCAGTAACCGCGGTGCCAGCCGGTTTGCGTGGTGGCCGAAGCCAGATCCACCACCTTTGCAGACTAAGGTGAGGGAACTCTTTTCTAAGGTAAGCGTCCATGTACCAAGGTATGTGTATGCTGCTATGAATACTCCGGCAACACTGTTACCATCAGCCACAAAGACTAAAAAAAAGGGAGGGAAAACAAAGCCAAGCATTTCCATGCCCAGCACCATCCAGTGAAGCAAGCCATGCATTTAAATATGGCTTCAGGCCTGTATAGTCTCAGATTGTTTTTTATTACTTAGAGCATTTCTTCTCCATTTTTATTCCATATATCTTCTGCACAGTAACTCTGGCAATGGAAGGAGTGACAGGAGTGCCTGTCATGGTATCTCAAGCTGTTTCAGGGGGCTCTTGGAGATAACACCTTACTGTAAATCTTTGCTTTTTAGCATACTGTACTTCTGGATTTTTTCCTGAAAGGCATTTATGGGTTGCTCCCAAAGTAAGAGTTTATCTGCATTGCAGTCATGCAACAGACTTCCCTACGGACTGATTTGGCCAGCACCATGCTCTGTGCCACTGCAGCTACACATTTCCCACTGCTAAAGCCAGTTAAACTAGTCCTGGCTCAGGAACTTGTCCCACACCGGATATTCGGACTCCTGAGATCAAAGGCAAGAGCAGTGTTATCTCCAGCAGATGTGGCACGGCAGCGGGGGAAAAGCGTAGTCACCTTCCTCCTCCCTGCCTCCTTGCGGGGAGGAAAGAGCTTATGCCGCAACTTTCGGGCGAGTGGAGGAGCCACATCATCTTGCAGAGGATTTCCATCCCTCTGTCCTCCAGCACATCCATGAGCTGCCCAACATTGCTGCTGGAGCTCCTCAGCACATCACGGTGGCCTTTGCGAAGCCCCAGAAATGGGTATCAAACATGCACACAGCTCTACCTTAAGTATTGGCTATTTGACAAATAGCCTTGAGCTGCTATTTGTCAAATCACACAGAGTCTGGCTTTTCTCAGATCTATTCAGCTCCAATTTTCAGGCTGTATGGTCACAGCTCACAAGCATCTTCATAAGCTGTTGTGTCCCTTCTCATAAAGGTTTTTTAAAGATAGAGTGCAAAAGCATCTGGAACATGTTGGAGACCTATGCCATAACTGGGATCTTGGGAAGTAAAGGGCTGGAGACAGAACTGGTAAAGTTCTGCTGTCTTGCGTTTGTAAAGGCAAAACCACACAGAGCTGTCATGCTTTCATGTCATTCAGCAAGCAGCAGCGTGCTGGAAAACTTTTCTTCTTTTAATATATTTGCTGCAGGTGTGCAGAGCTCGATAATTAAGAACAATGCCATATTCAAGACACATCCACCAAACCTTGATTACCATAGATGCCTCTTCTCAATTTAAATTCAGTTTAATCTATATTTAACAGGTTTTTGTGTTATTGCTATTGTCATAGAAAAGTTCTTGGCAGCTGCAGGGACCGAGGAGAGCTGGCTGACTGAAAAGCAAGAAAGCGTCTAGCTCTTCTTTCACGTCCTTTCCTCCTAGCTCTTGTTTTCTCTCCTGCCAGAAGCCCACACGCTTCTCTCAGGGGTGAAGTATACGAATCCTGTACAAACACAATCTAAAAGAGAATGTGAAGCCTCATAAAGTATATTTTAGATGTATTTTAAGCTGACCTAGTAGTGTCAATTATTGTTGAGGCCTCCTCATATTCACTGGTATAAGCTCTTTTTGTCTGCTGATTGTAATTTTGACAAATGCATTAAGGCTTTAGGTCCTGAAATTTTCCATGTCCCTGGGTCTCCACAGAGTGAGGGAGAGCTTCAGCCAAAAAAAAAATCTTATCTGTTTTTGGAAAAGAAACCCCAAACCCAAAAGAGCACAGCCAAGCAAAAATTTTCCACTAAAAAATTACCTATTTTTGGTTTAAAGAACCCACAGCAGTATAGTTCAAAGTAAAAGCCTGAAACCTGCAGCAGCAGTTGCCTTTTGTCAGGGACAATTTTCATTTTATCATCTTCATAAAAAGCTGCCTCAATTTGACCATAATGTCAGCTTGACGAAGCTCATTAAAGACTACTAGCTTCTTAGTTAGCTGTGGGAGCTGAGGGACACCACGATGTTCCCATGGCAGTGGGTCTGCTCTCACAGCAGCTTTGGCAGGTGACAGCAAGCCCTGTCCTCCCACACAACATCTGGCTGCCTTACCCCAGTGTTTTGCCCCATGCTGAGTCCCCTGCCCTGCCACAGTGGGGCTACAAGATACTTGTGTGAACCTAGTTTTTCCTTTTTCTTTGGTCATTACTTGCAGACATTTTTCAGAGGCACGTATTCAGTCCCTGTAGCACACAGTATCTGAACTCCTTGTGGATGCATCATGGTTGGGTAGAGGGAGAGCATCTTTTCATGAAGAAGCTATGGAGCGAATGGATAAGGAAAGGAACTTCAGGAGGAGGAGGAGTAACTTCATGGGGGTTAACCGATCTGAACACTGTCCAGGAGCACTAGATGTTAGTCCAGCCTTTGCCACAAGATTCCTGCGCAAAGCTGCATCACTTAACACAAAGGTCATCAGAGTTTCTTGGATTTTGCATACCTAATTGGAAATTTAGGCTTGGTGTGCAGCAGAGATGAGCCCTTGGATCCACAAAGTTTCTACTTTTGCTTCCCCTTCCTCAGTCTCACGGTGTTGTTCCAGAAAAAAAATTTATTGGCATCTGAAGTCCTCCCATGTCATAGTGAGGAGGCCCATAGAAAAGCCTGGAGGAAATGAATAGCTCCTGCTTGACAACAGCGCTTACATGGCAAACTGCAAATAAGGCATGGGGCCACACACCGAACAAAACACCAGCCAGTTGCTTCTGAAGCCACTTCTGTCTTTCCTGTGTACTCAAGCAGGCAGGGGTGTGCGAAAGCAATTAAAAACTCCTCTTTTTTTGCAGTGTCTGTAGGAAATTTGATAAGGAGTCTGGTGCCCTAGACTCCTGGCTTGCCTTGTTGACAGGTGCTTTTTTCCTCCCCTTCCTTGTGTATTCGGATGCGTCTTTTGTCTCATCCACCACTTTGGGGCAGGGATACGGCAGGGGACAGCTTATGATGATACAGCTCTGAGTGCAATTGGAGCCCTAGGCTGGCAGCTCTTGGATTCAATGATCTTAAAGGTCTTCTCCAAGCTAAACGATTCTATGATTCTAAGATTAAATTTAGGCCTCTGATCTTGGCTCAGTAAAACTTAACATCTCTTTTAATCTTCAAAGCACTTTGTAAATGTCAACGATTTCACTCTCAGTAATACCACCCCAAGCTGGGTAGGGAAGTTAAAGGGGCAGACCTGAAGGAGATGGCTACTTGTAATTCAGGCTAAAGTTTGTAAAGCATTTAGTTTCCCCTGAAATGCCTCAGCACAGGGCAGATTTTGGGATGGGCGCTGAATGCAGCTCCATGGCCGCAACAGGGCTCCTTCGCTCTGCTGGAAGATGACTCTGGGGTTATGCTGTCTCCAGCTCAGATTTACACAAGGAGGCAGCAATGCTACCTCTCACAGGAGCCACTTGTCCCTTCTCAGGGTTTTTTTTTCCTGTAGTCTTCCCTGGTTCTCCAACCGGGAACCCCCTGCCCCCCTTGCTGAGAGGCAGTGACCCCACCAGCCAAGCCCTGCACCGAGCTTTATTGTGCGAGTGCAGTGCTGACACCAAAAAAAGCCCTCACAGCATGAAAAACGTGCCCTCTGGCCTGTGGCTCACCCTGCCCTTGTCATCGAAGTGTTTCCTCTCCGTCCCTTTGTCAAGCTGTGGCACCAGGAAAGCAGAACCTCATTGTTTCTCCCGGTTTCCTGCAGCTTTTCTGCCTCCGTGCACAACATGGGCTGCCACTGGCAGCAGCCAGGTACACAGAGGGCCCGTGCTGTTCACTGGGGCTGTGTTCCTAATCCCTCTCCCCTTGCCCAGCTAACAGGACACCGGCAATGGGAAAATACTCATGCCAGAAACATCTAAGCCAGGGAAAAAAGTGCTTTGCAACCCCTCTCTAGCTTGCTTGCACCCTGAGGAGAGGACAGCTGAGGCGAGTCTTTGGATTTTTCTGTCTTATGCTGCTTGCTGTTTGCTGAATTGACTCCCATCTCTTTCAACAGCCTATTTTCTTCCCACCATGTCTCCCTGCTAGCCCGTTTCCTTTCCCAGGTTTCAGGGCTTCCCTTCTCCCCGCAGGCAGGGTCCCCTCCTGCCCGCGCCTGCCGAGTGCCACCGAGCGCTGCCCCAGCCTGCCTCTTGCCAGCGCTCTTCTGGGAGAGCTGCAGGTGGCACAAGGATTAACTTGCTTTGCTGACTAAGATGCCGTGTAGCAGAGTCATCCCCTGACACACACTCCCCAGGCTGCTTGGGCAGCGTAGGAAGTCATGCTCCGCTCGCTTGGCACTGAGCAGTTTACGGGAGGGAGAGTCGTGTCTTCCCCTGCCCACACACCCAGCACGGGGCAGCGTGTTCAAGATAAGCTTTTTCACTCTTAGGTAGCCCACAGGGCAACTTTGCCTTTCCTTAGCAAAAAGAGCAGGATGTGTCTCACACCGGCTGTGCGCCTCAGACCAGGGAGAAGCCCAGGGCTGAAGGATGTCAAAGACAACTCATCCATTCACAGCAAGCGGCTGGAGACGCGCTGGCCGGGAGGTGCTCTCAGAGGCCCAGGCTTGGATACCAGTGCTCTGAATCAGTGCTTCCCCTTCCAGGATGTAAAAATCTTGCTGGCAGTGCTTAAATAGGGCACCTGTTTTTCTCCCTCATCCCCAGGCTGACCTAACGATGGTGAAGCAATTTCTCTTCCACTCGGTAGCAAGTCTTCCTCCCCGCTGCACACAGCTTGGCAGCTCCTAGCTGGTGCTGAGTCCAAGATTTTGGCCTTTGGGAATGGTAATAATTTCCAAATTATTTTCCATTTTGCGGAGTGCATTCTCAGTGCGCAGCCCAGCTCAGGGCTCCTCATGTAACACCTGGGGCCATTATTTCTTCCTGTGCTCCCTGACATCCCAAGAGCCCCTTCCGAACAAAACCCCAGACAAACAGCCAGTGAGACTTTTCAAGAGCCTGTGCGTGCTCTGAAGTGGAAACTACACTTGGTCTGCAGTTCCCAGGGGGTCGGGTCACGAGAGCTTTTGCACTAAAGAGGAGAATAAGCTGAGGCATACAAGGGGCTGCTGACCCTTCCCAAAAAAAAAAGAAAGGAAGGGAAGACAGCACCAGGAGCTACGCTTCAGTGGGACACAGCAGGTGGGGTAAGATTTGGGAATATTGCAGTACAGACACAGGTAGTAAGCAAGGAGAGAGAAAGATTGCGAAGCGTCACAGCTTCAGTAGCAATGCATGGATCCAGCAACCGGAGAGGCTCCCATATTTTTGGGTGGCGTACAATGACCGTGCTGCAGGGTTGGGAGGGGTGAGCATGGCCAGGCAGAGAGACCTGCTTTCTCTGCACAGGGAGTCCTGCCTTCCTCCAACATCTCAGCTGGATGGAAAGCAACCAGATGAAAAGCAGCCTGCAGGCAGCCTGGGAAAACAGCAGTGGGAGGTAGGGTCCCCCTTTCCCTTGCAGGGATCTCAATGCTGCTCTCAGGCAACCACCTACTGACAGCTGTGCTTGGTCTGCTAAGACACCAGCTTAATTGGTGAACTGGTTGTTTATCTTAAAAAATATGCAGTTGCCCTTCCTTTCCAGCCTCGTGTCAAGGAACATAACAGCTCCGATCTGCCCCACACCATTTTTCCCCTTCCAGGTGACCAGCAAAAAGCCCTCCCCTCACAGTCCCTCGCTCTCTGCCTGCCTTGGTGTGGTGTTTCATCCCAGCACAGAAATGTAAAGCCAGCTGCGATACTCCACAGGGAAACAATTTTGCTGGCGTGCCTCATGGTGCTGCACCAGGGCATCACCGAGAGCTGTGCTGATGCCTGTAGTGATGGCTCTGCTTTCATTCAGCCACCACTTAAGGACAGATTTTCAGAAATACTTAAAGGTTGCAATTTACAGATAAGAAGTATAGGTTTTCTTGAAAATCCCCTAGGAACCTGCTCTAAACCTTAGGTTTCTGTATGTATTTGAAAATATTGGCCCAAAGATGTTTAAAACAACAGCAGCAAACCCTAACTAGCTTCCAGGCGTTTCTCAAAGTGACCCTTGGCAGCTCCCAAGTGGGCTGAAATGCATTGCTCACGCTCAGATTTTTAAGGAAAAAAAAACCCAGCAGCTGAGAACATCAGTCACAGCAAAGACTGTGTTGGCAGCACAGATAAACTCTGGATTAGGTCATGTGCAAATGGCACATGTGCAATGACTCCTTTAGTTACAGGCTGAAATTTGTGTCTCACACAAAAGGGACTTCCCCCTCCCCAAGTCTTTTAAGAGCTTTTCAGTTGAAACAGGAGAAGGGGAGCTGATGTGAAGGGGTTATCATCATGTGGTGGTGCTCTCAGGTGTCACACATCCCATGTGAGAGGGTTGGGAGGAGAAGGGGGGACATGGCAAAAAGAGTCTCCAACAAGAGACCACGTCCCCGAACACAGCCAGGCAAACACATGCGTGCACATGTGTATGTGCTTGTGTGTAAAACACTGGCGGGATCCAGCTGTGCTTACCGTTCCTCCCAGAGGTACTATTACAGCAGCGCTTCTCACCAGGAAAGCCTTATGGCTCTAAGCCAATGGAGAAACAGGCGGTGGTGGAAGTCAGCCATGGGGGTGGGATCCCTTAATAGCAGAGAGGAGGGAGAAAAGGGAGCTTTGCTTCCGCTGTCGTTGCAAAAAGGTTGGTCTTGCACAACGCAATGCAATGAGGTTTTGCACCTCTTTTCTTTTTCTTTTCTGTTTTGCTAGGGCATAGCAGGATCCAGATCACACGAGTACCTAAAGGGGGCTTATAAGAAAGATGGGGAGAAACTCTTTAGCAAGGCCTGTTGTGATAGGATGAGGGGTAATGGTTTTAAAATAGAAGGAAGCAAGGAAGCAGATTCAGACTTCATATAAGGAAAAATTTTTTTGCAATGAAAGTGGTGGAACACTGGAACAGGTTGCCCAGAGAAGTGGTTGATGCCCCATCCCTGGAAACATTCAAGGCCAGGTTGGATGAGGCTCTGAGCAACCTGATCTGGCTGGAGATGTCCCTGCTCCTTGCAGTGGGGGTTGGACTAGATGATCTTTAAATATCCCTTCCAACCTAAACTGTTCTATGATGCTATGTTTACAGGAACGTCTGTTACATAGCCCCTTGTGCAACCAGGGTGTTCAGTGAAACTGCTGATCTGTTGCTTCTCCTGTGTGAGGCTGATGCCTACAAACTGCCACCAAGATTTTCACAGACGACCAGGTCACTGCAAGAAGCCAGAGTATGCCGCCAGCTCACTGCATCACCACACCTCTGCTTCTTGAACAGGGAGCTACAGCCTCAGCACATTGTGTGCCTGCTGATAAAGACACAGGTTTGGCTGGGAAATACAACAAGGCCACGGTGTCCTTGAGAGTCCTGCTGCAGCTCCTCTGCCCCCAGGTCCCACCATCACCCTATGTGATGGGCTTGGCGGTGCTGTGTTGCCTGTCTCTTGCCCCACTTGTAACTTCACAGTGGCATGGAGGGGTGGGCAGGCTCATCCCCCCCCCCACCTCCCTCAAGGTGTGTGTTTCTGGTAGGCTGCAGCTGTAGCCAGCCTCATGAGCTGGCCCCTGGCCAACACCACAGCCTCAGTGAGATCACTGCTTCAGCGGGATCAAAACGAAGCGGCCGGCAGAGAACCACAGAAAACTGCAAGATTTACATCCAAGAATAATCTCCTTTTACTCCCCTTTTCTTTTTTTTCCTTTGTAAGGGAAGTATATTAATGGCTAATGTCCATTAAACTATTGTAGCAGATACGAGCCAAATACACACCAGAAATCTGCGTCACACGACTATTCCTAGCAAATGCTACTTCTGTCTCACCCTTCATTAAAGGTACACATCCATGTTCCTGCAGTGCTGTGTCATGGCACCTCCTTAGGATGAACTTTCCATTTCACTTTTCACTTACTTATTTTTCACTATTCCAGTTTCATTTATGTTTTAGAGCCACTGTATGGTCCCAGCAGTGCCACTGTCCTTCCTGCCGCAGGGGTCTGGATCCAGCATCCGCACACTTACAGCCTTGCCCGCTCTGGCAGCCACCTGCCTCCCTGGCATCGTGCATGCGCAGGGTTCCTGGGTGACACCACTAGCCACCCGCCACCCCACGGGGCCACAGAGTTCCCCACCGGGGGCGTGGGAACAGAGTTGAGTAGGGACCCAAATCTGCTGTTTGGATAATGATGGCTCCTCCTTATGATCTCAGACAAAACACCACTGAAACCTCACAGAATCAAATTACTGTCTAGTTTTTCTAGTGCCCAGCTGCAAAAAGATCCGAGATTTCCGAAGGCTGAAAGGACATGGTACTGCAGCCCATAGCTGCTTGACCTAAGAATTATAAGTGTTTAGCAAGCATTTCTGCCAGAAATAGGCTGAAAGGTTTCCAAGCATCAGGCTTCCAGGCTACAGCTCCCCTGGGCCTACATATTCAGTGGTACAGCAAAAGGTGGACTACACCAGTCCCCCACCAGCTCTATCTGTTTCTGTATTTCCCCCTGTGCCTTGAAGGTAGCACTGCCACCTGTCCCTGGGCCAGGAGTAACTCTCAGATTTAAGCACCCGAGGCTGGAATTCACCTCTCTCCTTTTAGGGTTTTAAAGTTTAGTTTTAGCTAGCTTGCATGGGAAACGTGCAGTCTTTTAACAGTCATGGGAGAACAACAAACATTGAGTTCTAGAAGTCAGTATATGCCACACATTTTGACAATCTATTTTATGACAATGACCCTGGGTGGGCTGGTGAGAGAAAAAGCTTCAGAAAGTAAATCCCAGAAGTTAAGAGTGCCTCTGTAACTAAAAGATCAAACAGGGGTTGTATCTCTGAGATCTACACTCAATTTTACACTGACCACTGTCAGTGTCGTGGAAATGTGAGTATATGGTGACAAAATAAGCTCTATTGGACTTAAATATTGGACAATATATTGGATTCATTTCTTCACCTCATCTAAAATAGGGAAGAACAATTAAATGACTGCAAAATCAAATAAATAGCAAGGAAAAGAGAAGATGTTTCCATTGGTTCTGCTCGATAGAAAACTTGAGGACATGCTGGATTAGTGACAGACCAAAACGCTTTCCATTTGCCTTGGGAAAATTGCCTCACACAGCTGACAAACTTAAGAGAGCAACATGTGTGGGCTTAGCATTGCCATTGTAGTCACACTGGCATGCAGAGAAGAAGGAAGTCATCGGTAAGTCTATTTAAGGGGAGAAACACAAAATCCAGGCCAATTAGCTTCTGAGGTAGCTCAGAAAACCTGGCAGCTGCTCAAGGAAAGCGAAGAAATCAAGAGAAACACCAGACTGCGAGGGATCAGCTGCGAGAAACACAGTCAGTATGAAAATCTTCACAATCCTTCTCTAAATAAGACCTTGGGAACAGAGTTAATCTGTATAATATTGATCTAATGTAATAATATTGCTGCTCCTGAGTCCATAGCCAGAGATGACTGGCTGTGCATGGGACTGGAGAAGAGCTGCTCTGAGTACACAGCTGTCACAGGGACAGGAGCTGTGGACCAGCTCCTGGTCTGCACACCAAGGTGCTCCTGGGAAGAGCTGGCTTGGGAACTGGAGACAAGAGAAGTAAGCCTTTGGGTATGCAGATGGAGCAATTTCTTGTCACCCAGAAGGTTCCAGGGCAGCAAAAGCCACTCCTTAATGTTCTTCCTCAACTTTGGACTCTTAATATCTTATAGCACAGTTTGGCTACATCAAATTTTGCTCTCATTGGACTGCTGCTGATTATAGAAACCCAAGGAGAACAGGCCACCTACCTTTCTTGGTGGTGACATGGTCTTCTCTCCTTTTCAGTCTACTTCTTCCATTGGCAGCTTCCCTCTTCTGCACCCTCCCTAAAGACTGGTGGTGCGGGATACTTGGGCTTTCACGCCAATGGCAGGAGCAGTGGGTGCTGTGTCTCACCACCCTCCATGGGGCTGCACTCTGGGCATCTTTGTCCTTCACGCCGCTCTGTGAGGAGCCAAAGTGCAACACAGTTATAGGGTGTCTTTGCAGAGAGCACATAAGCTTTTGACTAAGAAAAACAAGTTGAAATAAGGGAAAAGCCGATGGGTGGACAAAAGCAGTGAAATAAAGACGAGCAAGAAATGTTCGCACTGCAGTCAGGGGCCACCTGACTTGTGCACCCTTGATCCCATGCTGCCCAGACAAAGGCCATGCCCTGGCACAAGTCATAGCTACCTGAAGAGTGTAATAATTCATTACAGCTTATATATATTTTATATATTAATACTATATTTATTTCAGGCTGCTGATAGCCCCATGAAGCAGCTACATCAACTATTCCTGGACAAAAAAAGGAAACCCTATGAGCGATGTCCCCACTGTCAGGCAGAAAGAACAGGGTGGGAGAGCAGTGCCTGCTCTGCAGCATTTTGGGAACCAGTGTGGCATTTCACTACAACTACACTGCTAACGATGAGCTGCTGTCTGCATCCTAATCTTAAAAATATTGGATAGCTTCAGCTCCTGGGCTGTTACACCACTGTGAGGGCTCTCACGTTGGCGGGATGCTGGGCTGCAGCATCTAGCCAGAGAGAGACAGGTACTTCACACCACTTACCCCGCGTGTCAGCACAAGTGGCGTAAGAAGATATGACTCAGGCTGAAATCGAGGTGTTTACCTTAGGGGAAACTGCAAGAAAAACAAAACAAAACAAAACAAAACAACTTTAGAAAGCTTTTAACACCATAAATGAAAGGCCAGCTCACCACAACAGAGCTCAGGGTAGGTGCTGGCTGTGGGAATTTCCCCGTTGGGGAGGGCGGCAGGGCAGAAGCAGGGTTTGGAAGGACAGGTGCGGTGTTTCCTCGCTAGCCCCGCAGCGGGCAGACACAGGCGGGCTGCAGCTGCAATCCCACAGCCCCTGGCTGCCAGTGGGCTTCCTCCATCCCAGGGAGGAGCGGGGCAAACCACACAAACGTCTTGGGTGGAGTAGACAGTTACCCACGATTTCAAAGAAGGTAACTGGGGAAAGCTTTGCCTTTTTTTCTGCTGTTCCCAGGATATCAAGGATGACAGAGCCAGAACCTTACTTGCCTCGACGGTGCCTTAACTCTGCCCAGGGAGCTGACTTCCAGAAAGTGGCAGCTCCTTCAAATGGTGGGAGCATCCCCTGCAGAGTCCCCACTGATGCTCACCTGCTCCTTGTTGCTGGTGTCGAGGTTAAACGTGGGGAGCCTGCCCGTGTCCCTGAATGCAGCTGAATTAGTGCTTTGTACCGCCCCTTTCCTGGGGACTTTCTTTGCTGCCATTAGAAGCGTCATTTCCGTATAAGCACAAACGACTGCTGTGCTTTCTGGGGGAGAGTGACAAGTCGTGCTTGGCAGCTCTCAGGGGACAGGAGTCTTGTTCCACAGAGGAGAGGCAGGCAACAAAGTGAAGGTCTGAGTGACAGCCAAGCCATCAGGCCTGAGGAGAAGAGGTCCCCCTGGGCCTTGCTTCAAAGAAATAGCTCAGAAAACACCAGAGGAGAGCAGGAGCAGTGACCTCAAAGGTGCCCGGCACCTCCAAGGAGTCAATGTCAGTAAGAAGGAGAGAGGAGGATGGCTTGGGAGGAGCAGAAAGTATTTTGCATTGTGTTTAAATGGTACTTGGTGTCTCTACAGCACCACATTTTAAATGTTCAGGTCTCTGCAAGCTGTTAATAAGCTTCACACCATTCATTATTTCAGCCTTCATCTACAGCTGAACAAACACTGTTGCGAGTGGGCTGCGTGTGGCTCCCCAGGAAGGTGATGCATGGAACCAAGTTGGTTTCCTGGGGTGGGTTGGAGATGGCAGCACCTGTGTGGTAACACCATGCTGGAGCAGTGCGGCAGATTTCAGGCCTGCCATCCCTCACCCTCCAACATCAGGAGTACCTCTACTTTTGAGTGAGACACTCAAGGCTGGCTCCAGGGAGGCCTTGGGCGAACTTAACCCTGCTGTAAGTGCCACCACTTTCTTCCCTGTGGCCCAGAGGTTTTGTGACCTTTTTGAGGCTCAAACCTCCCCAGTAGCTGGGGTAGCCAGCTATGGAGAGCTGGCTGATGACATTCCCCTGTCCATGAATGCTTGTGTGTGTGTGTGTTTATGTGCATCTTCATCCCATAACAGGTGACATTGAGGTGCCTTTGGCAACCGAGAGAGGGTGAGGGTTCGTACAGGTGCTGAGAGAGAAAGAAGCATAATTAGACTGAAGAAGGACAGGCAATAGCAATTTTGAAGAAAAACAATAACAATTTTAACAGTAGCTGACATCCTGTTTGGAAAGACAGCAAGAACATTTGTTATCTTTTCTGCCAGAAAGGCAAGGTCCTAGTTTATTGATGTTATCTTGAGGATGACAGAGAAGCATATTAATCTACTTGAAATGAGAATCTGGGCTTTGAGAACAGCGGTTGACACCTTCTGAGGGACAGAGTGGTTGAAATCCCTCATATTTTATAATTCACAGCAGTTTCTGTAAGCAACTTGAAGACCCAGCTGCCCCACCACTATCAGTTTTCCCTGAATGGCTGCAATGCGGCTGTCAGAAGCAGCTCCTCAGCTCAAGTTATCCTGGCAGTAACAGTGGCATATGGGCCTTCCACACAAACGTCTGACCAGACATGCAGCAGTGTGAAGAGGCAGAGCTGACTGAAGACTAAACGGGTTTTTTTCACCCCGAGGCCAAGGCGTACAAGCCAAGGTACTTCTGACACATGAAGGATGAGCTAGAAGAAGGCAAAGAGAAAGGACTGAGATATGCAGGCTGCAAGTGGAATAGGAAGTAACAGTCCAAACAACGCAGCCATGAGTAATTTTGCCTGGAAGGAGCCCCTGGAGTGCCCCTAGTCCAACCTATGTCTCAAAGCAGGCCCAACTTCAAAGTAAGAGCAGGTCGCTTAGGGTCTTGACAAGTTGACCTCTGAACATCTCCTCCAGGGATGGAGGTCCAGCTACCTTCCGAGACAACATTTCCCGGTGTTATCACTGCAATTTTTTTTCCTAATACCTAATCCAAGTGTCCTTTGTTGCATCTTTTGATGGTTGCATCTTGTCCTTTCTCTCTGTATCTTGGAGAGAGAGAGTCTGGCTCTCCCTTCTCTCTAACCCCACATCAGATAGTGGGAGCCTGCAATTATTTCACTCCTTAATCTGCTTTTCTCCAGGCTGCACAAGCCCATCTCTTCAGCCTCTCCTCATCTATTATATGCTCCAATCTCCTAATTGTTTTAGTAATTGTGTACTGGCCTTGTCCCACTCTGTCTGAAACTGAATACTACTTCTTAGGTAGGCTCATAAGTGCCAAATAGAGAGGCATAATGTCTTCTCCTGACCTGCTGGTATGCTGTTGCTAGCGCAGCCCAGAGTGTGGTGAGCCTTCACCTCTGGCAGGGGGTTCTGCTGACTGCTGTGCAGCTTGTTCCTCACCAGAATCCCAGTCCTTTTCCACAGAGCTGCTCCTGGGGCAGTTGATCCCCAGCCTGTGCTGTTGCTCTAGGTCTGTGTTGGTCTTCATGAAGTTTTTGCCAGTCTATTTTCTCAGATTGTTGAAGTCTCTCCGAATTGCAGCCCTAATGTCCAATACCACCACCACCACCACGATTTGGTGTCATCCACAGATTTGTTGAGGGTGTGCTCTATACCATGATCCTGGCTCTTGATGATGATGCTAAATAGTATCAGCCCCAGTGTCAACCCTTGAAGACAAGCGCTCATAACAAGTTGCCAATTAGACTTTGAACTGTTAACTACTACCCTTTCAACCTGATGGTCCACTCAGAAGAAGCTGTCTTGATGTCCTTCCCTCCTTTCCAATTTCTATTTTCTTCCATGTGTAGTCTTTTACCTGGTTAGTATTGCATATAAAGGTGCAGAAAATGACTGACAGAATGTGCAGATGTACCCCAAGATTAGACGTTTTTCCTTTAAAGTAACATCTCCATTTGTATGTCTGGCAGCACTGCCTGTGCAATTCCCTTCTGGTTTCTTAACACTACCAGAAGAAGACATCAAAAATTCATAAGAAATACCAAAAAACCATGACAGTTGTCTCAGGAGGTACCACCTTCACATGCAGTGCAGGTACTCTACTCTATTGCTAAAGCCAAAAAGGGGTTGATTATTAGTTCTTACCAACTTATTTGCACACGTACACATAGAGATGCCACTCAAGAGACTCAAAGAATGACAGTATTGTTTAGCCATGGTCCAAGGGCAGCAGAAAAGCCCTCCAGCATGCCTCTGTTCTGACACCCAGAAGCTGTCTAAAGCGTTCAGCTCCATGCCACGCAGGGTCCCACACTTCCACTGGGGTCATTAATCAGTGCTTCGCACTCATGGTGATGTGGGGCAGAGCAGAGGAGAGAGTGTGAGAGCAAAGGTGCCAATTAGTGCTAGGTAGGATGCAAGCTCCTACTGTGACAGGGACTGGGGCTTCACTCCTGCTTGTCTGTTTAAAATATTGACTTGTGCTACCCGTTCGTACAACACTTGCCTTGCCAGGTGCGCTGATGGAGCTGATGGCAATCTGAGCTGCCTGCTGTCAGATGTACCGCCACAGCCTGAGCTGATGGCTCTGATACTGCACCTCTGACTCCTTTTATCAGCAAAAAGTGACAAGGACAGTGTCATGGTAAATCCAGAGGGCTAACAGAGAAAAAAACACTACTGTGGTCTGATATATTTGTGTATGGCAGCTCTTTACCACATACAGTTACCAAGCCTGTGCTTATGAAATGCAAAGCATGTAGGTATTAAGTATTTTGTTATTTCAATGTTCTTGTTCTCAGCAGAGATACACCTGTTTTATACTAGTTGAAATCAGAGACTCGGAGGAACTAATTTTCAGTCCACACTGTGCTCTGAAATCAGTCTTGAATGAGCAAAGACTTCTTATCCCAGGTCCTCACCCTGGGCATGTAAGAAAGAATGCAGGAGTGCAGGGATGAAAACCTCCCCACCCCTGGGCTGGTGAGTGCTCTGCAGCTGGTGGGGTCAAACACAACTCTCTCTGCAGCTGTGTCAGCTTTGGGGCAGCGCACCAGCATGTCGAAGTACTTGGACCTGGGGAGGATATGTGAGGAGACATGAGGGAAGTACTGCAGGCATCAGCACCGTGCTGCAGCTGCCGCAGTTCAAACCTCAGCCAGCTCAAATGCACACCGCCAGCCTGCTCACACACTCAGCCTGCGAGCTCTTCTGAGAGAGAGGTGTGTAATTAATTAGTCAATTGAAATATACACTTGGTTATTGTTTGTCAGTTGCTAGTCATCATAGAGAGATATATTTACCCAACACCACTAGAAAGATACCACCAGAAAGACCTGCCCCCAACCCTGTTGACTGCCGACCTCAGCAGAGATGGCATCAGGCTTACAAACGGCTGTGTACCTGCACAGCCAGTGGCTTTGCCTTTTGGGAATGGTTGAACCAATCCAGACCTTCACTTTGGGGAGATACTTCATTTAGGCATAGATCTGTTTCTCTCAGGCGGGTTGGAAGCCTTGAAAATCTCCTGGAAAAACAGTGCCCAGTCCTTCCTGTCTCTTGCTCTGTTAGTAAAGGGATGCCAGATCTCCATCTCTTTCCATCAGCTGGGGTTTAGCAAAGTGGAGCCGATCACTCCTCTGCCCAGCACTTCCTTTCCCACCTGCATGGGAGGATCAGCTCTGCAACTGATGATGCCAGGAGCTTCTTAGAAGACAGAAAAAAACAACCCTTGTTACTTCTGTGTCCTGATGCCTCACAACTGAGGCCGCAATAACTAAACATTTTAATCCTTCCCATTATCTTTGCCTTGAAGAATGTTGTAATATTCCTTAATAAGTCTTAATTTAGATAGGAACAACATGCTTATGAATGCAATTCTTCTCATGCTCTAATGCACTCACTCAACTGTAATATTCAGGGAACTGAATAATATCAGCAATGTATACCCCTAATTCAAACAATTTAGTGGAAGGGGAATCTAATTTGAGTTTCTGAACCTGTTCTTCATTAAATGAAGCTAGGACCAAAAAGAAGTTGTTGGCTTGCTGCAAAATAGCCAGCCCAGAACGTGGCCTTATGAGTTTTGAGTCCCTTTATCAAACCCCTGAGTGCACAGGAATTTGTTGGCTCTTTCCAGAGCGACAATGGTTATCATCTGTGCTCAGTGTTTTCTGATGAGTTTATTACGCCCATGGTAGCATTTTTAATATGTAACTCCATTTTTTTTCACAACTTTGTTCCTGCCTCATCAAATGGAGTTCATTATATTATTTATGGTTCAAATCCAGCCAGGGTTTTCAGTGTGTATTACATGGACTTGGTACACACGATTTCCCCAATAATTAAGTAATTGCAGTGGATGGGGCATGCCATAAAGCATATTGCTTGGAGTACCTTTGCATAAGCCCCGTCGTACACAAATGTGCCTCGTCATACCACCCATCAGAAACTGAAGATGCCTGTACAAATCTGGAAAAGAGATGGCAAACTGTCATATCATCTCAGGCTTTACGCACAGCAGAGGCTTAAACTGACCATGAGTCATTGGACCTGAGGCAAGAGAAACTCTTCGGCCCTATTTGACACTGAAGGTCAAACATTGTGGCTGTGGTGCTCCATTTGAGCCTGATCATTTATGAATCAGCTGTCTTACGCTAAGAAGAGCCAGAGCTGGTCAGTCCACAGAGGGAGAGCCTTTATAGAGCAACACGAGTGAGTCGTGGGAGATGACTCCCTCCTGCTGAGAATGCAGATGTCCTGATGGAGACATCCTGATGGAGATGCAGGTAGTGCTGCACTGAGGAAAGCTCGAAGTTTACTAGAGGGTGTTGTCTGGCCACTCCTAAGGAGAAACACCAGACCTTATACTGTGTCTTCTGCCTCTGCAATCCAGAGTAGGACTGAATCGGAGTGCAAGTCTAGCAAGACTTGTACATGTTTATGTTGGGATCATCACTTCCATTCTGAAAATGAACCAAGGATCCTTTAGCCAGGCATGCTTAGCTTCTAAACTGATGTTTTTAAGTTCTCTAAGCCTGCATACCTACTAACCCTACCTTGACCCCTGTTTCAAACATCACAGCACAGTGTATAAGGGCGAATAACTCCTCATAAATGAAGAGAATAACATTCTGAATCAGTGAAAGAACAAAAAGGCGGCCTTTAAATTTATTAAGGCGCATGATAAATTGTACCTGTGAGGGATTCAGTGATTATAGCTATTATCTCACTGGTATCTCTTCAGGAATTGTGTAGGAAGCTACTTGATTAGGAAGAGAGATTATTATTTTTTGAGGTTATTCTGTTTCCTCCACTTCACCATATTGCATGCTGTTAAGCCAACTTGAAGCTAATTGTTAGTGTTGTACCACAAAGTCATTGAAAGTTAAAACAAAATACAGAGTCTGTCCTTACCTATGTTACTTTGGCACTTCTACCTGGCCAGCCTCTGCACCGTGAGAGGCAAAGGTCTTGGGACAAAACCATGCATGACCAGACTACAACAGCCGCACATCCTCCAGCAGGACAGAAGTGACCAAAACTGACCGGTCCTTTCTTGTGGGAACTGTGTTAGCTTAAACATGCAGTTTTATACATTTTTAAGCAGAAGAGGGTTCAGACAATTTATTCCATTAGACAGCAGCAGTGAGCCTCCCCTCCCATGGCCCTCATCTGCCTCTGTGGGGCTGGACTCCTGTGTTTGGTGGCAGAGCAATGATCTCCAGACCAGCGCACTGACAGCAGTGCCCCACCACAGTAAAGGTTGCTGCCTCTGAAAGGCAGCCCAGATGCTCAAATCACAACCCAGCTGCCTGGAAGGCTGGAGAGGTGTGGGCAGGCTTAGCTCGCTCTCCATCCTTCACTACCCCTTATAGCTGGAGGTGCTGAAACCTGCCCCTCGCCATGGCCATGTTCGCTTATTGTTTTGGGATGCTGCCAACATTAGAGAAGGTTAATGAAGGAAAATAACATCCGTAGCAGTTTATAAGTGAGCTAATTCTAAAACAGATTTTGTGGGTGAAGACAGGGTATATCTGTAGATCAGCATCTCTCCAGATGCTAAATTCTAACCATCTGCTATTGACAATGAGAGAAAAAAAAAATCCTTAAAAAAAAAAAAAAAAGCTGTTGTACAGGAAAGCATGCAGCAACCCAGCTGTATAGGTAGACATCAGCAACCCCCAGGGTGTACTATTTAAAACAAAACTTAGGAAACTGAAGGGGAAAGTACCTCACAAAATTCTTGCTTCCAGTACCAGGCAGAAGAATGATATGAAAACGTGAAAAGTTGCTTGGGTATTTATTTTTAAAGAAATGCAAGTAAAGCTACTGAATGTGTTGTCTTTGCTGGAATACAGATATTATTCTGGGGCATTGTCACGTAGATTTGAATCTTTTTATTGCAGCCCACTGGCTGTTTTCAATAGCCTTCTTTTGAGTTACCTCCATAGCTCTGCAATAAGCGCTGGCAGCCTTGTCACACAACCCTTGGACAGGCAGCACTTCCACGTGTGTGGTGGCAAAGCCCTCATGTTGTCTACAGGGCTTTCACTATTGCAGAGACATCTGAGGATAGAGTCCACAGTGTTGAACTAGAACCTGGAGAGGAGCTCTTCAGGCTGGCAGTGAAGAAGACCAGAAAAAAGACAAAAAAAGAAGGGGGAAAAAAAAAAAAAAGAAGAAAAAGAAGAAAAAAAAGAGGAAAATATTATTGTGAACTATGCATCACTAAGCACTTAACAGTATTGCAAGGATTCTTATGACATTAGTGGCAGATACACCTTTCCGTGTATCCCTCGCAACACATACATACACACAATGTAAGATACTCAACAGCATGCTGTATTTTTCAGATCATGTTGAAGATTACAACAAATAACTTTACTAAGGTATTATTACCGACGTTATTTAAGCCATTCCTTCTTTAGAAGTTATGAAATATGGATCATGAATAGAATCTGAATAAGCACATATTTTCTTTGTTATGTTAATGTCCTGGCTGAAGTCCACCAAAACAGGCTTGTGTGTGTCTGATTGTTTTGTTTCAAACCTCTGGATACTTTCTATGTACAGGCTAGGAAGAGGGTGCTCAGCACAGGTCTGTTCATTTGCTGCCACCTCAGCCAGGACAAGAGCCCTCTTTGAAAACTGTTTGTTTAATCAAGACATTCTTACACTAATGAAAATAATTTCATAATTAGCACTTGAAGAAAAATTCTCCTAGCAGTAGGCAATGTGAGAGATGTCTTTGGCCTCCTCCTATAAAGTAGCATATTTCTTACGTTTATCAAAGCCTAATCCAGTGACAAGAGATGATTCAGTAAAATTACAAGATCACATGGATAAGCTGGTTACTCTAATAAGTTCTAGTTTTTTTGAGTTGTGAAAACTTGCCCAGACAATGAAAACACAGTTAAAGCACAAGGTAAAGAGACAGGTGATATTTCTAAAGGTTGGCCACTAAATCCTTTCAAGGTATGCCCACCATCTTGGTTTAGGAAAACTGCCGTGAACAAAATTTCCTCCAAGAATCGCATCACTTTTTTGCCTGATTTGAATAACAGCAGTGAAAATATTCTCATTTTTTCCACCTCCCATTTTAGTGTCCTTGCATTTTAGCCTCTTACCTGATCAGCATCCAAAACTATAACTGTGTTTTCTCAGACCCCAGAATTCTAGGAATCTGGCAAAAAAAAACCTATCATGAACAATATTTTCCCAACAGGGAGCTGGGCAGACTGTACAGCTGAGTCTCATGAGATGCTCAAACACCTGGAAATGGAGGACATATAAGGTGGCCAAAATAATATAACTGCCCTTCAGTCTTCGAAAAATTCCATGAGGAAGTGAGGTAATTTCCTGAATTGTTCAGACGGCAAGGCCTTTTCATCCACAAAGTAGTCCTGTGAACCTCAAGTATCTGCCATAGCCCGAGCAATTTGCTTTGGAAGAAATTCTCATGAGCTGATGGCATCCAGCTGGATTAGTAAGAGAAGCTACCCCAGATAATCTCTCCTGATACATGTGATGTTCACCTCTTTACATGCACTTATAATGAACCATCATAAACATCTGATCGGAGCCTCCAGTTCCCAGTGCTATGGGAATTTAGGCTGGCAAACACACCAGCAGCCTTCACTTTTCTTTTCTTTTCCTGACATGGATTCAGATCTTGTGAGAGCCTTCCCACTGTCAGCCCTGTACGCAGTCACACAGGACATATGGAGCTTGAGCAGCCGGAGTATGAGTTCCCCCGCTCCGTGCAATGGTCACATTTCACATCTGAACTGGACAAAGAGCGTTCAGATTGAGTCTCCTGTCTGTAACTCAGCTTTTTGTCTCTTTCAAGACTGACAACAAAAGTGCCCACTAGCATCAGTTGTGGTATTAATATCTTTTAGAGACATTCCTAAGTACCTCATTGGAGTATGACAACATACTGCCTCACCACATCTAGGCTACCAAAAAACCTGCTGCTTTCTTCACTCCCTGCAGCCCAGGGAGGAGTGCAGGGAGCGGGGCAGGGAGGAGGAGGGAGGGCTGCTGCTCTAAGCATGTAAGGTACAACCCAACTCCTGCATCCTCCTCTTTCCCTGTCTTTTACTTTATTCTTAAGCCAGAAGTAGTTACTGTCTTTTTGAGCACAATGTTAAGTCATCAAAGGTGTTGCGTCTGCCAAATTGCTCACAGAAGATGGAGTTCCTTTGAGTGGTGCTCCTCTGGAGCCATTGCCTCCTCAAAGCACAATGCTGACACCACACCAAGTAACCAAAGAGTAGAACTAGTTCCCAAGGATTTGCAGGCTGTGGGATCTGGCATCTGACTCTGCTTTTATGCCCCTGTGTAAATCAGTGGTAATGCCTGACTGTGAGTGACCTTAGATCTGTTTTCCTGGATGGAGACATTCCACCTCAACTCCTAAGAGGAGCAGGCACAAGCCCTTGAGCCAGAAAAGTGCAAACCATTTGATGAATTCTCCCATGCAAAAGTGTCAAAAGACATAAATACAGACCTGCAATTTCAGTTTGGGGCTGGCCAGAACCCATGTATTCAAGGGAGGCACCTGGAAGTGCCAACAAGAGAGAGGAGGAGTCAACCCATGTTAGATCTTTCACCCGAAGCAAATGCTGGCTGCTGTGCCAAGAGTGCTGCTTCACCTGTCGCATCCTGCCTGCTCGTTGGCCCTTTTCTTCTTGCAAGATCGCAGGCCAAAGCTGGCAACGGCAAGCAAAACTCTCTGTCTGAGCAACCCTGTGGGTGAGGAGTTTTCTTCAACGGAGTTATCCTACTCAGGGAATCTGTCAGTCCATAAATCGCAAGGCAAATGTTCATTGTAAATTAAGGCAGAATCAGCCAGGCAGAAAACTCCGGTGGCTGAACATTTCACGCATTATAAATAGGAGTCATTGCCTTATACAACATGAAATAACCAAACCAACAGGACATCCCTTACATTGTGGCTACAGAAACACCCTCCATGCACCTGGAGGATGCACACACTGTAATAGTATCATATATTTTATGATCAATGCTTAGGCTCCAAAGACAAATTCAACTCCTTTTTCTTGGCTGCTCTCGGGTGAAATTGAGTTTGTTGTTCACTTCCTGCACTAGAGAGGGAACAAAGCTTTATGCATTGTTCATCTTTTATCAGTGTGGAAGAGAAACAAACAGATTTCAATTTAACATTTCCCTGGCTCAAATTCATATCAAAGTGCCATTAAGCCTGTTAACAGATTGAGACTTAATGACATACTTAGACCATTGAACCACCCAAATCTGACTCAAGGCTTCTCCAGGGTCAAGAGGGAGCCCAAAGGGCCAGGCTTGGAGCCAGCTGTCAGCAGAATATATGGTGGGGATGGCAGTGGCTCTGGCTTCCAGGGTGGTCTCCCCATCTTCTGCTCAATTTAACCCAATTCCCAGTCCCAGGTCTGGCTGGGAAAACACTGATTTTAAGACCATCACTACCCCAGCTGTCCGCACCTTGAAGCAACAGAAATCAGCTGCAGAGGAAAGAGGTATACCTCCAGAAACAAGTCAGATGACTGACATTAATGAATTGTGTCAGTGGTTTTTCATTCTTAAAATAAATATTAGTATGCCTTCATGCACAGTGATGGTGCTTGAGTCACATCTGGCCATGGTAACCTGCAGGTTAGACACCCTTGGGAGGTGTAACAGCCTGCTCAGCCTGGGATGGGAAGTCGCATGGGACCACTAGCAGATGTAAAAATACATCAGCCCAGAGCTCTAGGAGGGAAAACTGACCAGACCCTGTCACTCCCATGTTCTCCATCACCTCCCTGTTGCTGTAGCTGCACTCACGTCCTCCTAGATCCCACCTTCTATGTTTTAAAAAGCTCTAGATGTTCACAGATAACTGCCTTTTAAGCTCCCCTGACCTTCCCATGCATGCACAGCTCTTGCTGGTGTCTGGAATGATGAAGTCAGTGGTCTGCAGTGTGAGCAGCCAGGTCAGGAGTCTTCACTGCAGCAATTCTACTTAAGTGGTAGGAAAATACTGTTCCTGCCAGGAAAATGTCATTCCTCCTCATGCTCCGCAGGGAGATCACAGTCTCGTCAGGTTTCTAGGGATTTTTCGTATTTTTTTTCCTCACTTCTCCACATGTCCCAGATAGCCAATCTTTGCTCATCCATGAACACCACTGACGAGAAGCAGGCTCAAGGTAATGGATAACATGCTTTGCTCTCCGTATTTTCTTCAGTCTGTAACTTTTTAATTTCTCCTTGATGACGGCAACATCACAGGGTCTCACATAGTTTGCAGCCATGAGTGGGGTAACCCACATTCCCTGCCAACCACTGATATTTTCACTAAATACCCTTTGGTATCTTCAATCCCTGACCTAAGAACAGAGTTCATTCAAGTCATTAGCAAGCACAACATCAGCTCAGAAAAAAAAAACAAATGAGCACCCTACAGACAGGCAGAACTGAGGCAGAGCATTTCCATTGCAGAACATCCAGAGGATGTGTAACCATGACTCTGTACTGAGGAATCTGCTATCATTGGCTTTTCAGGTTTACGTCAGTTGCCAGCTGATCCCATATCTCAAGAACTGATGTGGTGTATGAAGGACCTCAAAGGCACAGCGAGCAGGGAGGTAACCAACTCCACGACACGCAGTGGAGGTTAGGCAAGGAGGACCATAGTGTTCAAATGCTCCTGCTGTAATATGTGCTACGTGGCTTCACATGACTTCTCAGGATCAGCACAGGGCTCCTCAGATCTGGTAGCTGACAAACGTGATGAAGTTACTTGCCTGGGGCCACTCAGGCTGCATAGCTGAAATTGTTGCATGGGACCCTGCACCCTCTCACAAAATATTAATGGGAGAGGTGGAGAGTGCACATCAGGAAATCTGTCTGATAATTTACAGATTCATAAAGCAGGTTTGTTTTTTTTTTTAATTTGCACTCTCCTTTATCTTTGAGTGTCCTATTTCCCTTGGCACCAGTGCCACTTCCTCCAGGACGATCGATGAGCATTTTTTAAGGCCTCAGGAGATGAAACAATTCTGTAAAATCCTGCACTCTTTAAATCTAAAAGAGTGATTGATATATGGTTATAGGGATTATTATAAAACATTCATGTCTGATCCCAAACCTAGTCTTGGAAAACTCTTGTATTCCTTCCCTAAAGAACCAGATACAGATTGGAAGCTGGGGACAGCATGGTTTCCCGTTCTGAAAACAGTCTCCTCTGCCATGAGACTAGCAGTGTGCATTCATACTTAACAACAAAATCTGGGGGTTTTTTTCTGTGTTGGGAACCCAAAATACAGCATTCAGGCTTTAGTTGGTTTGGTTTTCTTCCTCAGCAATGCCTAAAACACCCTTCTGAAAAAGGGAAATGGACATTTTCTCTGTGATAATCAAAGAAACTCATGATTTCAGAGACACACTGTGACTTTGACTGTCATCTGTGTGCAATGGGGCAAACAATAGAAACAGCGTGTCTTCTGCTACTTACGCTTTCCATGTGTCAACATATTCACCTGTACATAACTTACATCATCCTGGGTATATTGGCTCAAACACAAGCATTTAAAAAAAATCTGTGGAAAAAAGTGTGTGACCAAAAAACTGAAATGTGCTATAATCTTAATAACCCTTCGGTAACCTTACATAATTCTTATCACAATTTCTCCACTCATTTGATTTTGATACTAAATCCCTCATGCTTTCTCAGGCTACTTATCCTTGCAGGCTGAAGGTCAGGTTGCACCCAGACTGGCAGATGCTTCTCTGATAGCTTGTCCAATATGAGGGAGATTCCCTGCCTTCAGCAAGTTTTTTAAATGAGATTATTGATTTCACTTTGCAAGCAAATCAAAGTAGATCACCTGACCGAGAGCACTGGGATTTCATTTGCGGGGTAAGGACAAAAGGTGAAGGTTCTTCTGTGGAGTGACAAGCAGAACAAGGGAAAAAAAAAGAAGAGTCCTTCAGTTTGAAACTCCCAACTCTGCCTGGACATTATCGAAGAAAACAGAGAGCAACAGAAAAGCCAGGGCATTGAGTTGTGGTTGCTTAAAATGATGTAAGATTTTCCCTAAGACGTTCACTTAGTACAAGATTACTTTCTCTACATTGGTTACTAGATACAGGCACTGAAACCTTTAAGTGCAAAAGGACCTTCACCTCCGAGTCTGTGGAGCACATGGGATAAAGGCCAAATGATCTGAAATACCAGATAACCTGAAAAGGAGATTCCCTTGTGCCATTTGACGTATAAACTGTTGCACCATCTCATAACATCACCGATCCTAAACCCTGCCCTGGGTAAGCTACTGGAGAAATATGCGTGAAAGAAGGAATACTTACAGGCAAAGGGCAGTCTTGCAAAAAGCATCTCATTTTGGAGAAACAAATATGGCCTCTTCACAGGGGACATCACACACACTGTTCCCAAAATCACTGTTGGGTTATGGGTCATTCTTACCCCTGAAGCCAGTGCCTGGCACCAGTACATTCACCCCTGGGATAAGGGGCTCTGTCAGCACAAACAAGGATGCTCTGCCCTCTGGTTTCTGGAGGGAGTGACAGAACTGCAGACTTCACAGAGCTGGGCTAGTTTTCCTGCGACAGCACCAGTTTACATCAAAGGCATGATGATCACTCCTGCCAGATCGAAGGCAGCGCCTTTCGATGCCTGTTTCTGTTTAGGGAATAGAGACACGTAGCTCTCTCCAGGCTCTGAAGGAAGACCAAGCTCAGCCAGTGCAGCAGCATGGCCTGCCCCAAGCAAGACCCCACGTTAATAACTCAAAATAACCATATTCCCTGCCAAACCCTACCAGAGGTATAAACAGGAGCAGGGAGGAGCCTTCAGCCTCTCTACAGATCAGTGGCTAAGGCACTCCAGCCTCCTGGGATTCAAACCGACGGCACACATCCCAGGCTGCAGTGAGGGAGCCCAGAGCATGAAGAGGGAGAGGCAAGCAGAGTTGTTGCTCTTTCAGCTCCTCTGGCTCTGGAGATCCTGGCTCTGTTCCCCAGTGTAATTTCCATTACCTTGAAGAACGGTCCAAACAACTCTGGTAGTATGATCAAAAGAGTATAAAAAAAATCCAGGGGTGATTCAGGGTGTTGGTGCCACGGAGGCATAAATGCACTGACGCATCTCAGTTGTCCCCGCTCTCCCACGCAGCCGGCGGTGCTGCTGGAGGCGCTCTGAGCACCAGCTCCCCTGGCAGTAACAGAGAAAGCACAACTCCTCCTCACATTTTTTCTCCAGTTGCTGTATTTGGCCCCCGATGGCCCTCTTTGGAGAGAGCAAACCCAGAAGAAACGTTTCACTGTTTCACATTGCTGTGCATTAGAAATAACAGCCTCTGGAACCCCAGCAGTTAATTTCCACATGCAGTTGTTGGACAAAGGCATACAAAAAAATCCCTGTTATTGCCTACTTTTTTGTTTGGTGACGCTTCTGCCTTGCTGCTAATGTCATTTACAAACTGATCATAATAATTAATTCATTTATTGGTTACATGAATCGTGTAGCATATTGAGTTTCACTACAAGCATTCAGCAAACATTTCTATTCAGATAATCCTAGACTGCTTTAATGTTCGAGGATCAGTTTGTCTCACAAGATGAAACAGAGGTCAGAAATTCAATGGAATGTGACAACACTCTGTTATTCCACTTATTATTATGGCAACATGCACTGGTACCACAAGTGTTAAGACTTGCATAAACATTCCAATTTTAAATCTTATTTTTAGAGATCGGCAGCTCAAGTCATAGAGATTTGCTGTAGGCAGAACTTGTCATACAAATATTCAGCCTAGAACTAATTTTCTTTAACATGTTTTAACATCTTCCAAAACAAACAAAGACTTCAGCACTTTTAAAAACACCATTCTCTGTATCTTGACCAAAACACAGGACTTACTTCATTCAATAATGAACAGCTCCAGTTTGAACCTAATGTGAGGTATAATAACATCACGTGGATTGAGTTACTGTAGAAGTAAACTAGAATAACACACTGGCAGATCAGGCTCAAAGTCTCTTTGTTTATTAGATACTCTATTAGAGCCTTTACTAGATTCTACTTTAACACCAGCTTGAATCCAGCTCCTCAATAACAACCTGTCCAAAAAGGATAGAAATCCTGGGTTATAAAAATCTGTTTCCAGATGATCCTATATCATTTACTGAGGCATCCAACAACGCTTTAAACCTGTCTCAGCCAAGATAAGTTAGGTAAGCGGATCTCACATTTCCTCTTCTCATTTATTCAAAATGAAAAATCACCTTTGAGAAATAATACCTTGTGTAGAACACAAAACAGGACTGACTTCAAATCATCCAAGCACTGATCTTGCTTGCTCGCTAAAGCAGGTCAGTGTGTTTCTCATTTTGTTCAAGATGTTCATAAACATTCATTTAAACATGAAAGGCCACAAAAGCAATGAACAATCAAAAACTCTGGACTGCAGAACTCTATACCTGAGCTTCTTTTTCGGTGCTCCTGTCATGTTGAGGTCAGAGAAAGAGGGCCTGTCAGTGGGTGACTCACTTCAGGGAAGCTCCGTGGTATCATTCAGCTAAACCACCCACCGCAAACCCTTGTTTTCCTTCTCCAGCTATTAGGAAAATGTACATGATGAGTTCAGATGTAGAAGGCTTCATCTGGACAGATCTTCTTTGGGAATCTGTAGTAGAAAGATGAGTGAGAGGATTGCTACCCAGCACCCTTCTTGGATTTGCAGCAAATAGCAGCAGCATGTTTGAAAACAGTCTTACACCAAAACCGGTGTTTTCCTTCCAGTAACCACGCTCCTCTGGGGAGTTTTGGCTAATGTGGATCATACAGAAGGTGTAGGTATGTGGTTTTTTTACTTCCACTTCAGCCCAACATCAACACTTTTGACTGTGTCTATCAGGACCACGTGTGCATCTGGGCATGTCTTTACCCTTGCTGCCACGTCCACAGGTGACATACCTAGCAAAGCCTCTCCTGCCCTCAAACCATGCCCAGACAAAATCCCAGATGTAACAAAAAGAAAAAAAAAAAAACCAACAGTGCTGCATCTCCAAAGAGCATTGGATCAGTGAGAAAAGGAAGGAAACTGGCAGAAACTACAGTTACGCTGCATGTCCCTCAATGGGGTAATTAAGTACACCAGCACGGCTTCACCTGGAATAGTGTGTTCAGTTCTGGACTCCCAGCACACGACGGATGGTAGTAAACTGGAGAGAGAGCAGCACAGCACTACTAAGCTAGTCAGGGGCCTTAAGCATGTGGCCAAAAAGGGGAAACAGAGAGAACCGGGCTTATTTAATAGATGAGACTAAGGGAAGATTTAACAGTAGTCAGCCAAAATCTCAGTACTGCCAGATAACGTAACAAGGCGCAATGATTGCAGGTTGTGGCTTGGGTTGGATATTAGGAAAAAAAAATAATTACGGCGGGATAATGCAGGGTACCCACGGAGGTTGTGGAATCGCCATCCTTGAAGGTTTGTAGGACTTGGCTAGACCAAGCTGTATCCAAGCTGGTGTAGTGGTGATGCTAGTGCAGGAAGTTTGACAGGATGACCTCCAGACATTCCTTCCAGCCAACATTTCTGTCATAAACTGTAAATCCTGTTAATGGGCAGCAACTGAAACAGCTTCAAAAGGAAATGTGGTCATTCACAGGGGAGGAAAAACTGTCTGTGCCTGTATGAAGAGTGGACTCTGGACCCTGCAAATCCATACAGGCCAAATGAAGAAAATGCACTTAAGAGATGAAAGAGATCATTTACTTTTCTGGCAATGTTGCCTTCGCAAGTTTAAGGTCATCAGCTAATTCAAAAAGAACAAAAAGCAGCCTCACTAAAAATCAGAGTTCTCCACATTTCCTGCTCGGAATCAGAATATAAAGCCCCAGAGGTACAAGGCTCATAGAGGAGGGCTTTTTTAGACAATAAAATACTTTATACCTATCAGAAGTTGAAGATGCTTTGAAAGGGACAGATCTTCAGCTGTACAGCCGACTGCTTTGAACACCAGAAAAGATAATTAATGCATGTTGAATATAACTTCTATGGTTACTTCCAAAATAACCTAGGGACCCTGAATTTATTTGTGTGGCACTAGGTAAAGTTCTACAATCATGTTTTGAATAATTTCATGACGGTTTGTTAAAAAAATAAAACCACATAAAAGAAGAAAAAAAAAAATATCCTATTTAGCCAGTGAAATCCAGCTGGCACGAGAATATAGTTTTTCCTCCAAATATCTGAAGTTTCTCGTGATGCTTCTCCCTGTAGATGACTTCAGTGAGACTAAGCTGTTTACATTTTTTCAAATCCACTTTATTTCCTGCATTTCCAGCTGCAATCCACAGTTTGCGCTCAGTGCTGGTACCACCAGATTTTCCAGAGTTATTATTACATGACCACAAGCAAATATTTCAAAAACATTTAGGTAAGTGGAAAGGCTAGATAGCATCTCTTGTGTTTCCCTGTTCACTGTTTATTGCATGTGCGTCGTGTGTCATGGACAGTTTAAAAGGCTACAGGAGGACAGCAGAACGGCAGGCTGCTTTACTTCGGCACGCAAGCAAGCAGCTTGCTGCGGCACATGGGGCAGGTGGAAGCCACTGGAGAAAGTGGGAGGGGGAATAGAGAGCAGGGAGCCTGCAGGCTGGCTGGAGACCCCCAAAAAGACCAGTAGACCTGCAGGCTTCCAGGGGAAATGACGTTCCTTGGGTGTCAAATGGGACCGTGCAATCTGGGAAGCTGCTCAAAGCTCCAGAGTATGAGCAAGAGGAAGAAGCCAGCCCTTATGGGCCGGGGGCAAAGATCTGGTTGTGAACACTAGGGGAAAAAAAAAAATAAATCTGTCTCCATCAGAACATCAGAGTATGTTGGCAGCAATTACCTTGCTCTCATCTGTATTCTCATCACTTCAAACATTAGAGACTGGGAACCCTTTTGATATTTCAGGCACATTCCCTTCAAGGAAAGGTGCAGGTATATCTGCCACTGAACATCTCTTTCCTGTCAGCACAACTTGGCAATCTCACTCTCATTCATAACACTAAGGGGTTCATGCCATTAACAATAAGCAACCATTTCCACATCACTTAAAAAAAACAAAAACGCAGCTTGGGTATTTTTGAGAACTTTCCTAGAGAAGAAAAATAGTGATTTTTAGGGAGGGAATTTGTAACATTTCTTGTAAAACATGTGGACAAGTCATTATTACCATATTGTTAGCCATTCGCTGCAGTGTGGTTTGCTGTCTGCACAGCTTGACAGAGAACCTGTGGTGCATTCCGGAATTACGCACTGGCCTGTTAAATATGCAAGCCCAGTAATTTCTCTCTTTTTCTTTCTAAAAGAGGATTATTAAAGCATTTCTATGATGCTATAAAAACATTTTAAAAGGATGCTCATCTGTGCTAGTCTGAAAATTGATTTGACTTTCTCTCCTTAGGTTTCTTTCAGTTTCTTCTATTTCGTGGTTGGTTTATTTAAAAAAAAAAAAAAGTAAAAACAGCTAAACAACTCTGAGTTGCTCTGCAATGACAAACTAGGACAGATTGGGAAGGAAGGTATCGACGCACACAGTCTTAGCAAAAATTCACCCTTCAAGAATTCAAGAGGATTTTATGCATGAACCTTAATAAGGCTATTTACAGATGATGAAACTCTCCTGTCAGCATCCCCTTAAAGTTTCTCTATATAAATATCAACAATCTCGCCGGACAATTGGCGAGACGTTAGGAGGCTTACTGCATGCTGTGCTGTGAAGCTATCTAGTTTTAAAGAGCAAATGACTCATTTAATAGATATGGTTCCATTGAAAGAACATTCTTCAGAGCTTAGTAAGAGGTTTAAACCACATTAACATTAGAAATCAATGAGCCAAAAAACTGTGGACTGCTGAGGTCATGGTTAATAAAGACAGACTTCAATTTTATTTTCATATCCTGTTTTTGGTTTAATCACTTGATCTCATTTTTAAACATGGTCTGGATGTAATTCACCATTCCACACAAAGCAACTGATTCTTTTTCCTAGTTTTACTCTCTTCGGTAATATCAATTATATTAAACCTGATTTACACCGGAAGAATTTAATACATTTGCTGATATTTTCAAAGAAATCATTCGCCCAGCCCACAAAGTACAGTGTAATGCAATGGTGCCATTTGGAGCATTTTTGGCTAGATGATAAATAGTTTCTGTTGGGTATATAACATTAAAATACACAGGAATTAGCCCATTGTTTGCTTTCTCCTTTGAATGGCAGATTACTCATTCCTCGTTGTCCAAGCCAATGCAGACTGGAATTGATGGAATGTTTCCTTCACTGGAAACAAGGTTACCTCTGGTCTGTATGCAAGGCATGAAAGCATGTTGAACAATTTTTTATATTAATTAGCACTTATGTTTAAGATCCCCTTAATTTCTACAAAATTAAGACATTGCAAGTCAGAAGGAGCTTTTTGTTTTGTGCTTATTTATGCTGAAACCCCTACTGAGAAACACAGCTCTTAGCAAATGAAAGGAAGACCAGGAATCTGGGAGCTGTGTGGCAGAAGACAGATAGTCAACCTCGAGCACAAACAGCTTACAGTTGCACTACTATGAGAACATACTTCCTGAAGCACTGTTCGTACACACAACAGAAACATTTCTTGTTGAAAAGAAGGACTCTTGTCTTGGGTTTGTGAGAGGAACATCCATCATCTTGAACATGTCTGTGTAGAGGGAGAATACAGCATTGATGAGAATGCAGATATCAGGTTTCCACCAAAAAATTCTTCAGAAAATATTAAAATTATGTCTTAGTTGAAAGGGAGACTACAGTGTTAGTGGTAACAAGAACCTCAGATGGATAGACTAGTACTTACTGCTGGAGAGCCCCAGGGTCACTTATTTATTCTATTATTAACAGCTTTGATCACTCAAATAGTCACACACTTTCATTGGTTTTGAAACTGGAATAAGAGATGATAGGGAGTGAGCTTCTAACACTTTACATTTGGGTTCAGTATAGCCAAGCCCACCACTGAGCTAGTTATGACCACCATTGAGTCATAACTATCTGAACAGCAGCCCTTCTCCTACATTTCTGGTCAAGGTTAACTCACGACAAAAAGTTTTTCCTGAGGCATTCTCACAATAGATTTCTGGGTTCCAAACAGTGGATTTTCAAAAGATAACCAAGTTATATGAATATTTCCTATTTTATTAACATTCTATTCTCTGGACATAGAGTCCATCTGTCACCAATAAAAGCACAACTTGTAAAAAAGACTGATGGCCTTTCTGCAAAACTAACACATTTACATTATTAATCTATCGGCCCCAGTTTGTTCCAATGAGGACAACGTCAATATGACTATGACTAGATGCTATATAGGAAAGAAGCCTTTAAATATTGATGCTTAGTGGAGGAAAAAGGCTCACATGTTCAAATAATGCAAGAAAAGATATAAACCTATTTCCCTAGAGAAGTCAAATACATAGGATTCCAACACTGATACATGGGAAACCTTGGAGTGGTTTCTAACATGGAAGGCTATGAGCAATTTGGCCTGTTCATTCCGTTCTTTGGTCCTGCTACGTCCCCATAAGTTAGGCCAACAGCCAGCAATGTCAGTTGTCTGTCTGAAAGGAAAATCAAAATAAAGCCTAAGAAAATGTTCTCTCTATCCCCCATCCCTTTTTTTTTTTTTTTTAGTTGCTTCCCTGGGTAAGGTTTTGGAAATGTGCTAGATATAGTTATTTTGGAAATACACATTCTTGCCTGGTTACTTTACCCATGACTCAAAAATTGATTCATAGTGCTAGTACTGTGGTAAGACAGTGACTTCAGAGTCTGCAAAATAGCAAAGATTTACATTTGCAAGGCTGGGTGGAATTATACTTGCCTTACTTTCTGCTCTGCACCCATTGTGGAGAGCAACGCAGGAGCAAAGATTGCAAAATGTTCAGGCCCTGCATCTCTACGGCTTTGTGTAAATCCAGACAGAGCTCTCCCTGGCTGTCCAGACCAGGGATCTATTGCAGAAGTTTTCCTTCTGGCTCGTGTGCCATTGAGTTCTTGAGAGAAAAGCAAGGGAACACGGTGAGGGAGTGAAATAAAGGAAGCGTAGGGAATCAAATGAAAAATATAACCTGTGCATGGAGAAAAGAGCTGAGATTACGATTTATATTCCTGGCAAACTTATTTCCAGGATGGCTAAAGTATACCGTTCCCTCTCAGTTTATGCAGTCTGCTCCCAAATGGGCAGAAGCAAGCATTTGTTTGCTTTTGACCTGAAAGTCTTTTTCTTCTAGTTTTTGCTGTGAAAGAGAGAAGCTAGGGTGAAGAATAACTTGTTTTGGCAATAATTAATGGTTTTAATAGTTTCAAATTCTACAACACCAGTCCCTGAGTTTCACTGACTTTCTTATATATTAGGACCAGTCAGCACAGAGAGCTCAATAAATTCTGCGACAACATAATGCACATGGCAATTATATTTTTTTCCAGACTGAAAATTGTTTTCCTAAGCAACTGTCCTACAATAAGCTAGTTTGTATTACAAATATTTTAAGTATTTTTCCCACATAACTGGATTTTAGGCACAAAAAAATAAACTACTTTGAGAATTTATATTGAATAACACACAGAGGATGTAGCTAACTTCTGTATATAAAGCTACCACATGCCTAAACCACAGTATGACTATGCTCTCAGGAACAGAAAAAATACCAAAAATTCTCCATAAGGTTTGTAATACTGCTTTAAGAAAAAAAACTATACATAATAAAATCCAGTCCACATTGTGAGAAATGTCTCTGAAAGGATCCCTTCAATAAAAATCTACATATAAACTAGGGTGCCATTTTTAAGGCAGAAGCAGAGCATTTCGTAATTTTGCCATTATTTTTGTATTTGTCTCTTTGACAGAAATAAACACCCACATTAACTCACATGTTTGATTTCTGCATTTCAGTAGTTCACAGCATGGCCTGCTGTGCTGAGAAGACTTTGTTGACATTTAAAACACTTCCATATCAGTGTTTTAATTCAGATCACAAACACATCTTTGAAGTGAATTTCCCACTCATCCCCACTTACTCTGCTTTGGTTCGTAGATTGATCTTAGAGCACAGAGCTTCCAGACAAAGTTAAGCCAGAGCCCACCTAACATACAGTTTCAGCCACTAAAAGGTGTCCAGTCATGGGACTGGACAACAAAGAGCCTGAAAGATCTCCTCCCACCCCGAAAACCTGGGTTAGCAACAATCTAAGTTTTCCTAGCGCTCCACACTAGTTGCTTATGTAGACTTAAGCCTTTGCTTCCACATGTTTAAAACAGGCATTTTTGTTAGCAAAATGTCTCTGAGAGGATTATTCTTAAAAACAGTTAATTAAAATGTCTAATTAAATGTCCTTTACCAATGCTAAAACTGTATTATGGTCTCTGATAAATATTGTATTCACATGTCATTAAAACAATAACAGCCAGACTAAAAACTTTTCCCCACGGTGAAAACTCCTTAGGAACAAACCACGTGTCTCCAACACATCTGCTCTTGTCAGCAAAGGGAGTAAGCGGTTTGTAGACAAAGTTTTCTGTCACTTTTGGAAATAAAATGTTTTCAATTGGATGGAAAAAGAAGATAGATAACTACTGAAAATCCTTTTTGTGCAGGTAGTTATAGCAACATTTGTTTTCAAAAACGGAGAGATAAAGAGCTGAAATGAATATTGGACTATGAACTCTTACACAAACCTAATAGTGTCGCTTCAGAAAAAGCTTATTCTCAAGTTCATTTCAGTAAACACAGCTTTTCAAAGAGGACAAACCAATCCTCACAGAAACATGTTCACAGACAAATTGCCCAGGTTGTTCAGCACTGTTATTTGGCAAGGTCTCCAGCCAGATGGGTTTGCTAATGACTCCCTAAGGTGCTTAAATCAGAATCTAGCGTAACACACGACTGCCATGTTTAATTACTCTACTCGTACAGCTTAATGGATATTGTTTGGTATGTAAAAGTCAGAGTTTTTGATGAAAAATACAAAGACAAAATAGTCCTTTTCATTTGAATGTAGGATAGCAAAGCCTTGATTATCTGCCCATGTATAATCTTTCCTAAGAGCAGTCATTCAGAACAATTGTTATAACAGAGGCAGGCATTTGTTCAACATTTTTAGCCAATACGCACCAACAATGGACACAGAATTTTCCTTGCATCTGTTGAATATATTTTTTAACTGTTCAACAATTTTCTATACATTTGCCTGAATGCTTTCGGCTGCTGAAAGGAAACTGGGATACAACCATGATCTCAAAGTATTTCTTTTTTTTCCTCCCAGAAGGATAACTCAAATGTGCTCATTAGCTTCATTTCATTTTGGAAAACTGTACTTTTTTGGTGTAGACTAAGTTCAGTACTATACACAAGATATCTCACATATGCTGACACTGCAATCAAATCCTCAATTGCAGGCACAAGAAGATGCCAAGCTACTTGCTTGGCTATTTGCTGTAGCTATTTGCTACAACTGATGTAAAACAATATGAGAAAACTAGATGCCTTTTGAAAGCTTTTTTTTAGGATGTATTTTTGGGTAAAGCAGTTTTTTTCCTCCTAGGTCGCTAATCAGTGCCTGTGAACAGTCAAAACAGCTTTTGTTCCTTAACCAGTGAAGCTACCTCCTCAGCTGTAGGCCAGCACACACCAGAGATCAACCTTGCCAACGCTGACAGTCCCTAGATAGTAACAAGGACTTGCGAGAGCTCTGGGGGCTTGCACTGTCTCTGGATTGAGAGCCTCGAGAGTGGGCCGAACAGAACCCTGAGCTATTACTGATGACAGTGGTTTCAGATAATACAAGATAAAATAATTCAGGTTTAGATTTTTAACATTTATTAAAAAAGCAGGATGTATGTTCATTTCAAATTAAACAGTTAAAAATGTTAAAGCATACAAACAAATCAATTGTGTACTAGCAGCATCCAATTGTTAGAATTTTCTAGAACTCCTCAGTACAGTCTTGGCAAGCTAAAAATATTACAACTTGCAACCAACTGATCTCACCATAGTGCAGATAAAACAAACTTTATAAAAACAACAATTTAAGGTTAAATAAGCTTAAATAAAAGTGTTAAATACAAGACACTTGATCAAAGCTTCTGTACAAAGATAAACAAATTTGGCATTGTACAATTGATTGGCTGGCTCACACCATACATGATTCAATAGTTAAGCGGTATAACTGTTTAGCTGAACATCAACTATACAAAAGTAACTGAATTTGAGAGTGGGCTAACCCCAGTGAGCCATTTACAAGGCATGTGTATTTTTAGAAAATCAGAACACTGTTTATATTCAGGCACCATTTGTTCCTGCAAATAAATAATCTCTAATGTATCTGCATCCAAACTAGTGTTAAACACATCAGTGCTAACATTTTATAAACACAGCTTTGTGACTATTCACTATACCTCCATTCTTATTGCTATGACAATGTGGACTGTGGAAATAAAACTACTGTACATACAAAAAAATAGAGCACCTTTTAAACATTAAAGTATATGTCTGGTTATTCTTTTTATCTTACAATACTGAAGCCCAAGCTAATGTAAATTGCTTTAACATCTTCACCACTGCACCTGAAATGCAGGAACTAAAACCCCAAGTATTCCTCTTCAGGCAAGCCCCAGCCAGAGCATCTTCTAAAAATGTCTAAAATGACACTAAGGATTTTTTACATTCATCTGCACACAAACAAATATCTGCTTTTCTCTGCTCTCTTCATGTGAATTTAAAGACAGATTACCACAGTTCTCTCTCCTTTTCAAATGAATAAAGCTGGATAGAGAATGTAGCAGAAACACCTAAAATGGATTGTGAACACAGTGAAATTATTACCCCGCTAATTCAAAAAATACAGCTGTTACATCATTCAAATATGTATTTTTTAGGGGCCCAGTAATTAGGATTTTTTGTCTATCGTATTGAAAAACCATTCTGTAAATTTCCTCAGTTGAGCAGCTGCTGTTTGAGACTCCTCCTGAAGTCTCATGTTATCTTGTCTCAGATGCTGTACCTCTGCTTGGAGAACTGCCTTGTCCTGTTTTTCCTGGTTAACAAAGATACAAGTTGAGTAAAGTGAGTAGATGTGACAACAGCATTTATTTTTATTGTTTATATTTCTGTGCAAGTCATACAGCTATATTTTGTCCAGGTCCCTAATCCATTCTGACAACTACTAACTGTAAGTTAACTCCTCAAATATGCTTCAACTTCCTCATTCATTCTGAGAAAATATTGCAAGCCAAAAAGAAAACTAGATGCTACTTTCATACAAAAATTATAGGAGCTTACACCACTTAAAAAAAAAAATCCAGCACTAAAAGAAGCTTTTAGCTATTACAAATAATATGTGAGAGCCCACCTCGTAAGCATTTGATTTCAAGCATACGTTAAGGAGGAAAAATACTTAATTTCATAATTTTCCCTTACATTATTATTTTCTTACCAAAACCAGTCTCATTTCTACCAGTCCTGGCATTGTCAGAAATTGGCTCAGAAATTAGACAGCAAATGAGACACAAAGCAAGTCATCGTTAGATGATTAAGACACCACAAGGCAACACGGATGACGCATCTGGAGTGTTAACTACTTAGCAATAGTGCCCATGTCCATATTCCTACTCTTTGTTAAATCCAAGGTACCATAAATGCAGAGAAAGTGCCTCCTTCTTTCTGAGGTATGACTACATGTAGGACAGTTATTCTGGAGTAAAGACCCATAAACTAGTTGCCTTGGGGTACCTTGTTCACATAGAATCATAGAATCATAGAATGGTTTAGGGTTGGAAGGGACCTTCAAAGGTCATCTAGTCCAACCCCCCTGCAAGAAGCAGGGACCTCCCTGACTAGATCAGGTTGCTCAGAGCCTCATCCAGCCTGGCCTTGAATGTTTCCAGGGATGGGGCATCCACCACCTCTCTGGGCAACCTGTTCCAGTGCTCTACAACTCTCATTGTAAAAAAATTTTTTCTAATATCTAATCTAAACCTACCTCCTTCTAATTTAAACCCATTACCCCTTGTCCTATCACAACAGGCCCTACTGAACAGCCTCTCCCCATCCTTCCTGTAGGCCCCCTTGAGGTACTGGAAGACCGCTATCAGGTCTCCCTGGAGCCTCCTTTTCTCCAGGCTGAACAGCCCCAACTCTCTCAGCCTGTCCTCATAGGAGAGGTGCTCCAGCCCTCTGATCATCTTCGTGGCCCTCCTCTGGACCCTCTCCAACTGGTCCATGTCCTTCTTATGTTGGGGACTCCAGAACTGGACACAGTACTCCAGGTGGGGTCTCACCAGGGCAGAGTAGAGGGGGAGAATCACCTCCCTCGACCTGCTGGCCATGCTCCTCTTGATGCAGCCCAGGATGCCGTTGGCCTTCTGGGCCGTAAGGGCGCATTGCCGGCTCATGTTGAGCCTCTCGTCCACCAGCACTCCCAAGTCCTTCTCCTCAGGGCTGCTCTCCATCCATTCTCCGCCCAGTCTGTATTTGTGCCTGGGATTGCCACGACCCAGATGCAGGACCTTGCACTTGGCCTGGTTGAACTTCATGAAGTTGGCACGGGCCCACCTCTCCAGCCTGTCCAGGTCCCTCTGGATGGCATCCTTCCCTTCGAGCGTGTCGACGGCACCACATAGCTTAGTGTCATCGGCGAACTTGCTGAGGGTGCACATAACCATTCCCACAGGACCTTCTGCACCTCAGTAGTCTGATCAACCCCTGGGCTCCACTATTCATTAATTACACTATCTAGTTTAACTGAGGGACTTTTTTCAAGCCCTTGATGACCTCTGCATAAAAATACAACTACTAAAACTGGAGAGTAATAATATCGCTAACGAAATCTTACCTTTCTCAGGTCAGTTTGTAGTTGCCGGAGGATGACTTCCAGCTGGTTTACTTTTCCAGTCAGAGTACTCGGAGCATGTTCCCTGTAAAGTAAACCACTACCTTCACTCTGAGTTAGTTAAAAAAGTTTTCTTCCCCAGCTTTTGCAGAGTAACACTTTTAGCGATAGCAAAGGAAAAAGCAGTTTAGACATAGGAAAACACAGACAAAACCAGCATCAGCAAAAGACTGTTACTGGAACACAACATTACTGGAACATATTGTTGCAACATCTGAAATACGATACTGCCTCTTGTGCAAATCAGGTGGAAATTATGACAATTTTAAGAAGGAATGTTTCAAGAATTATTTGCACATACCCTCACAGTGCCAATCAAACTCGCTGCTAAATGGTATGCCCAGCACATTTATTAATAAGCTGCTTTCTGATCAGCTTTGTATTAATCAGAAGCAAGCTGCAGCAGCAATTATTGTAAACTAAAAGAGCTATTAAGAGTTCTTTTGTCTGGTCTGCAGTTATGTCATTTCCAGTAAAAGATAAACCTATGGCTTTACAGTGACAAATATTTCGTTTAAAGGTCAAAACATATGAAATATTGCCACAGGTGAATCAAATGCACGACTGAAGGAAAATACTGAGAATAGCTTCCGTTTCCCGTATGACAACGAGCACTGCGGGAGACAGTTTCATATATGTTATATATGAAATTAGTCACATGAATCATTTTGTCTAGAAGAGAGAAGTTGGACAGAAAAGCCTTATACAAAGCTGAATCCCCTGCTTCATGCAAGTGCACAAAGCTGACAAATCTGCTAGAAGTGGAACATCTTTAACAGTCTTGAAATCCTTACTGATCACTAGGCTGGGGAAAGATGTGGACTTAGAACTCATTACAATAAATGAGCTTTACCATGTAAGTAAGTTAATTTGTGTAAAATTGGTTCAAATTAAAATGTGATAGTCTAACATGCAAGACGCCTTTTTCCTCCATTTCCTGTTCTTCCATTCCTGCAGCTGAAGAGCAAAACTAATCAAAGATGTGTTTTTCTTTTCAAGTGTGCTAGTGGACAGATTATACTGCTGAATCTCTGTTCTTAACAAGTATACTCCCCACAGCAGGGAAGACTGCGGGGCGGTGGGGGGTGCAGAATGAAAATAATCTCTCCCAGAGTGCTGGAAAGAATTTGAAGAACTGGGCAGTTTGAGATAAAAGTTTCCTGCAGTCCTCAGTTACAGGTTCTCTTGATTCATTTACCTCCACATAAATGCAACATTATGGATTTGCAAGTAGCAAATAGGTGCAAAATATAAGTAGGAAGACCTGTTCCAAGGTCTGAGGCATTTGCTACAGAAAAGGTTACTGCATACTACAGAGTCGAGCTCATGTTATTGGTTCTATCAAATGAAAACAGAAATCAGCATAACAAAGTATTATTGTATAGGAGGAATACAGTGAAAAACTTGAATAGCTGAAACTCTGCATCTAACTGTGCTCTGCATTAGAGGCCTATTCTAGTGAGTGCTTTATCTGCCTATACTACAAATGTTCTAGGTAGAACTGCTCAGAGATGGATTCCAAGAAACAACATTTTTCAAAATTAAAGACAAGAAGACGTGATCAGTCAAGGCAACAGATATGCCATCAAACAGCAGTGAAATATGCATATAGGCAATTTGACCTGCAACATTAAGAGAAAATCAGGGGTTTGTTTTGGTTTTGGGTTTTTGTTGTTGTTGGGTTTTTTTTTAGAAACATGCTTTAATTCTGACATACCCAGTAGCTTCAAGGAAATCTTTTCCATCTGTGGGACTCTCATCCAAAGGTAACTCTTGAGTTCCTTCCAAGCCCTGAGCTTGCTGCATGTCATTCAAGGTGCAAAAAGATGCTACTCTCTGATCTGCAAAAAAGTAACGAAATGATATGTTTAAAGCTGGACATATGTACAAAATGAAAAGCTATATTACAGCCATTATCCTGATTCAGTTAGAGAAATGGATGTAGGTTTCTACATCACAGCTTTGAAGATAATCAGCAGATGTAAAGTAAATTCCAACTAGTTGGCTTCCCCACATCTGCATCCAAAGGCAACCTCAAAGTAATGTTTTGTATGTATCAGCAGAGTAAGACAGATTAGTTTGGACCAGTTAATGATGATATGAACAGTATATTGGTCTTGATGAAATCTGCAGAAAACCATTTGAGGATTCAGGGCCACAACCAGTGACAATAATAATTCAGCGAAAAGGTTTGCATTTTCCATGGATTTAAAGCCATCAGATTCCTCAGAAATCTGCACTGTTCATTTTGTATTGTTTTACTGTCTCATGTATTTACTGTCTCAAGCATATGCAGAACCTACTGGTTATCTGCATACTTGAAAAACAATAAATTCACACTATTTTTATCAATTGAGTTTTGTTATGTACATATTACTAAGGCACACTATCTACATTGGATTCTACTGGAACATAATCTAACAAGCACAGATATAATTACCTATGGATATACAGTGTGGTTGCCAAAATACATCAGTCACCATATAATAGAAGTATGCCATGCAGATCATCATTGCACAGAACAGGAGTAAATGATGCATTCATTAGGATTTAATTTGTCATCTTAAAAAAAGAATAAATCCATATTCTGCAGAGATTGATTTAACTTATATCTGTCAAACAAAATCCATGTCTGTAGGCTTGTATAAATTCTGGCGACAACATGCCTGCCTTGCCCTTTCTCCCCTTGCTCTACCACCCCACAGGCCCAAAGCTTGCATTATCATGCAAACGTGCAAACATAGGAAATATTAAAGAAAGTTTACAAAAGGCAAAAGTCATCAATCCCAGACCATCACCTAGAAACGGCGTGTGATGATAGAACGGCCCAAATTCTTCATCTGAGTCAAAACCTGGAATAAGATTTAGAATGTTCCTATAAACAAGACAGTCCATCTCCCCTGGAGCAGCTGTGGCCCTCACGTACAGCTCACGCATGGAACACTCCCCGTGCAACTCATGCTGGCTCTCACTCTCAGCCTTGCAATACCATTTTTACAGAACAGCCACATTACAGTAAAGCGTGAGGTGCCGTGCCCCGTGTCTCTAATAGTAATAGCCAGCGTTGCAACACAGCGACTTGGCACGATAAGTAAAGAGACAACCCTCCAAACTCTAAGCACCAAACTGTGAATACAGGCCACGTTGTTTTAACTAGGAAGTAAATTTTCACTTTAAAGTTCTACCAAACAGAAATAGGAAATCACTAAAAAGCTCTTTAAAGGGATTTTTAAAATGAATAGTTTTGAGGAATAGCAAAGATTGACAATTCATTTTATAATGGAATAATGAAGAAAAGTTGCATGTCATTTTTTGTCCAATTTTGAAGACTCATTAAGGCTCACTTCCCCTGCTTTTATCCTTATTTCTGAGTAATGATGGATCTCAGCAAATATGAACACCACTTTTTTGTATGTGCTGACAGTAAGGTAAGAAAATAATATTAAACACATAATCAATGGCACCATTTACAGATTTGAAACTTAACTTGAAAAGATTCAATTTCTTCAAAAGATTTAACTAAACCTAGTTTCCCAGATCGAATGCAGTATGTAGGCCAGAAATGAGACTGTGTAAACAGTTTGAAGTACTTATCTAATTACTGATTCCACCTTTATCCTGTTCACGCTTTCATTGCCACTTGATTAAAGAAAACAAAGCCAGCAACAAATGTTATGCTGTTGCTATTTTTTCTATGGCCAACAATACCTGACACGTGACATTGTGTCCCTGAGGCAATTCTACTGTAACAGAAAAAAAATCTGCACATTTCTCCCTCTGCTGAGTAAGCGTAACTAAAGGGAATGACCACTTGTCTGGTTTATTTTGTCAGTTGAGAAAATGTTTTGTAAGTTTGATCTCCGCAGCCATATTTGAAAGCATCTTTTCCTTGATGGATAAAAGCAGGTGCAGAAACAGGTACACGCAGCTGTTAATGAAATCATGATGCTATTTTTAAACACAATATTTTAAAATATTTTCATATTATTTCAACATACAACAATAATATAAAAACATAGGTGCTTGCAATGAAGCATGCGTGGATTAACTTTTTCTTCCATATGTAATCCCTAATGAATTTCAACTTCACATAATTGAAAAATAATATTAACACTTAGAGTAGGAAATGAATTGTTAAACCTTATCTGCTTTCCTAGTATAACTTAAACATATTTTTCTGATATTCATCTTTATAAAATACGAAACCATATTCTCACATTCATCAGGTGAGGAATAATACATGGCCACTAATAACCAGAAGTCTCCAATCATATAAAATTCTATGTAAATTCCTGTGTTGCTCTTCAAAGAGAAGTTTCTTAATTTTCAAAAGCCAGGTTAGTGTCAAAATCATTCTTTGAACAAGCTGGTAACACAATAAACCTCTGTAATAACCAGTACATCAACAAGATCCTGGACTAGCAAAATACTTCGCATTTGAATACTTTTAAACTACTTTTAAAGACCCATTTTTATTTTCAGTAACTATATAAAAACTCACTGATCTCCCTCTAAGTATTTATGCTTTGCAATATTTTCAGCAATTTACTATTTAGATCTTCCAACTGATTTTTGTTTTATTTGTTCTTAACGGAGTTGGCTTGACTCTATATTCATGAAAATGAAATCAAAAAGATACTTTCACTGACAGTTAATTTTTCGAAAGAAAAATCAAGTGTGTTTCTGACTACAATGTTGTAGATATAAGTTCTTCCTCTTCCAAACTACAGAGACATCTCCTATCCAATTCAAGTGATATGTCCATATCACAGAAGAAAATAATGTAAACCTCAGAGCCCTTATTTTTATTTGGGACATCCTTGCCAAACTCCACATAGGACTCATGCATAGAAAACTACTTGCAAAAATATATCACTGCTCTTACATCAAAAGTTTAAGCAACAGTTGACATAGCAAGACCAAAAAAGAGATAAAATTCATGTCTCTCTTTAAAGTAATAGAATCGTACAGTTGTAACCACTAAGAATTTGAATCTGGATTTCCATTGTTCCAGGCCTCTAACAGAGGCCAGAAAAAACTCTAGCTAATTTTGATGTACTGAAGAGCAGAAAAAACTAAAATGAGTACAGTGCATGAGGCTGCTCTCTCATTATTAAGGCAAAGTATACCCACAAACATACACTGACATATGCACCGAAGCAAAGAGCGCCACACATGCATGCACTAAAAATGACCAAATGTTAACTAAATATATTCATTTTTTCTTTTTCTAGCAGTTTAGCATACTAATTTGGTTAAAATAATTATCTTTCATGCTGAATGCTTCACTTCTTTCTCATTATGCTATGTGTAGCATTACTTGCACTAAGCTATAAAGATTGTAAATGGAAGTATTAAAATAATATTAATTATAATAGCACAGATGTTTCTGCAAAGATAAATTGGCATTAAGAAACACTGCATTCTGACTGGCACTACTAGATGTTCATAAAAATAACCTGGGGAAAAAAATCAGGAGGTTGAAACCACTTATTAAAATAAACTAAATCAGAGATATCAGAGGGGCTTTCTTAGGTTGTTAATTCCCAAAATATGATTTATCAAACACTAAACAGCTTTTTTTTAAGGACAATAACCCAGTTTAAAGTAGCACAAATAGTACAAAGATCTATTCATAATAACAACCACCCATATGTATGTTTGTGTCAATTCTCTTCTCTAGTGATGGTAACAGATATGGACATCTAGAAAAGCTGCTCCTTTTGTTCTCCAAAACATTGAAAAGATCCAAAATTACCCATCAGCAACATAATACACATTTTGAAGGCCAATCCTTCTTGGAGATCTATCAGAAGGATAACACAAAAAGAGAATTAAAAAATAAATTATCTCCTTTTCCCTTATTCTTCTCTGAGATGTCTTTGTTCTCCTTTTTCTAATTCAGCTTTCCATTTTATTCTGTAAATCCCCATATCTTTATCTTTACTCAGTTCAACACGTAGCTTACCTTCTTTTTGCTTCTTTAACTTCTCCTTTTTCACCCCAACTGCCCTCTCTAAAACTCTATCTCTTTTGCTATACAGTACTATCTATTTTTTGTTGTTTGCTTCAGGGATGGGTACCAAAATATTACAACAGCATACTTCTAGCGTGGCAGCTGCTCCTTGATTACTGTCCCTCTGCAGCTCCCACCAAAATAAAAGAAGGGAACTGGAAGTAGCCTATCCATGTATGAAAACAATGGAAGGATACCACTTGATAGTGACTACATGCATGCTAAATATGATCTATCAACATACAATCTAGACAGATCACAGGGAAAAACCCTGACCTTGAAATCAGATTGGTAATTCTAGTAAACTGATATTAACAAAAGACCCTGTACAAAGAAAGAACTAAAATTATGATTTGTATTTAGGTTCTAGAACAGAACACAATTTTGAAATACCAGGTTTGCACAGCCAAACTAGAGAACAACTTTAACACTGATTTCTTAAATCAGTATTAAACAAGTCCTATCTATCTTGTGATCTTTTTCATTTAAGGTTTGCGGTGGCGTTAGGGGTGTTCTTTGTTTTGTTTTGTTTTTTTAAATGGTCCTACATAAAATGTTATCACATTGCCACCCAGTTTAATAAAAAGATCAAAGCAGTTTTATATTCAGAAGTGGAAAAACTTTAGAATCATCCACTCCTTTTTTTTTTCACATTGATAGAATGTGGAACAGTACTTCCACGCGATTTAAAAACAGTTAGTTGAAGCAACTATTAAGTTAACAATATTAAAATAATAAAGAAACAGCATCTGCTAATTCATATCCAACACTTTCCCTCCCCGTGATTTTTTTATGGCACTCCTATCGGTTATCCTTTTTAACTTACTTTCAAATTGCAAGAAATCACCTAGCATATACACAGATGTCTCTATTGCAGAATCCTAAACAGAAAACAATTACATTCCTTCATACAAAACTAGATTACTAATTACTACTCAAATTCTTAACTCAAAAAAAGCCCAATAAAAACAGTTTCTATCTTGTGACTCAGACGATCAGTTCTTCAGCATTATCTACAGATATATCTAAGGTTTTTTTCAATTAAAACCCAAATGAGTACTCCTCTTCCCTAGGATAGGGCGCTGTGCATAGCTATGTTGTTCTACCTCTCTCAATTTCAAATGCTAATTGCACTCACCTAAAACTTACCAAAGTGAAATTACTTTCAGTACGATATTGAATAGTAAAAATAATGAAAATCCATTAAAGTTTTCAAAGGAAGCTAAAAATATGGGAGTGTAAGTGGTGCAGAATGACCTTTCAGTCAGCTGAACTCAAAATTGTTATTAGCATTTAAAAATATTCTTCAAGTACAAAGTTGCAGAGTGCATCATTTACTGAACCAAATCTATTTTGCTTTGTTTAAGATGTCAATAACAAACAGGATGCTCTCTGAGCAACCAAACATAGAAATGCATGGGAACAGTTGCCAGATTCTCAGCATCACACTACTTCCCGTCAGCTACAACAGGCGTGTTTGAGTAGTACTGAATAGCAATGACTGCACATACAGTTAGGTTAAGAAACAATACAGTACTGTAGATTGCTAATCACTGCTGGTTTGGGTTTTTCACAATGCCATTTAAATTATTGCAAGTAGTTCTGCAGAACTTTCAATCAAATTGAAATTTAATCACGTCATACTTGGAAGGAATCAGATACTAGAAAACTGATTCCCACTATGGCTTTTAGTTAAAAAAAACCAGAACGTCTCATCACTAACTTCACAACCAGTTCTCCTCATAAAGTTAAGATCTGTATCTTACATAAGGATGACTGCAGTAATGTCACCCTTATTCACAGATACCTCTGACTTCCCACACATTCACTAGAGAGAGTAACACCAGTTGAGAAATGTCAGAAATTTTAGGACAGCACTGTGACCTAACCAAAATGCCTGTCTGAAAGAACAAAATACAAACATTCCACTGTATACCTCTCTATATAGGCTCAAACCAACACCCACCTTTCTGTGTTTATATATTATGTGTAGGTTTAGCTGTAAGAGAGGCACATGAGGTTTTTTCTTAGTTAACCTGGTCTTATCATTTAATAATGCAAATCTGGTCTACATCCTGCACCTCAAGTTCTGCTACTGGGAAGTATAACATACATTTTTGCTGTTTTTCAAGGGCTTATTATGAAAACTGAGAGGGATTGCAACATAATTTGGACTACACATACAATTTACAAACACGACACGATAAACTCAGGGGAGTGGTACTCCCAGTTTCATTTTAAACACCTAACTTAAAGCTTTGAATCTCTCTTTCAAAGCACCTGATTTTTCCAGTTCATTACAGAACGAACTTAGGCCCCTGTGGGGATGAATTTTATCTAGGACAGATACTGAAAGTATCATGAATACCTCAAATTTTCAGTGACAATCTTCCACACTGAGAAGTGATACTGCCAAAAGAACTAAAGGGCTATGGAGGCAAACACTGGATTTTTGAAATGCAAAATGTGGCTATACAATATATATATTTTTTTAAAAAAAAGTTTGTGTACTGAACATTGATCTTTATTCAAATTTTCCTGTTACCTTCAAACGCTCGTGCAGCATCTACCAGGTGGGACCAGTCTAGCCCTGTGGCAGTGTCTGGCAGGGGCATCAGGCCAGGATCATTGAATTTGGCTTTATCAGATAAGGACCCATCTGAGAACCAGAATTCATCTAAACAATAAACACAATAATTAGTCTTCCTATAACAATGATGTACAATTAATTTTGAAGCTATTATAATGAACTATTAAAAAAGGAAAAGTAAAGAGTGCTTATTTTCATTTCTCTTGTTTCTATCTTTTCCTGTTCAATACTCAGTATGAGTGGAACATTTTTTAAACTTCGACAGGGTTTCTAAAGGCTTTGTGCCACTTTGCATATGATGTGTTCTTCACACTTTCACGTGAATGCTGTGTGAGTAGGCAGCACCCATGCTTAAAGCATACCATATAAAACCTGAGCACTCAGCAGAAAAGTTGCTAGATCCACAAAGTTACATTTTTAAGAAGGCTGTGAAACAATATATGAGATATTTACATGCAGTCTTATTCTAAAATATAAATATTTCAGTTCAAGAAGCAATTTAAAAATTATCACCTGCTTCTCTTCTACTGCATTTGTAAATTCTAGCTTATATCCAAAACTCACTTTCGCATTGAAAACACTACCCGATGGAGTTTAATATTTGTAGTTGTATATCGAAGGATGCAAGACTTCTGTGCTGATCTCTAAGCTCCAGAGTGAGCTGAACATTGTATACTGTAGATAGACTGTATATTAATTGAATGTATACACTATAAAGTTAGTTCAAACACAGCTTTCGGTTATGTGGTGTTTTAGAAAGGTACTATGAACATAAATCTTAGTAGAGGAGATGTTAGTTTTCCTAATTATCTTAAGTAGTTTTACATTTTCCTTATCTATCCATAGCAATCTTCTGAACAATGTGAACACATTAAAAGTGAATACTGAACAGGCACACACAGTTCTTAAAACTGAACATAAACCAAGTACATTTTTATAATCACATTTCATCTTAATCATAAAGCTAGTGATACAATATTGTACTTTTATTAGATAGTATAGTCAGGAAACAAGAAATTTTGCTTTAACTATACCTACTTCTACCATATAAAAAGGTAAAAATAAAAGTCAAAATAAAGGGTCAAAATAAAGGTCAAAAACTTTTCCTCAAATATTTCAGAAGAAAATTTCCATCTAGCTATTCCAGTGAGTCAGTCTATAATATTTAAGAGGAATATTTTTTTCAGAAAACATGAAACAAAAATCAATGAAGGAAAAAGTGCATACATAAAAGTAGAAGATCTATTTAAGAAAATAGCATGCTGTCATTGTCCTGATCCTGAAAGAGAATGCCAAAGTCCATTTCAATTAGAGATTTCTGATCTAAAAATCCAAAAGCAGTAGCCTGTTGCAGAGCATTCTACTGCACAGAGCAATGATTAGAATACACTGTATTCTTTGCGGAAAGCTTGTTTTAAAAAAAAGAAAAATCAGGAGCAGGAAAGGGAATGAAGTTTGCAAAAATCAGGAGTCCCACAAAGCAAAAACAATGCAGAAGAGAGAAATCTTGTTTACTCTGGAATTCATCTTGTTCTACAACTTATATGAAAAATGCAGTATTGTTATATTACAGTTGGAAGTGGCTTGACAAACTTCTGTAGAAAGGTCTTTCTCAATATCCACTCTTAGTATGCAAAAGTAGATGCTATATGAAATGGAAAATGTAATATACAAATAAATTCTACTTATACATTTGTACTAAGATTTTATTTTCGGTTCCTTATAAACCGATAAAATCTTATCTACGGTGAACTTGGGATACAAATACATCGGAAGCTCAACATCAGAGCAGTCTCTGAACTTTTGTACATGACCTGGGAATTATAAAGAATCTTATTTATGCAAATACAAATGAGGTATACATCCCTGTTGTGGAAAACAGATAGAATGCCTTCTTTGAAAGACAGCTTTTGGTTCTAGAGCAGCAGGCAAGCCCTAAGGGACAGCCCTTGCTTTTGTGTGATCAGCCTACAGAGGCTGATTGTGGAACCTGTCAGGAAGATGCCTGTTCCCAGTGTGATTCTGTAGGCTTTCCAAATTAAAATGTAGGAGTGATATATTCACCAGTAGTCATCCTTCATTATGCATTGTCTTTGCGAGAACCTCAGTTCACCGCAGGGTGGATCCTACTCAGTCCTGCATGTTTCCTGACTGAGCAACTCAACTGCAGAAAGCCTGCCAGAGTAGAGATTTGAATATTGATAGCTCTGAAAATGCAAGTGCTCTTGCTGATGGCTGAAATTGTAAGCAGAATAACTGAACGGGCATGAGTATGCCACCACAAAATAATTCATTTTCAAGATAAGTTATGTGTTCTTCTGCAAGGGCAAGGGGGGAGAGAAAAAAGTAAAAAAAGAAATAAGAAAAAGGAGCTCTAGTGATACAGTGCTCTTGAATTTCAGAGAATATTGTTTGTATTTCAAGAATGCTCTGAGTAAGATGAATTATTTCTAGCCTCCCATAGTTGCATTTCTTCCCCGCTCCTCTTACCTCGCTGTTGCCTCCCCTTTTTCTCTGTACAACTGCCACATCAGCAGCTGCAGGCTGCCTGTTGTCTTCCTTTTTTATTTGTGCAAAGGCAGCAAGTTATGCTTGAGCATGCCCATCACTGTGTCCTAAGGATATGCCTAATCTCATAGGCTACTGTCTTCTTTGCCCAATAGATTGTTTTGGAAGCAACACAGACTTATCCCTTATTTCCCTTGAGGAAACAATGTGTAAGTGTTATCTTTCAGTTTTAAAGATTATTTTAATTGCTGTACTCCTTTTGGCACATCATCATTGATCTTCTGGTTTCTGGTCCTTTCGGTTATGTCACTCTCTTCCTACTCTTAGAAATTGTCTTGATTTTTATTATTGATACATAAAAGTCGAAAGCATTTTGAAGAATCCTTACGTTCACCAAAATTATATAGCCAGTTCAGTTTCCAACAGAGCTCCTGAAATTGACTGTCATTGGTCCCACATACCTCCGTACTCAAAGAGCATCTAGTTATAAAGAAAGCGAAAAGATTCACCTGACTTAACCTTTTCTATTTCCAAGACAAGTATCCTGCTTCAGTTGGAACTGCTACTTTTATGAAGACACTGTAGATTATGAAAAAAGATCTGCTAAGAACTCTTCACTTACTGAGCTCAAACTAGACATGCCATTTAAAAAGCAGATTATCTCAAAAGATGCTGCAGCTGAAGGAACATATCAAGTCATACGTGGACATAAATCCCAGTGTCTGCTTCCTGTTCTTTTTTTCCTGCAATCAGTAATTATCTCTCTATGGTCATCTTAAACAACAGCTTCTGCCTCCTGACCCCTTCTTCAGTATTACCTAGGGATGCCCAAAGTCTCCCTTCAAAGATGCCAGCCTGCTAGTAGGCCTTCTCATGGACCTATATTCACATTACTGCTAGAATAATGGACATGTACTCCCAATAACTACTTTTCCCTTCCCTTTTGTTACTGAAGATAGTCTCATGTTCTGGTACAGTGGATTATTCACTGTGTGAGAGCCTGTAACAGACAACATATATACTCCTTTGGTTGCGTGAATTATTTAATCAACAGCCTTTATTTGCTTACTGAAAAACTGATTTCCAAATTGTTCGTGTTGTACATCATCAATACACAGTGATGTTCTTCCATTTTAATACTGCTTCTTATCAGTGAAGTTAGCTTTGAATTGAAGCTAACACTGGCAGTAAGCCAGTTTTAAGATAGACTTTCATCTTATAACATAGTTGTAGACAAATCAGGTGCGCATCTGGCAGCCTTTTTCCTATGGCATGTAAAATCTGAGAACTTTTAGAATTTGTTAGTGTACCATTGCAAGGTATACTGCAGGTATACTGCACCTTGCTCTTTTCCTCACAGCACAGGAATGTCATGCCAGTGTATCACTTACGGCATTTTTCTTTCCCCTTTCTTTTTGTGTTTCATAATAGGAGTGGACCGCAGTGCCTGGAATGTCAGTCAGACTGCTGCCACATGTCTTCCTGGGTTTCCGACTTGTGTTAGTACGCTAGTTCTGTATCAGTGGTTCTCATTGTTTTCATTCTTTCCCTGCTAGTTCAGCTGCCAAGAATTTGCAAGACAGGGATAGATTTGTACCTGTAACCATGTATGGCATGCTAGAATCACGCAACATGAACAGCACGGTCTCAGTTTGGGAATCTTTAATGTCCCCAAGGTAAAATTTCAGAGTTCTCAGCTACACGCATTCTGCTTTCTGGTTTAAGTTAAAACTAAGATAAAATGAAATAAATCTTTCTATGTTTGTGTACTGTGTGCAGTCAACAGCCCTCAACCATCAGAGCTTGCATTTCAGACTTTACTGAAAGCAATTCTTTTTTTTCACTTCACTTCCTCCAGTGATACAACAATAACAAAATCCTGTAGCTTCCTTTTCTCATCTCCTTCCCACAGCCAACATCGCACACAGTTGAAGTTTCCATTTCCATATTTGCATGGTCATACTGCCTAATAATTCTGATTTCCCAGTAAACTGGAACCCTTTAGATTGCTGCTTATGCTTTGGTTTTGGTGCTGCCTTGCTTACCTATTAATCACACTCTCTTCCTTGCTAGAGGGGTCTCAAGATTGGTGCTGCCACAATATTTAATGTACCACACACTGGGTAATAATGTGCAGAATGTATCTTTGTAAAATTAATTCCAGCCAAAATCACACTATTTCCACTGATTTCTGTAAACATTAAATATCTCTAAAATTAAAATCTTTTAAGATCACCAAAATGTGTATTTTATGAAAGACATCACTATGACAGCTAAGAACCCTGATAAGTGAAACTACAACCTAAATTATAAATAAAACTAAAATTATAAATGAAAAAGAAACCTCTCACATCATCACTGCTATAGAATATAAATATCTGCTATGCACTGATTACAAAAACCTTCCTAAAAAGAGTTAAAGTTAGTTTCTTGTATGGAGATACTGGCTAACCTTATTGTGGAAGCAAAAGTGGGCAAATCATGATGTGTTTGTTTTCAGAGTGTAATTATAGATAACCAATATATCTTCCTTGAAACAGCCATCATGAAAGATCCTACATTGCCGCACTGAACGGCATTTGCACAATACAAAACCAGAAGCAGAAAAAAGAGGTTGTATATGAAAATAGCATGAACTACCTTGGATATCAAGTCAACTTCCTTTTGACTGACAGAATACTAGTTTCACCTTTTTTCCCAGCTATGTGTATAAATAACTTCCTGTACATAAGAAGCAGCAAGAACGGAAAATAAGGTGTCTAAGACAGAACTAATACACAAAACACTAAAATTTCGCTGCTGGAGGAGCAGTATACAGCTTGAGTGTACACCATTAATTGTCTTATATCAATCTCCTGAATAAAACGCACCCTGAAGGTTTGATTCCATTGCACATTTATGTGTACAAGAAATGTCTCTCAAAACAGAGATCTAACCCAGTAAAAGAAAAAAATAGAATCAGGATGCCTGGTTATATACATAGCTCTTTCACAGACTACAAAATCCACTGAATTAGTCTGAAATGAAACAAAATGGGTCTTCATTCTCTACCAGTAAAAGCAAAGGATCTTTTCATATTAAATTTATAGTTAAGAGTGTCACTCTGATAGAAGAGTATTTTTAGAATGGCAAAAGGTACACCAAGCATACATTCCCATCTGAAGCAAGAATTTAGCGCTTGTTTGTGATAACACTTTAAAATTAACCAGTGGTTAGTGACTAAAACTCAGTCTTATATCTGAGGCCACTGTAACTAGAAAAGTGTTTTGTATATAAGGCTTAACTCTGAAAGTTAGCAAGTAGCTGCTAGCTCCTGAAGAACGTGACGAATGACAGAGCCCTTTATTACTATTTATTTTAAGTCATCTGTCTGCATTCTCTCTGGACGTGCGCCTACAAAAGTCCTTAATGTTTTCAAGAAATCCACCCACAGCTTCTTAACTGTGGACTTCAGAGTCCACAAGTGCTCTACTGTTTTTCCAAATTGCAGTCAGCTGTTATGTGCTACTCAAGCAGCTAACTAAAAGTGCTTTCCCAACTCCTCATCCCCTATAGGTCAGCCTAAAAAAACTGAGGAGTGAAGAGATTTAGCATTTTTTTTTTTTTAAATTCACTCTTATTAAGTATATAAATATGGATATGTAGCCTAAAGATATGTATATGGCCGTATAGATTTGGGCTGTGGTATATAAGCATGTGTCTTTTTCACAATTTCCCTCTTTTTAAAAAAAAAAAAAATTCCATCCATTTTTTTAAAAAAAATACTACAAACTTTATAGTTAATCGTTCATATTGGAATTATTGCAAGATAAGCATATAATAAAGATTGCACTTATGAAGACCTCACAAGTAAAGAGACACCTTCAATAAATAGTTTTAACCTAGCAACCCAGACTACTCTTTTTCTGCTGTTAAAAATGTAGTGCTATTTGCAAAGGTTTTACTAACATGTTTAAAAAAAAAAAAGTATCAGCAAATTCAGTTTTGGACAACAACTATTGCATGTTTCGTTTTAAAATGTTACCAAAAGGATCATCTAAACAGAAGCTATCCTGTTTAGCTACTATTTTGAATATATTAATGAATATTTCAGCAATTTAAATGCACGTTAAAAATAAACAAAAATGTTAAAATAAAATAGGCCAATTTGGCTTAATTAGGTCATCACTGGAAAATAAAAATATAACAAGAAATATCTTCAGACAAATATTTGTTGCTTATGACTGGTCTCATGGGAAGTAAAGTGAATGCTGTCTCCATACATGATAAATCTGAATTGATCACTAAGGCAACCATAAGCATGTACTATTGACCAAGTATGCTTTTGCTAGGGTATCTAGAACAGCAGTTTGACATTTCATAATTTCACTTTAAAAGTAAAATCTAAATTAATATTTGGTGTTTTGTTTGAGTTTACTACAAATACTCCAAACTCAGCAATGACAGCAACAATCACTTACTTCGCAGATTTCCCATTCCAGGAGTCAGGCTCATTCTGGGAGGCAATGTGCTGTGATATGGTGGAGTAGTGCTGAATAAGATATCATTTGGCAAGGCCTGGTCTAGCATTGAACTTCGAGAGCTAGCATACGAAGATCCTCTTCGATTGCTACATATACTCTCATCAGATAGGGTACGATAAAGTGTCCTCCGTGGAGAAAGGTTTCCATAAAATGAAAACTAAACATCAAAATAAGAAGACAGAAAAACACATATTACTGGTTAAAAAAATTCACACAATCGTATCCTCTCATCAGTTTTTGGGAGTATTTTTCTGGACAGGCACTCTGGAATTCTTGAGCTAATACAGAAGATCAGAGATTTGTTCCACCATATCAGATCTACTGGGGCCTCAAAAGAGTTACTGAATTGTATTTTCATACTTTCTTCTGATATTTTGGAACATATCACCATGAATTAATCAGATACTGTGTAGTTTTATTAATTCTGAAATATTAAATGAAATCTCCATAGCCTTATGACAGTAATGTTTTCCAGAAATATATACAAGGTCACCAACTCTGGCAACATTTATTAAAGACTATATATAGAACTGTTTAATTTTAACTGGAAATGACTAGGCTTTAATGTTAAACATTCTGAACTGATATATGGTGCAATATAATTCACAGGATAATGAAAGTGACTTGAGACACTGCATCTCTCCAGATATCACAAAACCGGCTTAGAAAAGAGGACAATACAGTTCAGAGAAAGTTGTTTACACATTTCAAAAGTTACCTGAACAACAACTGAAATATCTACAGTAAAACAAGACATTACTGTATTGTAAAACTAGGCCATTCCACTTTATAAGTCATTCTTCAGCACTGCAAATCTAGTTATTGTTCACATCTACAAAGGTCAGTTACTGCCTTAATTATTTTAACTGGTTTGTCCTGTATACAACAATTTAGTGTCCTGTCCTGTTTCTTTTGTAATGAATTACCACCTTGACAGGCTGGAGAGGTGGGCCCGTGCCAACCTCATGAAGTTCAACCAGGCCAAGTGCAAGGTCCTGCACCTGGGTCGTGGCAATCCCAGGCACAAATACAGGCTGGGCGGAGAATGGATGGAGAGCAGCCCTGAGGAGAAGGACTCGGGGGTGCTGGTGGATGAGAAGCTCAACATGAGCCGGCAATGCGCCCTTGCGGCCCAGGAGGCCAACCCCATCCTGGGCTGCATCAAGAGGAGCATGGCCAGCAGGTCGAGGGAGGTGATTCTGCCCCTCTACTCTGCCCTGGTGAGACCCCACCTGGAGTACTGTGTCCAGCTCTGGAACCCCCAACATAAGAAGGACATGGACCAGCTGGAGAAGGTCCAGAGGAGGGCCACGAAGATGATCAGAGGGCTGGAGCACCTCTCCTATGAGGACAGGCTGAGAGAGTTGGGGCTGTTCAGCCTGGAGAAGAGGAGGTTCCGGGGAGACCTGATAGCGGTCTTCCAGTACCTCAAGGGGGCCTACAGGAAAGATGAGGAGAGGCTGTTCAGTAGGGCCTGTTGTGATAGGATGAGGGGTAATGGTTTCAAAATAGAGGGAGGTAGATTTAGATTGGATATCAGGAAAAGATTTTTTACAATGCGAGTTGTAGAACTTTGGAACAGGTTGCCCAGAGAGGTGGTGGATGTCCCATCACTGGAAACATTCAAGGCCAGGCTGGAATGGGCTCTAAGCAACCTGATCTGGTTGGGGATGTCCCTGCTCCTTGAATGGGTTTGGACTAGATGACCTTTGAAGGTCCCTTCCAACCCTAACCATTCTATGATTCTATGAATACACAGAAACATTCAATCATGCCACAAGACATAGTTTTTATAAAATACTTAAATACATCTGAAAGTGCTAGTTCTGGAAAGCATCTGTCTTGATGCCAATATAGGACATGCTCAATCGTTAGTATGCTTAACTACATCCCAGAGAAAATTGAGAAAGATATTCAGATTCTAATCTAGGAAAGCATCAAAATACTACATCAGTTCTAGAGATTTGCCTGAAACAGATATATGTCATGGGACTAAACCTAATTCAGAACTTTATTTTAGCACATACATAAAATGATCAGAACAATAGACATAAGCAGCACCCCTGAATGAATGGATGGAGGACATACATAGCATCCTTAAATGAATGGATACAGGTATCCTTCTATAAGCAGTGGTTAAAGAGTATCAAAGACCCCGAGTCTAATAAGGGAACACATTGGGCAAAAGGTTAAAAGTTTTCACCCTCTGAACTGAAGGGTCTCCGATTCTTTTCCTTCCAAGATTCCCAGCAAGCATCCTGCTGCAATTCTTGGCTGTAACTCAAGTCTCCTCAACCTTATACTGCATCTTCTAGCTGTAAAGGTTGTTCATTAGCTATCCAAACATGTTGAATGTTAATTGTCGGAGCTTAACAGAGTTTCCTTTCAGGGTGTGACAAAAATTAAACATTACATAAAGGGCTCGTTATTCCCTGATCCATGAAGAAGGTAAACCCAAATCAAACCAAAAATGTGTTTTGATTCTGTAGAATCTTACATATCCAGAAAATTCCTGTCTGTCTTTGCAGTCAAAGACAACTGACTCCTCTATACTAAGATTACTACCTTCTAAGAAGGTATAATCAAATACTGGATACTGCTGAGTCCTATGGCTGGGAATCCCCTGTGAGTGGGGGGCTACAGTCTCTTTCACTTGGTGAGTTTTTGTTTGGGTGTCTTGGGAGGGGAAGAAGACAGTAGTAATTTATCTGAGGATAGACACACCTTCTCACTCTTTGTTGTTTCTTATTTACATAGCCAGAAATATTGGTAGGTCTTGAAATCACCACAGAAAACCAATTATTCTATCAATCATAAATACCTCTAGGACATTATCCATGAGAATTCAAACACATATAATGCATACTTAACATACTGCATGTTAAAAAATATATATGATCTGAATTTTAAATTCAACCCTGCACTTAGAGGATTCCCATGGGTTACTTTTGTTCACATATGATGGTTATGCTATTTAGCACATTGTATAAACACAGTGGGATAAAAGAGCATTGAGTTAGTATCGAATTACGACAATTATCTCAAGTAATTTAATTGCTTTGTGCTTTATTCCACATTAAGCACAGAATTCAAAATCATATATATTTTGGAGAGCAGTAAATTTTAAGTTCTCTACGTGCTTTTGCGAACTTTTAAATATCACAAATTGTCTGCATACTATAAAGATTAGATGTATGCTCTCCACTAGTACTGACAGTTCTGCCTTTTGAGTAGTTGTCACTGATACCTACATGAAATTGTGATTCAGACTTCAACAGAATTGTTGGTCCTGAGTGTCACAGGGCAGGGGAAAGTGGGTTACTTTTATTCATGTGCCTTAATATCATGAGGCACACAAATTTAAGCATTCAACCTTGAAAATGTTACTTTTAATCTCTGAAATTATAAATTGCTCAACCTTCATCTGCCTTTGCTCAAGCTAAGCAAAGACATACTTAAATACTGTATTTCATACATAATAATCAAACTAGATATCAATTTCATATTGTGAGAAATGATATTTTGGGACTTGTGGTCAGTATTTATAGCATCCCCATGGAATATACTAAACTTATACAAAATGATATGGCCTTCTCTATAGCAATTTGGGGAATATCAGAAACAAATCTCTAAGGTAATTAACTGCATCTGAGATACACAGAGAAGAAAGAAAGCAGCTAACCTTTCTTCTCCCCTCCTCCATAGGGAGGCTATCTGGCAACATCAACTTCAGAAAATCTTCTTTGGACAAGACTTGCTGGCTTTCAACAATGGTATTCCTCACGGAAGTTTGGAGTGCACTCGATGCAGACACAGCATCAATATCATCATACACCCTGTCAAGACAATTGGTGGTTTTAGCAAGAGAAGAAATAGTACTCTTAGATTTGGAAGACTGCATTCATTTTCTGTCACAAAGCAAAAATTGTTAGAATTATCTTGCACACACTTTTTTAGAACAATTTTTCAATCATTTTATATTTATGACACTGTCCAAAATGAAATTCTTAAACCCCTGAAAAATCAATTTTAGATATTCTAAAGAACAACTTTAAAAAGCATAATGCTCGTTTCTAGGTCCTAGCTTGCCTCTTGGTTTTACACACCACGCTTCTCTACTGTTAAAGTTGTATTTATACCAACATTTACAACAGTTCATCACAAAATATTTTAACTTTTACTTTCTTAGCAAATAAGAAAATAAATATTTTATAGTGTGATATTTTATCCGGCTTTACAGTCTGGCAAAATTACTATGGTCACCAACGGCAATGTTTGAAGTGTGTTCGTAATCAATTGTGCCATGTCCTAAGTGTGTTTTTCAGGAATTTCATAAAGCTCTTTAGATAAATAAAACAGCTGTCTTCCTTAATCATCAGCATATAAAAATGTATTTACAGTCAACAAAAGACTGTCATACTGAATTATTATCTTTCAGCTTCCTTCCAGTGAAAAAGGAGAGAGAGAATTTTAACAGGTTTACTCTTGAAATGCAGTCAAAGGAAACAGAGATTCCTAATCACACAGAATATAGATTTGAAGCCATTACTTACTGCCAAGTGCAGCATAATAAGTGACTCTGTCTTCATCAGAGAGGAAACAAGCTTTGCTACAGTAAAGTGTAATTCTCAGTGAATTATATCCTTTAGTGGCACAACATTCAGCAATTGACCTGATTTTCATCATCATTGCTAATTAGAGATGTTATTTTATTTCAACATAATTATCCTCAGAGAGATATTTCTTCTCTGTGATGTATAGAAAGCTTTCCTCGAAAGAAAGAGGTGAGCAATCCTCTATGCCATGGAAAAATCTGAAAATAGTTTCTAGTATATGAAGTGCTGCCATATTCAATTAATATTTCTTAAATAGAACTTGCTCTTGAAGACACTTTTCTAAATTGCTGTGGTTTCAGTCTAAATGACATCATTCATTTTGCAATTTTGTCTTAACAGTTCCATTCAAAATATAAAAAAATTGCTCCAGGAGTTCATGAAGTTCAAAATGCAAAAGCTTTTGGGAATCAATGAAGTTACCACTTTTTAAGTGCAAGTACTACTAAGATTGAACAATTTAAACAATTAAAGCATAGTGGGGAGAGAGGGGGAAGAAATCACCAGTACAACAACACAAAGAAACACAAATAACCAGGACAAGAAAGTAGTAATGTCTTCTACTTCTGGAAATAATGAATTTAAGAGCTTAAGTTCAGGCTCATATTTCATATTTCTAGCTTGTATATTTAAACATCAAACTTGCCATAAATACGCACATATGTGCAATATGATATATTAGATGAAAATAACCCATTCCCATTAAACAAAGAATAATCTCATACTAAACATTTGAAAATCAGGTACTGCATATCATCCGTCAATTTATTGAGATATATAGTGGTGACTGATTTATTGAGATAGAACTGAATACCTTATGCACAAAAAGAAAGTAAAGAGGTTATCTGAGATGACGATTTTGAAGATAACAGGAAAGTAAACGTTAGTTTTAAACAGCAGCTTTAAACATTACTTATTACTGCTGCAGCTCTGGCAAAGTATAATCTCTATCTATATTTCAGATACTGCATCTTTTCCTTTGAGTGCAAGCCTTTTTCTTCCACCTAAGAACACATTCCTCATAAGCTATTCCTGTGTTAAGCTGCACATACAGCTGTTCGTTAGAACTGCTCTGAAGATGTTTGTCTAGATGTCACTTGCTTTTATTGAAGCCTGCATATTTTGTAGAGTCTTGTGAGGAGAGGGTCAGATATATCCACACAATCTTTTTCTTGTGGTGTCCTAACCACCAGTTCATATGTCTTAATGAAAAACAAAGTCAGAAAAAGATACCAAATAATCATTAAAATAGGCCCAACTTGCACTAACTTTTTAACATTTTCTACCATAGATCACTGATACGTTTATAGTCATCTCTCTCATCTATAATGTATCAGCTGATGTAATAGGCAACAAGGTGGTAAGGCTTAATACAGAAACATCAGAAAGTAAGTTTTTTTTAAACTAACTAAAATTCCTGAAGATTTGTAGAAAATATCTTTAAGACCTTAATAAAATTTCACCTTCCCAATGGTTTCCTAGAGATTCAAAACAGAAATTCAGAATGTCTGACATAGCCGTATGTTTTTCCCTACCCACGCTTCCAGAAATTTCTGTCAGCTTGCTTTATTTGACACATGGGAAAAAGATGCAGCTGAATCAAAGAGAGGAGAAAACAGTATCATGTCCAGTTATTGTCTTTTTCAGTTTTTTTTTTTTTTTTTTGGATGTGCCTTTAATATATAAAGGTAAAGAAAAACCCCAGACATTTAAAAGCAAAAGAAAATTTGTAATTTTTCTGTCCTATTTTAAACGAAGTTAAACAGAGTGCTTACTCATGGCATTCAGAAACTTCAGATTCTTCAGGTGTAGGACTTCCTTCTGATTTTTTCCATCCAATGACATATTTACTCACTGCTCCTTGTCTGTGGTATGGTTTTGAAACTGACCCAGAAATCTGTGGACTACTGTTCTGTGACACTATATAGACTTTGGAGGTATCTAGGGAGCCACTCTTTTTAGAGCAATGTGTTGATGGGCTTCCAGAATGATGTGACCCACTGAAAAAGTAAAGAAAACACACAAAAGCAAAAATGAAATCTGCTATACGACAACAAATCAGAAACATTTCGCCTGGTACGCAGCTATAATTCTTAATGTTAAGTTTTTCCCAAGGTTAAAATCAAGGTAGTAATATTGGTACAGTAATTTTCTACATACCAGAGCGTATACATTAAAGCTCTTTGAGAACAGAATTGTGACGGGTTTCTAAAACAAATAATGTATATAATTCAACTTGCTGAAATCCCAAGGCAAACTGATAGGAATCACAATTAAAAGACTAAGTTCAAGACATATATCACATTTTTGTGTGCAATTTTAAGTAAATATGTACGCACACATTATTAATGGTATAATTCCATTTACGTCAAGAACTACATAGGGTATTACCCCAAATATCTATTTAATTATAAAACTTATGTGCTTTCCCATTTCATGTTAATTTCGCCAGTTCATGCTAGTTCAAACTGTGTCTTTCATTCAGTACTGTTGAGAATTTAATCTTAACAGAAGTAAACTTCAGTTCAACAAAAACAGTTCTCTGGATAATTTTAATACCCTCTTTTATTATGAATAATAGCACTAGTAGGCACTAATGAAACCTTTAGTGAAGACTCTCAAAATTATTTAAAATGAACTAAAGCAAACATTTCCTTGAAGAATACATTTCTTCTTTTCATCTTGGAGATGAAGTAAGAGACGCATTCAGAAACCAAGTGCCTTGCCTAAAATCAGAGGCTGGAACATGAAGCAGCAGCTCCTAAATTTTGTTGTCGGTTTATGAATACCAAACACGATCTAATTCCGAGAGCATTGGATTAATTCACAGAGGACCAGAAGGTGCTGCTGTAAGCGTAGCAGACATGGCTACTTTGCTGACCATGCAGAGTCAAATACAAGCAATGCACATGCATAGGTGTCATTGGATCAAATTAAAATGCCCTCCGTTGAAAAAAAAGTTAAATCAATGAATTAATAACTTTTATCACAGTTAGTATGTGCATTTAATCTTAAAACTAATTTATTTTAGCTCCTCTCCTCCCTCTTCTTCCCCCAAAAGCAGAAACAAGATTATGAGATTTTGAAAATAATGTGGGTGATGTTAAAAGCTTTTTTACTTGCTATCCTTACAAATATGAAAAAAATGATGCAAAGATATGATAAAGGAAATAATTCAGTTATATAAAACTGAGATCTAAAGATGAAGAAAACATTGAAATGTATATCAGAATGACAGAAAGGATATTATTCAGAAGATTTAAAGACTTTTATTTTAAAATAAATTTAACAAAAACTGGGCGTCCATGTCATTCTGTAAGTTTTAAATAAGGGAATATTTTTTGAAGTAAAAAAAAAAAGAAAAGCCTATAAAAGCCTAGTTTTATATAATGAGAGTTCAATGCCACGGTGGGATAAAGTAGTATATATTTTTAGGATCCAAGAGATGGTCCATTTAAGAAACAAAGCCAAACTAAAGGTAATTAAGCTAAGCTGTTTCATCTACAGTAACATTAAAGTATTTGATAGTTCATGCACATAATTAATATATAATAGGAGAGATAAACCATTAATAACAGAGCTGTGAGAGATAATGTTGTGCATAGCTCAAGTCAGTCTTGTAGTGTTTCACACAGCAGGTTTAATTCTGTAAATGTTACTTAGACACTACAGTATTCAGTTTTTTTCAGGGGGTTTTTATCTGATGATGTTAGAGAACCAGGCCAGTATCTTTCAACCAACCGACATCTTTCCTGTAGATTGCACTTTATTCAGTAAACAGGATATAATTTTCATAAAGTTGTATTTATAGATCAATGACTTTCCACCAGTCTGTGGGCTTGTTTCTTGAAATTTTATACTGTTTAGCTATTGCAGAACAAGTTTACTATTTAACATTCCTAAAATAATTGTGAATGAATGCCTCAATAGTGTTTGCAGATTATAAAGAAATACAAACTCTGTGTCTGACCAGTTGGAAAACACATATAGGATTCAGCAGTACATATCATACACTTACATGTTAACTCAACTTTCTTACTTGTATTTGAACGCGTCAGTGTTGTAGCATCAGACCTATACTATGAGATATTTTTAAATAATGTATGCCTGTAGGTACTGTATAGGTGATGTCAGCATTTAAACCCAACTGCAAAATTATTTATCACTCCAATATAATTTGAAAGTCATCTAAGCAAAGTGTAAACAAAACAGCTGGTTGACAGAACATAAGTCTGACATTTTCTTATAGCAAAAGGATTTGGCACACAAATTAGAATGCGATCAAATAAATACTGCTATTGTCAAAGTGCAATTGGGCAATTTTAATGTGAGTAGTCATCTCAACAATAATTACTACTTTAGAAATGCCTGGGTAAATCACTTAAAATCTATATGCTTTTTTAAAAAAAATAATTAATCCATAAAATGTTTATTACATAGAAGTGAGCAGCAGATTACTTAATGGCTGGCACTTTATATATGACAGCTGCTGAGAATACATATTCCAGCCATTAGTAGCCTATTTCAGTCCATTTTGATGAAGTGCACTTTCAAAGAAAGGTAAACAGAATAACAACAATGAAAAAGACTCCTCTGTATGTTAATCTATAATCGTAATCCCTAATTGGTAAGAAACACATACCTGGAATGAGAGGAGATTTCACTTAGGTCTCCCATACTGCCTTCAGCTGTATGACTGGTAGAAATAGCAGAGGCATAGCTATGAACAGCATAGATTTTAGCTGGATCATCATCTGGCCCAGGAATTTCAGAAGACTCGGTCCACTGCTCAGTACGACAATGCATTCCAGACCTGCTGCCAGCCAGATGCAAAGGGGCCAGGAGAGGAGCAGGCATGCAGGGAGCTGTATCAATTCCACTGTCAGTAGAAGCCCCCTTTATATATGTTAATCCAAGCAGCTCAGGATCCATCAGATCTCCAGAACCAAAGTGTTTTTCATCACTGTTGCTGGATGTATTACTGGATAGGGTGTTGCTGCTTGAGTGGCTTGAACAGCTTTTGTCTCCAATCTTAACAACAAGAAAACAAAGACCCCTCTCAAGTTAAATAGTAAAATATTTAATTTCATATAAAGTACTGAATTTATGCCATTAGAAGACCATTTCATTATTTTTTACAGTATGCTATAATATAACTGCAAAGTATGAATCACACCATCAAAAAGTATAATCACATCATCAATTTCTATGAAACACATTAAAGGTTGATGTCACTGCAAATAAAAAGGCGCTAGTTCTGTCTTCTATGGCAAATATTAAGATCACACTTGAATTTTCTGATTATAGGACCTGCTTAACATCCATAAAATTACATTTCTGAACAGCTAAAATAAGCATTTATTAAAGCTAGATATATTAGTAATTATTTATTTAAACAAGTTCTACAGCAAATCTGAGAAACACTGAAGAGTGAACTATCATTGGCTTTTTCTCAATGCGGGTGAAACATGCAGCTTATTGGATCAAATCCAATTGGATGTGTGGCTAGCTAAATTGAAGCCAATTGCGATGCATGTGTACCAGATGAAAGTAACTTAAGTCAGAGGGCCCTAGCTAAGCATGGCTATTGAAGTGGAATAATTGTGTCAGGCATTTGTGTCAAGAAAGTCGGGAGTTTTTTGTTTGTTTTTTCTTTTTGTTTTTTATAAGAGATTTTATAGAGAGTTGGATTAACTTATCTATGTGACAGAGTAGCCAGAATAAGGGCAGATGGACGTCTATTAGGTAGAATATAAGTAGAAATGGTGACTAGCTTTTTTACAAGATCTTCCTTCTAGTAGATGCATATAAACATCACTGCTGCTCACACACTAAAGCAGTGAGACAGGGCAGCCTTTCCGGAAGTGATACTTCTATCCCTTATGGAAATTAACAGGCCTCAAAATTTGAGAAAATAATTTTAGAGAAAAAGGAGGGGTTACATTTGCATTCATTCTAGCCTTTATAAGATGGCTATCACCTTAAAAACAATGGAATGATTGATACAAAATACAATAAGCAGTTTTTCCAAGGCAAGGGACTCGGAGAAAGGTGTTTAGAGAAAAGACACTTCACTTCTCACTGTAAATGTAAAGTTGAAAGAAACAATGGGGTGGGATAAGCTCAAAGGTATAAAATTAACCTCAGAAGATGTACTGCACGTATGAACCTTCCCAAAAATTTTCTGTATGTTGCTGGACAGACATGCTCAGGCACCTTCCTGACCCAGCAAGCAGCAGAGAATCTGGACAACAGCTGTTAATACAGACATCTTGAAGTCCTCAAAGTTCATTATAGCCATAGCTTAAGATCATGCTATGCATTTCCTTGTGCCAAGGGAAATTATTGTACGAAAGCTTAGCATGGTCCTAATTGTTACATGTTGTTAAAGATTGTGTCACGGAGCAAGATTTAATTAAAAAAAAAAAAATCAGCAGGAATATGATATTTATTCTAGGACAACAAAGAAAGCTTGAAGATAGCCAGTGAAATTCCCCTCACTTTCCTTTCCTCAAGCTAAAACTGATAAAAAGACAGCATAGACTTTTTTTTTTTTTTTTCTAACGGTTAAATATTTTACAGAGCTCTCGTATATTTGCTGTAGCACTCTGTGAATTTCACTGGCTGGCAGAGAGTCATACAGTAAATTGAGCTGAAGAAAAACAGGATGCACAAGAAAACATTACAAGGTCCTTTAGAAGGTAATGATAATTTTTTTCACTGTTTTACAGCATCTAACAATGAAATAGCCTCATTTTATTAGTATTATCTTTGTAATAATGCTGGTTCTTACTTTGTACAATATAATTCTTTTGCACCTGCACTACATATATGCATATGCAGGCAAACACAAACATAAGCCCATTGTGAAATGTTCTGTTCAGATCCTCACCATTCTAAAAGCATGAGAACTGCCATTAGAATAAAGCTCTGATTCATGTTAAGCAAACTCATAATTTAACTTTGGTATCAGTGCTCTATTTAACACTGATTGTTACATATTCTGATTCTAGCTTCCTGTCAACTTCAGCTTAACGTAAAAGAAAGTATTTTTCACGTGCATAATTCTACAGTACCGTTCTGTTAATGAGAATACTGTCTTCAAGAAGTATCAAGCTAGGTTATCACAAGGTATAAGTGTACATAAGATTAGAAACTGGTCTCATATCTTTACCATGTAAGTCTACAAATAGCATACAGATTCCTACTACATATAGCAGCTTTTTCCATGTAACAAATATATATTAAAAAAAGCATTCCCAACATACAAACTACATTTTTATAGTTCTTATTGATAGTTATACTACATGGGTATTTCACACAACATGACAAGTGATATGGTGAATATAATTTTTTTTTTTAAAGGGTATGAAATACTATTAAGCAAGCCAGTACAAATGAAGCTATAAATACACAGCTGAGTGTAGACTATACTAGTTTTATCTCTTCAGTGCCCCAGATCCAAGCCCACTTGGAATTCTTAGTTTATCAACACGGATAAAGCATACTCAATTCACCCCACATCTAGGTGAGCGTACTTTTTGCCTCCCAAAACACAATGGTCTTCATAAATTACTAAAATGTATTTTTAAGATGCATTTCTATAAGTCCAAGGGGGCTGGGGGGAGGGTCTTGGTTTTTTTGTGTTTTTTTCTTTTTTAAGAGTTCTGAAAGACATCAAAGTAAAAGACTTACATGTGAAAGTTTGTTTGGTGACTCCTTGCCACTGCCTTCTTTTTGTAAAGCCCGATCTTTGTAGGAGCTCAGGACTTTGGTCGATGGTGCATGCCACTTGGTTTCTGCCATAAATAATTGTGTTTTAATTTCTGAGTGTTAAAAAGATGAGTATACTGTACAAAGAAAAAAGGCACATGGCTTAGCATCAGGTTTCAAACCTGTGAACTCTTTGGAAGCAGAGACGTGTATCTTTGCAGAATTTCCTAAGATCCATTTTTTCAATGATAATTAAACAAAGTTCAACCTGCTTTTCATCATTCATGAGGCTTTCTGAGGTTCAAGAGTAGTTTGTTCCAAGTATTATCTAAATATCCCACACCATATTCTGTTAGACCACCAGTAACAGTTCCTGCTTTCACTGTCATATTATGCTCTTGGGTATCAACCCTCCACATTAGAACATGGCTGCACTTCAACAGGCACCACATTGCAAAGAACATTTATTTTTAAGATACAGTGGTTTTTATTACCAGAATGTCTAGTTCCTTCCAAAGTTTCCTCTCGTTCTCTGCCTCCTTCACACTCCAGTGAGCTTGAACCTTGGTGGTGTTCATGAAGCAAAGGGGACTGGCACCTTTTAACATAAGCAGAAAATTAAGCTGTTTTTTGTTGGTTTGTTGTTTTTTTTTTTTTCCCTAGAAAACTAGTTACATGATGACAACAACACTTTCTACTCTTCAAAGCAAATATTTTGTAAGAGATTTGTTTAAACAATCATCATCTCCTCCCACCAAACAAATATAGTAACATTTGCAAACACTGCATGGAAATATTTACATGTAATTTTTTTTCAACAGTACATTGTTATGTCTTAAGAGTAACCAGGCCAAGAAGACACTGAACTTGAAGAAACGCATTCTTAGGGCTATATAGCCAAAGGCTTTTGCAATGGAGAAGTATGGTAATGCACACTTAACTGCTTTATGAACTAAGTCCCACAGAAAGTAACTCCATAGTTTTGCAGGTTTTCACACTCAGAACACATAAGCTAGTACCGTTGCTTTGTATTGTATTGCAGAAATTAAATTATTTCACAAAGCAACACACTAAAAACAAGGCTGCTACTAGAAATAACTGTGTTGGAAAAATGACACAAGACGCATTTTGCTGTGTCTACTGTCAAAAAAAATGCTTTAGTTCTATTTGAACTATTAGCATCTATTTATCTGCCAGAGATTTCAGTGAGTATTCTGAAATTCCTTGAGGAGTCTCCAAGATATTGCATATATATCTGCTACATGGCATATTTTATCCACAAACAGTCATACCAAAGCAATATTAAGCTTACAGACAAGGAGTCAAGCTGATGTTTTCAGTATTCACATTTTTTTTCTGAAAAGTAGCTTCTGAAAGTCAAGTGGCAAGTCTGGAATGCTTCTATGTTATGCTATGTATATTGCCATAGCTCAGCATTTTATAGTAGACGTATTTTTGGCAGCTATGTTTATACAACGAAGTGATAAATTCCAAGTAATTTAGAACAGATATCTCTCAGAATATTTTTATAATATGGACAGTATATTGGCGTGGTCTTTTATACGCAGATAGGTGAATTCTGAAGCCAGCACCAAGGGATTAACAGGGATATTAATGAACCATCTATTTATTGCAACAGCCTGTTAGGGAGCAGAGATGTCTAAATGAGTGCTTTTTTTTTTTGAGGAAAGATGCTGGGGAATGGGTGCCACTGCAACTACAGCAGGAATTAAAACCTTTGAAGACCATAAAGATAATTTTTAAATCGAACACCCTTCCACTGGAGCAAAAGGAGAATAAATTATTGTTTTATTCCAGTTTTGAGTTACCAGCTGATTTCTGGCCTGTTTCTGGGAAAGTAAACCTAAGAACTGTTTGTTATTTACCTGAAATGTAAAATAACAATTTGCTTCTAAAGACTTAAAGCAGTGTGATTTTAAAATTGTATTGGTATATATTTCACATTAAAGATCAGTAAACCTGTGTATCTTAAGATACGCTAACAGATTTTGCAAATATAGCCATGATCTAGAAAATCCACATAAATTTTGCTTTAGAAAGGAGATGCATGGGAGCTATGGCAAGATTGTAAAAAAAGTTAAAAAAAAAAGTCACCAATACCCGTCATATCCCACTTGCTGTCTCCATTGGCTGCTCCCGCTGGGTCCTGGGTCACTGGAGGAAGACTGGTTGCTTGGAGAACTTCTGTAATGTTGACCAGAGTCATTTACAGTGCACTGAGATACTTGTGGGGTTTCAGATTTCAACTGAGCTGTGCTTCTTTTATACATTCATTTTTACAAATAATGTAGATGCATTATTTGTAATTACATTAATTGCATTAATTAATGTAATTACTTAATTACATTAATTTTTGGAATTTACAAGTTTATCTTAGTTTTATAAAACTTAAACAAGTATTTTTTATTTTATTCAAAATAAAATATTTCCAATTAAAAATACAAAAAAAGGCACAAAAAGAGAAAGACTAAGTGACAAATCCTATTTTTCTTACATCTAGCTTTACTTCTGAGCAAGTGGGATTATTCAGGAGTCAGAGGAGCTGGATTAGGCCTCTAAATTTATGTGTGGGAAGCTCTCATGACGGATCAGAAATGACTGCTAGTTGCTTTGCATGTATTCCAATTTTCAACATAATAATTTAGAAGAACTAATACCAATACTTTTTTATTTTATTCATTATTTGACATAGAAGAATAAAAAGAACACATTTTAATGAATACTATTATTTTGTACTTATTATTTAAACTTTTGAGCCTCATGTGTTAACAATGACTCAACATCATGGATTTCCAGAGAGCTGAAATGCAATATTCAAATTATGTTTTGATCACTCTCCTATGTTTCAGTTCTGTGCATATCAGTCCATAACTACAATACAGCTTCTCTCAGTGACATTATCTTGAATTCCCCGTATTTCCCTTCTTTTTTACATAATGTTATTTTTTATTTTAAAGGCTATATGTAGAGATGAATATATCTACTCAGGGAAGACGTGAAAAGAGGTAGCTTTGTATTTATGCACAACACTTTCCCAAGGACATGACATTCAATAAGCAACTTTACTGTTCAGCTTGAAAATTTTAAAGATATTAGCTATTATATTTTGTCTAACAGCCAAACACATATACAATAACTAGATAGTGCAGTGTCTAATTTTTCAGCATGTCTCTCTGATAAGTATTGGCAGGACTGAGCCACTCTCAATCAAGTGAATTAGTCTATAGGCCACAGTTGAATTGTTTCATGTTCTTGCTTGTTACCACCAAGAACTTTGCATTTCTTGCGCAGCTTAAGTGAACCAACATTAAAAAATGAGTAAGTTATGATCTCATGTGTATCCAGCCTCCAGACTGATGTTTAGGACATTGTCCTTAAAACCAGGACATTGGTTTGTACTATCCCAGGCTGAGGAATGTCTAGATCTCAACCCTTTCTTTTGCTGGACAACTGTCTAGCCACTAGTCTACTAAACAGAAGGTGGCTACAAAAGGACAACCACAAAAATCCAGTCAGTGAATGCCTCACATAGTTCCTTCACAGAATAGTTGCAGCTACCTGTTCTCAGGAATGGATTCCTGACTCCAGGTGAATGGACGCACTTGCCTACAAGCGTCACTCATGGACTAAAGTACAGGAGACTTCTTGGTGAAAAAAAATAGAAGTGTGAGTCTGACTGAAGCTTCACTCCTAGGCACTTGCTATGAGCAGCTGTCACAGAATTAGGCATTTTGAAAAACAGGAGTAGACCTCAAGGATATCCTTGGAATTCTTAGTGACTAGAGGCAATTCCTCGAGTAACACAAAAACATTTGGATTGCCTTCTCAAAGCACCTAACTCTCCTCAGGAACTGTACTAGGACCGTAAGTGTTCAGCTCCCACTTTTTAATTTCACTTCATAGACTCAACACCTAACTGTTACATGTCACAGTAGTTGAACTGTTGCTGCTCAAGACTTTTAATATATCTAGCCCACATTTCTGTTGCTTCTTTTTCTTTTTGTCTCTAAACCCAACCATTTTATCACTGACTTCAATTGTAGCTTATTTTCAGATCAGTTGCTATACCTTCTGTGTTTTATCAACCTGCTTTTCCCTGCCTGCACCCTTCAATTTGTCTGCATTGATATTGGGTCTGACCCTCTAAAATCTCTTCATCATTTTCCTAGCCTGAGTATACGTTTTCACCCGTGCTATAAGACTACCTGTAAGTACCTAATTAACCTTACTTCAAACTCTTTTGTTTTAAGCCCGTTTCTCTGCTTAAACCATCAACTATGCCTCTTCCCCTGTGGAAAGACCTTGCCAATTAGGTACCTTTCTTTTCATGTTCCAAGACCCACATGTCACAGTTCATCATTTTCCTCTCTTTTCATTATTTATACTCTGTAACATGTTTTCCCCAGAATAGCACTTCTGCATTGCACTTGTTTTGTTTAAGTGACACAGGAATCGCTTTATGATGGGAGATAGCCTCTCTTAGCTGTCTTTCACATACTTCACTAAGTATTAGGAGAAGCACAATTTATATTTGTGAAGTTTTTTGGAAATCAGTAGTATGTCAGAAAGCTTTAATTTTCTTCCTCTGTATATGCATACAGTATGCTTAATAAAGGTCCATAAATCCTGAAGTATTTCTAGACATTGGATACATTGCCTCCTTATACTAGATTTTACCAAGAATTTCAGTAACAAGATATTAGGAAAAGCTTAAGTCCTACTATGGTATATACATGCTTACAGAAATGTACCTGTCCTTTTTTTAGTGGGTGAGGAAGGGGGTAGGTGAGAAGGAGAATACAAATGATTAAATGGTCATAACCAGGAGTTGGCCTTCCCCAGACTATGATATAGACATATTTTCAATTCTGTACTAGTATTACCTGTATATATTTCAAACAATGTAAAAAGTCACTAATTCTTTTTTACCAAATAAGACAAGTAGAGTAGCAAAAGTAATATTTAATTATTTAATCCAGAATTTTTTAAAGCTATTCAAGACTAGTATTTTAGATTTTCACATGAATTAGATATTTTCAACATGCAGTATTTTTTTCCTTGGAAATTAGAACTACATCACCCCACGGAAAAAGGGCATAAGCAGAAATAAGTGCAAACAATAAGACAGAGAGTTCTGCTCAAGACATATGTATTTCCCAAATAATTCAAAGGTCAAATATATTTATACATTTTTAACTTTAAAAAATATTTTTTATCTTATGAAGAACTATTATTAAATTAGAGCACAGCTAACATTTAAGGATAGCATCCTGTCATCTGAGAGGTGTTACGTATTCAAATTACAAGCTCTGCTTTGTTTAATTAAAAGCAAAGGAAAGCATAAGGACTGGTAATGAGTTACAGAACCCTTTGAAACTATGCCAATAGCTTGGTAATTAGATTAAGTAATTCATTTTTAAAGAGATGAGTTCATTTTATTTATGCTCATTATTTGTTTAAATAGGCTTCCAAAAGGTGAGGGACAGGACATTGTTTAGATCAAAAAGTGACAAGGCATTTTCCCACTTTACTGATTTGAGACTAAAGGGCAAAGACAGTTGTCCTCAGTGGCAGGAACCTTAGTACAGTCCACTTTCATCACAAACAACAAAAGTCACTCGTTTCAAGTACAGGGAACTGGGCTCAGTGAACACTCTTTAATACAACCTCAGAATTAAAATTACTGTCAAAATTCAACAAAACAAGGTTTAAAAAAGTAAGTACACCAAAGTTCTAGAAAGCAGAGATATCTTAAGTAAGGCACATCAGGAAAATAAGAGGTGTTAAATGGAGAGTGTGTTACCTTGCCCCATCTGGCAGCTTTCTGTCGAAGGAAGTGCTGCGAGGAATGGCTGGCTGAGCCTGCTGGAGAAGCTGCTGGCACTGCAGTCTGTCAGATGTTCCTAGGATTGGAGAGGCACGAGAGAGAGGCTGCCCAGCGGGAGTCGGCACCCGATGCCAAGTGGTATTCCTTCTGAAAGGGGTTTTATACTCACATGGGGTGCCTTCACTGTCAAGTTTGTATTCCACCATGGGTATACGACAGAGTTCTGAACAACCCCTGTGGGACAAATAAAAACGCTGATCAGTCTCACTGGAGGGAACCGAAAAAGAAATCTTGCACTCTACAGTCAGAAGTATATGCATATTTTTCTTCTGGGTGTCCACAGGTGTTCACATCACTTTGTACGACCCTTCAAATGCTTCAAAATATCATGCCAACCAGGTAGGAAACATTACAAAATAATGGATTTGCTCTCATGTGCTCAAAGGCTTTTGAACTCTCCCCTTGCCCTTCAAAAAGGAGAAAATATTAAGCTTTTATAAATTAATCTGCAACTTGAATTTTACATAAAAAAGCCTAGTAGAATTAAAGCATTCAGAAGTTAGCAAACATCAAGTTCTTCTATAACAGTTTTGCTTAAATTTCATAAATCCATATAATTTCTTAATGTAAAAATTTACATATCCAAAATTACAAAATGTGTTTGTCGGTTTGCAGCAAACTAAACATTTCTTAGCGGTACTGAAAACTTTACTTTAGAATCCCACCTTGTCCCCACTGAATGACAGAGCATATACACTGCAATGCAAATGATTAAGTGGCATCTAAATAATTTTATATTTGTTTTCGAAGTGTACTTTCTAATGTCTCTCTTCCTGGGACTCTCTACGCCTGGAAGAGAAATGAGGATGCGGAAGGAAGAGACAAATCAGAAACTGGCTCACAACCTCCGCTTGAAGCTTACATTGCAGTTAAATACTAACAGCACCCCCAGAAAGTGCAAACTCAGGTAAAAGTAGTGACAGTGTTCCCCAAAAGATCAGTCTCCCTGTGGGATATTTGCTGTAGACTCAGGATGGACTTGAATTAAAGGTTACTGTTTCAGAAATTTGTTAACAGAAGCTGCACACCCAGTTTAAGCCAGCACTGACTATCACTGCAGATATTTTATATTCTCACATACCGTCTCCACTATTTGTCTGATAAGCAGTGCAAACTAAATTAACATTATGAACAAAACACCCTAAATAATTATAATGCAATGCATTAAGTTTAAGCAAGAAATAGTGAAAATGTGCTTCTCTGTTTCAAACACAATTCTGCTCTATCCCTTGAGCTGAGCCTTGATCAATCTTGATGAATGTTGAGTTTTCAACAAAAGCTATTTCTGACTAAATGAAAATAACCTAGAGAAAGTGTGATAGAGTGTGAAAGCATGTTTATAGTATTAATCCTGAAAATGTTTTGCACAAATGACTTAACACACATGTGCATTTCAAATAAACTGTATAGATTCTCATATATTAAATAACTGTGCCACAAAGTTTCTGAACCAAACCTCAAAAGAACAATTTCATTGTCAGTGTTCCAGTAAGCAGGTAAAAGTAAGGTATTATGAAAATACTAACTAAGTTATTCAAGGATGTTGAAAAGAAGATGCGTGTGCAACTGCAGCAGTCACATTATAGATGCTCCATATAGGAGTAGAGAGAGTAGAGAGACAGTCAAATGCTTCAGGCTGCTGAATTTTGTGGTACTAAACAGGCAAACTGTTTATCCTGTAGCATTAAATCTCAGTCCCTGCTGGCACTCAAACATAGGAAGAAGGTAAAGAAAGAACTATAGAGGGTAAAGCACTGAGAGTGGAGATTAGTAGCTAATGTAGGGCAGAAGACACTGTGATGAAGATGAGCTGAAGAGAGGTCACTAGAATGCTTCAAAACACAACTCAGAATTCCTTTTTTTTTTTTTTTTTCAAGGTTATTCTTTGATCAGAAATATCAGCATTAAAGACACCACTAAAGTTTGACACGTGTAAACTCTGCTGACAAATGATAGCTGGACATGCTGGATGCATCAGGGAATTTAACAATAATTATTTTCAAGTTTTAGCTACCCTATGGAGAAAAGACCACCCCAATAGTCTCCTCTCACAGACAAGGAATGGAGTTAAAAAAATTTGGTTAATAGAACTTACTCTGCAATTACACGGAGCATGACTCTATGATAAAGCTAGCACGTCATGGCTGCATATTAAAATTTAAGAGCTCACTATAAAAATCTTCAATATTCAAATGTTACTGCAAGGAGCATTATGTTCTGAAACCATTATCAAGCAGTCCATTAAATTTTTCAAACTATGTTAACCAAACCTTTCAATATTAATTTAAGATTCCATATAAAAGTTCTGCAAAAGGCTCTGTGAAGTGCCTACATTAGGCAAGCTAAAAAAAGGTAAATGTTCATCTTCACAGAAAAGTCAGAAGCTTTCATGTACTATGATCAGCAGCTTGCCACCTTGACAGCTACATGAAAACCTTCTTTTCGGTTATATCATACCACTATCAACTATTTGGCATGGCTTCAGTGTTTGGACCCCAACTATCTACAGATTTCATGCATGGTGAGTGACCTGTTAGGTAACAACAAAATTAGAATAACTGGTTACAATTTAACTTGAGTTCAATGTATCACAGATCTGAACCACTAAGGGGGATGTAGGGATAGAGAAGAAATAATTGGTGTTCATCAGTTGATTACACTGATAAGTTATCCCTTATTATCACCATTTCAATTCAAAACATTTAATCTTGCTCAATAAGGACTCTTTATCCATATCTAGCAGTAAAGTAATCACTTCTATTACAGTGCACATTTGTTCTTACACTACAGTAGTTCCCACAAGGTGTCACAATGAGACTGAGGACCCATCACGCAATCTATTAAATCCACATAATAAAACATAGATTACTTTCACATAATTGTAGAGACTGAAAAGGAGAATTTAGTAGCTTAGTTTTGCTTACAGTCACTGTGTAGTTAAATAAGACACACACACATTTTCCCTTCTCTGACCCTCTGAAGTGCCTCCTGAAGGTAACCCCTGCACTCCATTGACTCCCTGTACAACTACAGTGAAAGTCTAAGACCTTGGATAAGATTCAAATGCCCTTAGAGAACTTTGGTCAAAAAGTCAAGACAAAAATTCCAAGTTCTGACATCTCAGAAACCTATTAATAGTAGTCACATTGCATCAAAAAAGAAAGAGATGTCATTTGAAAAACAGTTAATCAGTTTTACTTTAAGATAATTTCACAGTGCAACAGATTTATGTGATTGCTTATGGCCACCTCAGATAAGGCTGCTGCCCAGTTTATCACTCCTGGTTTAGTGCGGGTGATAACTCTTTGGCAGTCCCTTCACACAGCTGCAGATTTGAAGATGACAATCTCTCATTTATGAAGATACACTCATTGCCATCCTGATCTTTGTTACTATTTCATTTTAAACAAAATCTTTGTGTTGTGCGAGCTGACAAACAATTTAGAGGCTTCCTGAGAGCCTCTATGCTGCATTGTATGAAAAAGACAAGAGAAATACAGGCAGGACATTGGATGAAAGGAGCTAGTCAGGAAATAAAAGAGGATAAAAAAAACCCCAAGGAACCAAGGTATTTGGCTCGCTTGTATGATCAGTAGGGCACTAACAACCCCTGCAGTCTCTGCTGATGGAAACTAGGACACAAGCAGAGTAAGTCACATTTCCAAATCCCAGAGAACAGGAAAACAGCTACATCAAAAGACAACAATTACGGGGAATAAAGGCTTGAGAAGCTATTGGCAAGAAGAAAGAATCACTGTGAAAAATAGAAAAATAGGGAAGATTTTTGTGACATTAAAGAGAAAAGCCTTCAAAATTCACCATTGTAACATGAAGAGCTGGACAACCAACGTCTGGGATGTAAAAGTTATATTATGCTCCAGCTTAAGAAATGGAAATGACAAGTTACAGAGGATCAATGAAGCAGAGGAACAGTATTGAATGGAGATCTAAATCTTCAAGCTCTGAAAGGACTGAGTTCAGAAAGAATCCTGATTTTGAAGTAATCTTTAAGACACTGGAGAGATGAGATTAGGAATAAGACCACATGTGAGGAATCAGTTATGAGGAATTAGTAAGTAAAAATATTTTACACCATTAAATTAATTGCATCTAAAATAAAATGGCAAATGCAAAGTTTGGCTTCATAGATATGGCATTTAATGATTTAGAAATATACCTTCTTTAATGAATAGAAAAAAATCTGATTCGACTCAACAAAAAAGCTAAATACAAAAATTGCACACACTAAAATATCTTTCTAGGTCAGAAATAGCATCTTTGGAACCCCAATAGGCTTAAAAAATGGAAGAAAGAATAGATTTAACTGACTGTACAGCAAAGCATGTTCACAGACTCTTTATTTATCCCTCTACCAGTCAGATTCAGGGGGCAGGGGATTCTTTCAAACTTCAGGTTTCCAGGTTATCAAGAATCCTTTGAAACATTTTGTTCTTTACTTCAGTGGGAGGAACTATTTTATTCTTCAAAGCAACTCCCCATAGCAGCAAAAAGACATTCAATTAGTATCTCCTGTCCTCTTTATTTGAGACAGCATAAAGACATCAAGCTACAGATGACTATGAAGACATAAGCAAGTTTCAACAGTTACACATAGCATAGTAACCACCTGGACTGATAATAAACAGATCTTAAGATCGATTCAGTGAAATGCATTTCCACAGGCGCATTTCAGCTTTTGCTGTGTGGAACTTTCAAACAATTCTGTTTTACAAAACAGAAGGACAGATTGACCATACTTCTGATAAATAAAGATAAAAATTCCTCAAGCATACTAATTTCAATTTTGTACCTTTTTAGAGGAGGAGGAGTAGTAGTAGTTTAGACTTTAGAGTTTTTTTGTTAGACTACTTCTAGGTGGAGACCATACGTTACACAGATTGCCTAGGTTTTCCTTTGTTTTGATGCAAATCAAAATAGAAAAGATGCTCATACAATAAAGCTTCAGCTTCCCAAGTTATAGTAACACTGCATACTTAGCCTTACTCTCTTCAGTACAATGAATTTATTAAAAGATATTAAAATGCGAGTTGTATACACTGGCAAAGGCTAAGTTTACACATCCTTCTGTTTGAAAACTATATTGGGTAGAACAAAGCTCAAAAGAATTTATAAAAACTGACAATTATTTTTTTTTTAAAAACAATGAAGTGTCTTTTTCTTTTATGCATAAGAAAACCATGATGTTTGGGTTATTTAGAGAAGAGACAAAGCACATGGTGCATGACATTAAAGGTGGGGAAGAGGGCAGACCATACCTTCTGCCTAAGCTTTGTTGTTCACTGGTGCTGCCACACTTCCAAAGGCAGAAGGAGTGGCAGAGAGTTCACAGTGAGCGGGAAAGCCAAAAGGCCTTACTGTGACATTGACCTTCTATCAGGACATGCACTTAAAATGTAACAGCCTAGATTAAAATCTGGTTCTAATCAGAATTCTGACAGAGTTTGTTTTTGCCAAGAGTCTCCATACATCAAGCTAAATCATAGTGCATGTCTCATTTACTGAATCTAACAATGTTATAAGAAATATACCATCTCTGACAGTAAAGAATATTAAGCATTTTCCACCTTTTTTTTTGCTGTTGTTAGGTAACTAACTTTTGCAACTAATATGGTTTCCAATTAATATAACTGTATTTTCTTAGTGCTAGTTCTATCACTTACCTCGAAAACAACGATAATAATCTAGAGTTTTCAAATTACAGTTTTCAGGTATTTGCAGCCTTCAGGGGTGGTAATGAAGAGCTCTGGTACATCCAAATTCTACTCGTACAACCAAAAGTTCAGTTTCAGGTTCTTCTGCTTTAACTTGCCTCAAGTGTTGTTAATCTGGCAGTATCCTGTTAGCAATTTTAGACCTGACTTCTTTCTAGCTCAAAAGGCTTAATTAAAAAAACCAAAAACTAAATAATCTGAAGGCCCTCAAGTCCAGGGATCAAAAAATAGCATATGCACTTAAAAAAAAAGTCCTAGAAACACAGTCATCTAATAGGATCACAATCATTTAAGAGGAACAAGCACCAGGACTGGAAAATACATCTATTTTATTTGTAAGAAAAGTTTGCAAAGTTCAAAAGACTACAACAATCTCAAAAGAAATGCAGCAGTACTTAATAATGGCCCCCAGGCAGTTGCAGTCATAGTTACTAAAATATTTCCATTTTCAAAATTACCTGCAACAGCAGGAAAAAAAGTCTGCTACTTGTTCAGACCAACAAATGGAAACTACCGCTGCTCCATCTCTTATAGTGGTTGTACTTGAGTTTCTGTTTCTCACCCAAGTTTTTTCCTTCAAGTTTTGTTCATTTTCTAAGCTTTCTAGAAATTGTTTCTTAAGCAGTTCTTAAGTAGTTTCTTTTTATATATAATGGTAGTTGAACTAACATAAGCTTCAATGTAGTAAGTAAGATTCTAGCAGACTCTACAGTTTAAAATGGGTTTAAAAGTACTAGAATTCCTTGATTGGATTTGACTGATTAAGGATATAGTGTCCTTGAACATCACAGTGACACTACCAGTGAAAGCGAGTTGGATTGAACATCATTATTCTCCTGTTAAGATGTGTATAATTCTAGTTACCGCACTGCAGTATCAGGTAAAACTGCAACAACAGAAGAACAAATCAACAATTCTGAAGGGACAGATATAGCATAGAAAAAAATATAACACAAGGATACTTACTGAGATCTGAATAGATTGACCAGCATGTTTGTTCTAATACTGCTTTATAATTTAAAGATTTTATGTTTTAAATAGCAATTTTTTTCTTCTATCTAAATATCAGCCTGCTGCCATGCAAATAATTATGATTTCTCAATTTGTGCATGATTATTTAATTGCTGGAGCAAACTGAAAACAGTGAGACCTTTGTCTCAAGTTCATTAATTTTACAGGATAGTAAATGAAAGGACTTATTCCATGATTGCTTCTGCATATACTGCTCTCAAGACTACAGGTAGAAAGATCTACATGAAGTAATGGAATTCATTTATTGAGCAGAATTTTCCCTTTCACTCGGTAACATTCCTTTGTAAGCACCTTCAACATTCCAAATAATTTATTTTCATGCTGAAATATTTTAATACAAGACAGTTTGCAGCAAAAAAAAAAAAATAAATCCATTGTTAATAGTTCATTGCTAATATTCTCACTGCTTGCACATTTACACTTTGTTGATTTTTTTTAAATATATAAAGGGCTGATGGACTGAGGATTATTTGTGGATAAGCTAACAGAGAAAAAAAAAAATCACCATCAAGAACTTGATTAAGAATCTCCACTTCAGCTGGTACTTTTCCAAGGCACTGGGACTGCTTTGGAAACACCCTTGCACACTTGAAACTCATTTTCATTTGAAGGGTATAATTCCCAAGACATTCCATTGAAGTCATGTCCAGTCTGTGTAATCTCACTTCAGAATTTGATCTCAGCATGGAATCAGTGCTAATAAGCAATCTAAAGAGAAAATCCTCATTGATTCATTTTCCTAAAAAACAGCAGACAGAGCTAAGCAGAAACTACTCTTTCACGCAGTGGAAATCAGCCAATTATCTCAGTAACTGAAAGACAAGCATTAATAAAATGATACATGAGGATTTTTCTTAAAACTAGATTTTTTTTTTTTTTTGCTAAAATGGTATTTACATTCTTGTAAATGTATGTCAATTTTTAATGCAACTGGTTCTTGTGGAAACAAAGATGAATGTATTTTTATATCTATGCACTGTGACAAAAACATAGTGGCTGACCTTGAAACCCCAGGTCATGGCATTTAAAGTAATTATGCATGAACAGAAAATGTATTATAAACTACCAATATCTACCCTGGAAAATAAGACTGAAATACAGAGGAAAAAAACTCCAACTGTCAGAAGATCATATGATCTCCAGAATGAATCAAACTTTAAAGATACTTATTTCAGCTCCAAATCTACCGTTCTACATATGTGAGATAGAATGAAGTATAATTTCTTAAAAGAAAAGTTCTAAAACCAGCCGTGAATGAAAGCAATAATTATTGGAGCATACATGCGAGGCTTTCTCCTGTTTTTGAACCATCTAGATACGTGCAGCATGTGGATCGAGGACTGATGGATTCCCAACTTTGAAGGAAATATCTCTATGTCTGTTTTTAGTAGAGTCACTTGACAGTACAAAAAGTTCTCTCCTGATGAGCAGGCACACCTGCCTTAATTGTTGATCACAGACACACGGTGGAAAGCACTTCACAGACCTGATTCTATCCAATATAGCCACACACAGATTTTCCAAGGACAGTGACATTTCTTGTCAAATGAAGGTGAAATGGATTCTAGTTCTCCAGATACTCTTGTTCTACATGCAAAACTAACGCCTGTAAATTCCTGGATAAACCTGATACCAACGTGCAAGAGAGACATGAACATACTGGAGTGAGTCCAGCAAAGGGCTACAAAGATAATGAATGGATCTGAGCATCTGAAAGACAAGAAGAGACTGAGAGAGCTGGGATTGTTTAGTCTGGGAAAGAGAAGGCTCAGGAGGCATCTTATCAATGTGTATAAATACCTGACTGGGTGATGGGGAGAAAAGATGACAGAGGAAGACTCTTCAGAGGGGAATCCAGTGAAAGCACAGGAGGCAAGGTGCACAAATCTAAATACAGGAATTTCCATTTAAGCATAAGTAAAAACATTTGTTACTGTAAGGAAGATCAAACACTGGAACCAGACTTGTAGACTCTCCATCCTTGGAGATACTAAAAACCCAGTGAACATGTCCCTGAACAATCTGCTCTAGCTGACCTTGCTTTGAGCAATGGGGTTGGACTCAACCTCCAGAGGTCCCTTCCAACTTCAACTATTCTCTGTTTCTATGATTCTACAACATAAGACACATTGCAAATCGCTAAGACAAGCAACTGAGTAGGAGACAGGGAGATGGATTTACACAAGTTTTAACTAGTAAGTAGCTGTGATAGACTATCTTCTTTCTCCAAATCTCCGGCAATTAATGCCTTTCTGCCTTCTCCTCATTCCCCTGCTCATTAATTCATTTTACAAACAACGTCATAAGTCATATCTGGCAGCTGAAACTCTCAGTCTTGCACCTGATATCTATACTGCTTTCTTTTTTTGCAAGGTCAAAACTCTCTGGATATCTGATTTGCTTTTAAGGTGGGCAACCAAAATCAGTAATCACATTTCGGGGATATAAAGGGGAAAATGAGGAGTTTTCTGTTTCAGTGAGAAACTGATACTTGAGAGAATGAGGCATTAATGAAGATTTCTTTTTTATACTAGAGAGGTGAGGCTGAAAAAAACTTAAAAATAAATGCTTTAGTGTTTTTTGTATTTTAGAATAGAAACATGGTTTAAAAAAACCAGTTTTCCTTAGTAATTAGTCACAGTTTTAAAAATGAAAAAAAAAAAAATAAAAAAGAACAGCTTTTGCAGATTTTTCCCAGTTTGGTGGCACTCAGTTAAAACTCCTCCTACACATAGACCGAGTGCCAGGTATCACACTGATTTGGGATTTTAACATTTTATTTCTAAAAATGTATCAAAAAAGATATCAACACATTCGTACAGGAGGTTTTTTTTCCATCAGGGCCTATAAAATACATGTTTTTACCTTCAATATAATAGCATCAGCTCATTAGGCTCATACTCTGTAAACAGCTTGGAAATGTATACCAAACAAGTCAGTGAAAATTCATACCCAGAAGCAGATGGTGAGAATAGCAAAACTAAGCAAAGAGAGGTTTAATTGCAAATTCTATCCAACTAAGCAAAACGGTGCTATTCTACATTCACAGCCATTTTCTTCAGAAAAAAAAACCCAATGCATCGACATGCAGGTTGTGGCAGGGGAGGACACTTCTCTGTCATCCATCAGGCCAACGACTACTTGGAGAATTGCCACCAATTAAACAGTATTCATGTACAGTTGGCACCAACTTTATAGTGCTGTATGCTACGTAAAATTTTATGTCTTGTTGTCTTGCCAAAAGCAACACATCTAATGTTTTTCCTGCTAAATTAAAAATCAACAAGAGATTTAAAGTTGGCCTTCTGCAAGAAGACAAGTAATTCAATTTACTCTGGTACAGTTCTCATTTAGAATGAGCCAAATTAACAATGCCTAGACACGGTATGTGAGAAATAAAGTCACATTATTATGAAGTTTTAAATTTTTCCTACTTCTTCTCTACCTCATAATATTAAAAAATGGAGAGAAGAAAAAAATCTGTCACCAAAAAAAAGGAACACTGATGAAAGAAAATTGCCTTTCATCCCTTAAAAAAATGTTACAGTCACTGTAATAATTTTTATTATAATCTTTTCCTGAGTGTGTGAGCCTTTATTTCATGTTGGAGCAAGATTTCTTTGCTTCAACTGATGATTTCATTGACATAATTCACTGTTTAATATGACTAAATTAAATATTTGTAGAAAGTGAGAAGGACTCTAAGACATGTACATCCAGAACCCAGTATTTCACTACTTTCGTTAAAATTTCAACATAAGAAAAAAATTTTAAAATCTTTTTCAATAGTCAGGAGTCAGAGAAATGTTAAAGACAGACAAAGTGCAGTTTTCAGAGAAGGATTCCCAATTTTGAAATTTAGTACTAAAATATAAAATTATCCTGTGGAAGAAAAGAAGTCACATCTGCTTTCATAACAGTTCAGTCATGATGTATTGAAGTTTACTTGTTGCTCTTTCAAAACTATACAAAAGTAAAGTTCCCATTAAATACCTTACAGTATCCCATTTTATCTTCTTTTACAAGCCAATAGGGGTTTTGGGGAAAAGATTGCTTTAAGAGCCTCAGGCAATATTATTACCAAACATGAGAGACAATATCCATTTCCTGAGGGCCCGCAATAAAAGAGTCATTATTTAAGCAGTAGCAGAGAAAAAAAAAAAACACCCAAACAAATAGATACGAAAGTCACATTGAGAAGTGTTGCTTATTACCTTCTAGGTGCTCCATCCTCATGTGGTTGAATAATCACCACTTTTACTGTCACCGATGTACGTAAAAGGTCAATCATCTGTTCATGAGTCAAAGTTGCCACAGCTACTTTACAGATCTCAACCAGGCGGCTCCCTTGCCGTAGGCCTGCCTTCCATGCAAAACCAAAGGGCTCCACATCTGCCACTATCCCTTCAAAGTTCACGTGGAATCCAAGTTGGCCCAATCCATTCCTCCGAAGAGTCATTTCCGTGGTTTCACATCCTCTAGTCGCTATCTAAAGAAGGATCAGATTGTTACACTGTGGTCAAGACACTTGCTTCTTTGGACACACAAATAGATCTGTTTTCAAACATTATAAAGCCAGGTATGGCTTGACATTAAGTAACTTTAATATTCTAATACTAACAATTATTTGAATATTTACGGTTGAATGAAGGTTTCTGCACAAAACAAAACATTTCACAATGCTAAAAATCTTACATCCTCGGAGCAACCAGCTAATCCATGTCAAGTTCCCTCCCCCTTGCCCAATATTAACACAATACCATTTATATCTTATTGAGAACAGCTGCTTTAGTTTCAAAACACAAAGCAAGCAAAATGCTGTCCTGTCAGTTACTTCATTCTTGTTGGCTGACTGACTGCAGGAGTGTAAGCATTTTTTCTTCAGCATTAAACTTGAAATATAACATGAGCCAAATTGAATGAAATGCTTTAGTTCTAGCAGCTTCTATATACTATGTAGCAAGTCCTCAACAGCTTTTCCAAGTGAAAAATAATCATACAACAGTCTGTATGCTGGGATACTGCACCAGACTCAAAAGACCAAATTCTAGTCCACATTACATAGTAAGTTTGTTAGGTACCCTAACATTTCCTTCTGTCAGCATCACAAGAAAAATATCTATTTTACCTCCACTAGTACAATTAGAACAAAAACGTAACCACTGTGAAACAACATTATCAAACATCTTTGTTCATAATGCATACCATTCAAAGATCTCACAGTGCTTCATAACACTCTAGCAAGCACTCTAGCAAGTGCTTCATAACACTCTGTCCTTTAACGATGCACGTATTATGACACAGATCAAGAGATCCTCCCAGGGACACGCTGCATTAAGAGCAGTTCCACAGCGCACCTTGTTCCACAAAGGTGTTCAGGCTGTTTACAGTTGCTTTTAGTGTGCATTACAAAGATACACACTTAACTCAACTTAAGGCATCTAATTTAACAGGCTTAAGTTAGGAGGCTAGGGTCCTGTATACTCAGTTGTACAGGATAGGTCTCTCAAGAGGCTGTTTCATAGCTTGAGCTTAATTCAGGAGGCTATTTTGGAGGAGTCTTTCTCCCACTCCGTTGCCTACTTGAGCCAGAATCTGGGCAGCCCAGCTCTAATTTATTGCGTGCTTCCCACAAAAGCATGACCCAGTCTAATTCAGGGCTGCATGCTGAGGGAATGGGACTGTGCAGATAGTGAAGTGCTGGGACTGTGACTGGGTAAAGCTGTCACAAAACCACTCCTTTCACTACCTGAGTCAGACATAGTTGATAGGTGCAGTTTCACAGGAGGTTTACACTGATCTAAGACCCTATTACCACTATGGTGTCCCTCGTATAACGTTAGCACTTGTTCAGCCACACAGACCAATCAGAGATATGATACAGCTGAAAAACAGTGCTTTTTAAAAAGTGCTCCAACGGGGTGGCAGGCAGGGAACAGATAGGACTGGCAACTATTATGAAAGTACATCTCCATCATTGACAAAGGAACTTTCAAATACGAATCTGTAAGTTACTTCTGTAGCTTCCTTTCTACACTTCTGTTTAGACAAATCTTTTGTCCATGTCTGTTACAGAGTCAGAGATGAGAGGCTTAACTTCTACCCCTTCCCAATGCCATGGCTGACTGGAAAAAACTTTGGAGTGTTTGTGTAGCTTACGCCTACAATTTGGCCAGTGACTGAAAGTCACCGTTTTCAGTACCTTAGTGAGCTTTAAAGCACTATTGCCTTTGTAGAATATTTCTATATGGCTACCTGTCACTCAGGAGAAAAAAATTGGAACCTGCACACTTAAGAACAAAGTGACAAAATCCCATGAGTTACTGTAAGTTTGCTGATCTGAGGGAGCTGGTCCATGCTCCTGCTTTTAACCTGTGATAAACTCAAGGTAATGAAATATAGTTAGCCCTTATTCATTAAGGGCTAATCTTCATGGAGCTGTAAAACACTAGAAAAAGACCTGGCAAGGATCTGATATTCTGAAAATTATTACCTGGCAAATTTAGGCTACTTAAAATGTAGCACCTTGACTTCATAAAGGTTCCATAACGGTTCAGTTATTTCTGAAGATGTAGGCTTCAAAGCTAAAAATGTAAAAGTCATTCTTGAGATTTCCAAAATCTACCCTGGAGGTTTTGTTTAAAAAAACATGTTCTGGGTCTTCCTATCAAAAAAAAAAAAACAGCTATTTCCTTTGTTATTATTCAGCTCTGAGTTTTTGGTATTTTTTCGAAGCTTTCCATTTTAAACAGAACTTTCTGTTGTGTTTATAACTGTGCGTATAGTATTAAAGCTATACAGCAGGCTGAAAGTGCTAAGCTTTTACTCTTTTTTTTTTCCAGCTTTGAGGTTCATCTTCAGCGATGACTAATTGTCAACAAGACTTCCATAATTTATGAACTAGATAAGTGAAAATGAAATTTTCGCCCTACACTTCTGTCACAAGTTTCTAAAATACATACAACATTTAGTCACGCAGCGAAAAGAAGAACATGCTAGTACAGTCAGGAGCCCAGCTGACTGAGAATTTTTTCTTCCAAAACTACACAATATTATTTTGCAGAGGGGGCATACACTTCCTTATAATTATGTCACAATTACAGAATTCTGCAGAATGAATGTAACAGCCAAAGTATATGGATTTCCCCAACTCAGAGCACTCAAAATCTGTTCTTCAAGTTAGTTAAATATTCAAAGGTTAAAATAGAAGGAAAATAAAAATTCCTGCCAAAGATTCATCTGTTCCCAATAGAAAGGATTCCAGGGGATCAAGTCCTCCACAAGTATATCCCCTAAAAGGTGACACTGTATGTTACATAAAACACAGTGCTGCTCCACTTCAAAACAGGTTGTTCTGCTTAGTTGGTTGCTGTTTCACTGGACATGTGGCTATGCATGAACCACAAGCCAGCTTCTCTGAACGCACTTAATATAGATGACATTAAAAGACAGAGATCCTTTAAGTCCCACAAAGAACGTGAAGAGGTTTTTTAGTATACAAGCTTCTAAGAAAAGTTTGTCTACTTCTTGTCTAAAGATCCATTCAGGGATTTTGTTTCATCTTGTATCACACTGCCATTCTCTGTTATCCTGAAGCTCAGAACCACTGCATTTTCTGCCTTCATACACAGCCCGCCAAGTTAATTTATTGTTTGCTTTTGCTGCTCTTTCCGCATATCACTAGTTATTGTTCCCAAAAAATAGAGATCTGACTCTACAGTGACAAATCCCAGCTCCTTCTTCAGTTCTGAACTGATTCTTTTGGTTCAAACCAAAATCGCAGTCTTGGCTTTTCACATCTTTGTGTAGTCTCGATATTCAGATACGTTTCCTATTCATCTGCATGATTTAAACCCAAGCAATAAAATGTAGTTATGTCTTTGACAATCTCATTTAGTAACTGCAACATCTTACTCACTAGTTTTAATAAATGCTTTTACTAGTGAGTGAAAAAGATTAATCATGTCACTGAAGTTTGATATTATGCCACAGTTTGAGCTTTCATCTTTAGCATTTGCTGGCACAGGTGGTTATTGACCTTAGCTGTGTTCTGAATCACTTAAAATGTTTCTAAAGTATGCACATGAAGTGTGGAATCAGAGTTTTAAATACTTTTTAGTTGTTTTAATGGTCACCTCTGAGTTTCTATATCAAAATGTTTAGAAAACATTTAACATCAAAAACCAACTAGGGAATAACATTAAAATACAGCTTTCAAAAGAGAGGAAGAGCAGAGAAAAATGCAAAAATATGAGGTAAGAAACAGGGATAAAAAAAAAGTTCTAAAACAAGTAATGACAGCTAATTCTTTTAAGCAATGTGAAAGTTGGGTATGTGGCAGTGAAAGAGAGAAGGCGGTCAAAGTTCATTGGCATAGATACTTGAAGATAATATTTGAGTTAACTTGGCAGTACTTGATGCTGAACTTTTGAGCTTTAAAGCCAATTTGTCATTATTTAACCCAAAATCTGATCATAAAAAGAGGAGGTATTCAAGTAAATATAGATAATAATTTCATTTTGTGCTTTTAATTACTGAATTTTAAAGCTCTACCCTCAGCAACTGGGATATTTCCACATTTTGTAAAACCAATGAATGAAAAACAGCAAAAGAAATTCTTGTCAGTGATGACAGCAGAAGTTTTCACTAGGACTTTGAATTTTGTTTTCCACCTGCGTTAAGCAACTAACTATTACTAAATTGTTCATTTATTAATACCCAATAAGTGAACTATGTGTACACTATTTTTCAAAAGAGAAATATCTAAAGAAAGTCAAACTGAAGACCACAATGAAAAAGATAATGTAGCAGCAGCAAGAAGAGTTTTAAGATTAATTTTGAAAAAAAAGAGCATGAGAGCTCTATCATTTAGAGCATGATATTGAGCAATTCTAAATGTGACTGCAGAACTACACAGGCCCTGAAACATCAGCTGCAATTCAACTGCTCCAGTGTGAAAATGGTAAGCATAATGATTTCTTTTCAGTACCAGGCTTTCTAATATAAATAAAACTGAGACCATCTAGATCACTTAAATTAAGATCAATGGGTGAAGTGTAACCACATGAAGTAGATGCATCAGCACTTTTACCTTGGAGTTCCTGTCAGTTCATTTGTACCGACTGAAATAGCTACAGGGCAGTTGTGCTGACAGGGTCATCAAGCATCTGAAAAACTTTATCCAGTCAGCTGTAAAAACTGTCATTAATTGGTCTAGTTTTCCTTACTTCCTGCAGTTGCTCAGTATAGAGGAACAAATCAGCAGAATCACTTACACAATTTTTTCTGCTAATATTCACACGGGCTATTATAAAAAGTCAAAATGAGTATATTTTACACATTAAGATTTTGTCTATTTTTAAATTAAGTTATATTTCTACCTACAAAAGCGTGATTTCAGAACAGGCCACAGCAAAAGAAGATAAAAGCTTAGCTTTTCAATCCTGATTTGAACACTTAAACCATCATGGCCTTGGGCAAGTCTATCAGATTATTGGTATCAGATTCCTCATCCCTGAAACTGGGTTGATAACACTTATCTCACATGCTGTTGTGAGGATTGTTTGTAATGCTCTCTGAAGACTGAAAACACTCCCGGAAGTACAAACATAGGATATTTTAATTATATCTCAAAGGAGACGCAGACAAGTAACTCTTCATTAAAAATTTGGAATTCCAGTTTAGAAACTGTACTTACTTCAAGTCTTTGAACAATTTCTCTGATGTCTTCAGTACAATTATCTGCTGCAGACAGAAGAATACATTCTCCTCTTTCATAAAATATTTTGATGCTCATTAATCCAGATGTCCATCCAATAACATCTCTGCAGGAGCAGTTAAACACAACATTTTTTGATTCCTTTTCAATCAACATGATAAACTCATTGGAGATTCCAAGGAGACATTCAATGTCAGCAGACTGGCCAAAATCTCGCGCAATCACATTCCACATAATTGCTCCAACACTGAATAGATGTGCATCTTTCCTTGGTTTCACTTTTTCCTTTTTTTTTGCTCCTAAAGTAATAAAGCTAAATTTTGCTGAAGTATCCACTGTAGCTGTGGTAACAAAGTTTTCTGCCAGATCTTTCAAGTATTCTTGACGTGTCCTTGTGGCCATGGCTCGAAACTTTTCTGACTTATGTGCTGCATTTTCAGCATTAATAACTTTGGCTAAAAGGAAGTCCCTGAAGACTGCTGATTTGGGGAAAGTTACTCCTTTGGGAATGGGTGGACCGAACGGAGGTACATCTTTTGATCGTGAAACACCGACACTGGAAATAGAAAGAAAAAAAGACAACGGTTAATCCCTAAAAAAAAAAAATCAGATGCTAAGTAGAACTGATCTGTGCAGTTCATTTACACAGTTGGTTTTAGCTTTGACATGTCAATTTTTAGATATTTTATACACATCAAAGAAAATGGATTGGCTCGTCTGTTTTAAAAAGGCTTTTTTCTTGTAAATATATAAAAGACATTATGGATGTATCTTACTAATACAAAAAATATGAAGGATGACTTTTAGAGTGTCTCCCTTCTTTAATGGAATAAATACAAAAATGCTTTGAGAGACATAAATGAGAGAAGTATTTTTAAATTTTTTTAAATTTTCAGCTGTCACCCAGTTGCATGATTTTAAAACTAAGAAATACATAAATAGAAACAGAATTTATTTTAATCCTCAGACATTTTGCTACAATGAAGCATGAAGACAAAGAAAAAGTATCGGGAGCATTCTGCACCTGTTTAAGTTGCCTACTCTATGTTCATAAAATTGCAAAATACCTGCAATTCTTCATATGGACAGTTCACAGCAGGATGTAAAAGAAATAGGACTAGTTTCTCATTGATACAATTATACCTACAATTGATATCTACATAATGTATTTCAACTGGAAAAGGATTTCAAAATACTGTGCAATCTATGTGCAACTACTACTAGTTTGACTGAAATGCAGTCACATTTGGGATGACAGACAGACATCATTTAGTAATAAGAAAAATGTAACTTATGAAATGTCATGTATTATTAAACACAAAAGAACTACTGAAAAAAAATTAAGTTCTAAAAGACAGCTTAATTTCTAAAAGACAGATAAAAGACAGTAATATGACCTGACCTCATGATGTACTTCAATTTCACTCTAAACAATGAATAAATAACATGTATAGATGTCAAATCTGCACTATTTCGCTTCAAGTCCTTATCATTAATTGCACAATTCCTAATCAGTTCAGAACTATGCTTCCAACCCTGGTTACGTTGGTAGAATTCATGAAGCACTAACTTAAATGTGAGAGTTCAGGTAATCTGAAACTTAAGTATAAACTCACCAAAGTCAACTCAGGGATTTATACACGTTAATAGCCTTCTAAAATATTTTAAATCATTTTATTTGAAAGAGGAAATGTTCAATACAAATTCTAAGTTAATTTCTATTGCTATGTCTGCAAATCTTTTCTAACTTGTTATATCCCCATTTTGTGCCCATAAATCAGCAACACAGAGTTCTGCATACACTCATTTAAGTTTTACAAACTGTGGCCCATAGCTCTAGATGTGAGCAAAGGAGAAAAGGAGACATTGGGGGTTCAAAATTCACAGAAATTGTAGCAAAAATTTTAAAACTGTATACGTAATATCTCTAGGAAATACAAAACTGTTAGAAGAGGCAGTTCCATTGTAGTCTTAACAACAAACAAATAGTTATAAGGCTCTACTCACCTATAGCACACATTTTCAGTGCAAGGATTATGCACTTTGACTATGACAAATACATGTTGAAAGTGGGAACGAATATTTTTTGGAGTAAAAGGAAGTGCTCCTGGCTCTTGGAAGACAATGGTAACTATGTCATTTCCTATATGCCTTTTCCTTAGCAGCTAGACAAGAAATATGCATTGGAAAATTAGTTATAAGAAAATAGTCACAATTTCTTAACTTTTGAAAAAAAAAAAAACCAAAAAAACCCAAAACCAAAACCAAAACCAAACCAAAATAAATGAAGCTTAAGTTTTCAGAAATAACTTTTAATTAATCATATCCTGGATAGCTACAGATAAAGGATATTGGACTGAACTGTAAAAAGATAGAGAAAGGAAATTTGGCTTAGTTCACAAAAATACTAGTGAATTCTCTTGCATCTCCACACTAGTTTTGCATAGTTTCTGCTTATTTCACTTTTATTCTATGAGAAAAATATATTTCTCTTACTTCAGTGCATCACTTCAGTCATAAGAAAGTTACATCACTTGACATTTCTCCCTATCCAGAGAACTCTACATCAGTTCCCTCTTTAGTCTAATATTTGCCTCTATATGAAAAATAAAATACTGCTTTTCTTTCTCAATATACCTTCCTTTTCTATGTTGTATTTTTCCTAAACTTTGTCCTTAATGTTATGATCTAATTTTTTTTTAGAAAATAAATTATCATGAATACTCATCACAAATTTTAACAACTGCATACTTGAGGAACAAGTTGAGATGCAGAATATTCATGGAGAAACAATATCTGTTAGAAACTCATTAATTAAAACTTATTCTTGTAATTGGTAGCTTTTATCATCAAAACATATTTAAGGAATAATTTAAAGTACTAAATCATTGTTACAGGCTAAAACTTAAAAAAAACCTACAAAACTTGTCCAGCAATAAGGGACCACTTCTCTCTCTCTTAAAAAATCCAACAAAATAACACCATAAAATTCTATTTACTTTACTCACGGAAGTATATTGTACCTCTCAAATTGTTTACACTTTTTTCTTAAATGCCTTTGCTTATAAAACATCCATGTGTATTACCAGATGGAAAAAAGTAGTCTAGCACATGTTACACTTTAAATATGCACCCAAAGTCTGCCAAAGACCTTGCAGGGTCAACTAATAGCATACAGACACTTAAATCTTTACCTTAGCTCATGTGTAACTACAAAGGATACAAGAATAATAAATTTATTTGAAAATTTTATGACAGAATAAGTAAAAATTTCTCTATCGAGCTGATTTTACAGAACATAATCTTTCTAATAAAAGAGTATTTGCTGTGTTTTCTCAGTTCCATTAGAAGTTAGTATGTCGGCTACCAACAAAAAAAAAGCAGCTGCACATGCTAAAGCCTAAGACCAGTAAGTACGTTTCATTTTATCTCCTAAAATAACACGGTATTCTAAAGGCAGTAAAAGAAGGGCCAGAGCCACAATTTTAAAGCACTCAGTATATCTATATTTTAAACATAATCAAAATCTCAAATGTAGATTAAAGAAATAAGAGTTCTGACGAAACTTTAAAATAGATATAAGGACAGAAAACAATATTTGGTGTAAATCATGTGGCTCAGTCAAGTTTTCGGGTTTTTAAGACTAAAATCAAAACAACTGGCTATTATAGCAATTTAAAATATACATCCTGTTGTGTGCAAATTACAGTAGAAGCACACTATGTGGAACTGATCACAGAGTTAAATGTGTCAGGTGTGCTTTAATTTGCTGAGCTATGGAACCATACAATTAGCTCATAGTAGTGAACCTCAAGTTCATGTTTAGAGGTTATAATTATCTCACAGGTTGGAATTTACACCGCAGTTAAATTTGTAAGAAACCTTCCAATTATGAGGTTCAAGGTGATTAATTTCTGCCTTTGTTATATAACTGCCCCAATTACTCTTTCTTACTATAGCGGTTAATGCCTACACCTACACATTTCCACAGAGCAAAATTACAAAAAAAATCAGAAAGCAACGTATTATTTAAAGTTATATTTATTTCTCAAAGCAATCTCTGTTCTCTATATTTTATGCTTTTGTAGACCTCTCTTCAGGAGGTTCTGCTTGCCATCATAGGTTGCTTAAGCAGTCACTTACGAGGTAAGTTTTAGAAATGCTTGAAACTTTACTAGCAAAAATAGTTGTTTCAAAATTACGTCAGTTCCCATATTCTATCCCTAAACTATTTTTCAAGAGCTTAAACCTCTAAGAGGAAAAAAAAATAGGAAGCCAGGTCATCATTTTTAAGAACCTTACCAAGCTTGCAGAGATCTTAATGACTTCTTCAACACTTAAAATAAAATCAGTGTAACGCTGTTATAAATAACTGTCATGCATAAGTGGTCAGTGAACCTCAACACAACGCAAATGCAAAGCACGGTTGTGGCTGTGCAGAGAGTACCATAATGCAAAGAACTTCGAAAGAGGAGAGAAGAGAACCAGGGTGATCTGAAAGATGGAAAGAAGTGTTCTGGATAGGATAAAGGAATAGGAAAAGAATAAAGTATTGAACGGAGAAGAAGGACGGAACACATACTTCCTTGGGAAATGTGAGATAAGGATAGCATACTGAAAATGAAAAAGGAGTTGAAGGAAACTGGAACTAAGTAAAAAGATTTATAAGAAACCCTTTTCTAGTTTCCATTCTATAACCTAGATTTTCCTCCCAACTTTTACTTCTTAGGGTTTTTTTTCAGGTTCTCAGTTTCCCCTTCCTCTCCCATTTTGAGGTCTGCTCAGGTTTGGGGTTTTGGGGGGGTGTTTGTTTGTTTTTTTTTTTAATCTGCCTTTCTAACATACTCTAAAGAGTCTTATGCCAATGTAGAGCACAACAGGAACTCTCAACAGGCTGCACAGATTATGGAGGATTACTTACAGTAAGAAGACATCAAACGCACTTTGACATCATTCTAGTATCAATCTAAATCAGCATTGTAGAATTTGAAAATGAATCAAATCAAGTATGATAGGAGGCCAAAAGGAAATCAGTGAAGTTTTATGTAAGAATACAAGACACACAAAGGCGAATCCAGTCAGAAAAATATGTTAGAAAAGCAGAATCCATTAGATTAAAATTATTTATACCAAATAATAGCTACTATATTCATTTGAGATTTTTAACTACTCAGGTCTTAATTTTCAGATATGCATCTCTAAAGAAAAAAGCATTGTCTTAAAACTTAGCGTATTTATAGCTTATGCTCAGCCATGAAAATCTATCCACTTCTGTGGAATTTTAATTCCCAGTCAGACTGCGAAACAACAAGGAATTCTTGTTGAAATAGCAGCGAAATATATTCTTCATTCAACCAAATGATGACATGTTAAGAGTCAAATAAGAAAATCTTCAAACTTATTTTAGCACATTTCTAAAATAAGTAGTTTCAAAAGTTTTATTTTCAATTTGTGTTCTTAACCAGCACCAAAACCAGAAACAAACAGCAAAAGGTATTTCAGCAGATCCGGTTAAACGGAGTTTGGTATAATCATGTCTTGTTATCCCAACCATTTTAACATTAGCTTAAATTCAACGAGTTTATTTCATTATTGCATATCTGTTTCATTTTTAAATTTTCATTAAATGAGGTGAAAACCGATTATTTGAACTGATTTGGATTAATCAAGTCTGACCATGTGTAGACAAGCAGACTGCAAAAGTGTGAGTGGGAAACTTGCAAGGGAATGATTTGGAAAGGGACATTGCAAAGGTAAAGTTTAAAGGGGAAAGCCTTGAACTATGATTTGAAGTAACGGCCAGTAAAGTAAAAGGATCTGGCCACACCAGGGCTGGTAGTCTTTTCTGTCCTAGGGAAGGAGCAGCTGACTTGAAAGTTCCCAGCCTATGTTGCAGCCAAAGCGAAAATTACCTTGCTCTTTGGATCTCCTGCGGGCTCTAAAACTAGAGGGATGTCCTGATCAGGGACCAAGCAGGGCGTAGTTAAGTCCTGGAAGAAGCAACAAACAGTTCTGGTGTGGCCTAGTTTTGGCTCACAGGTATTTGGAATATAAGCAATGCTCAGTGCTTGCTCATTGAGGGTCGTAGTCCTAGATGATGAAGAGTGACTCAATACCTTGCCCAGTCATTATCAAACAAGAGACATAGGGACAGGATGCAATATCCTCACTGCCAGTACATACAAAATATGCTAGCAAAAAATAACTACTGAATCAGGGTCTTCTTAACCTTCAAGGAAAATTACCATGGTCTCTAACTTCCCCTTACTTGGGTATGTAGAGGTCGTGAGCCAAACTCTGAAGAGACAAACAACATTCATATTCCACAGCACCTGTAAGTCTCTCTCTGTCGTGAGCACAACTGATGCAACCACATCTGTGGTCTTCAGCATCTGAAATGTCTCAGGGAAAAAAACCCAATTGAATTTTATCCTAGCTTGTAAGAAATAACATTGTTTATATATTTCACACTTCAGTGTGTATTCTGGAACTAAACAGTAATAGAAGAAAATTAAACAATGGTATTGATCTCTTTTGCACATTAAGGCTGGCTAAATTCTGGTCATTTGGATGTGCTTGTCACATTTCATTAAGAAAGTGTCCATGCAGTGCAAATACTGCTAGATCCCAGCACCCAAAAAAAAAAATAATGTGGTGGGTCTTCAGATAGGCATATTACTTGAACTTGGAAAACTGCCACATTATTTTGATCCCAAGAAAGCCATGAATAACAACATGGTGCTTCTACTAAATATTGAACCTATTAAAGTGACAATGACGAGAGCTTACTAAAACACTGTGGAAAAGAGTGGTTGTTGCTGGTGAAAACCAGAGTTAAAATTGGAAGTTTTTGTTACACCAAAGAATCGGCACCTGACTATGAAGACAGACACATAAGGAAATGATGAGAATGAAAGGAAGGTACAGGAAGCAGTGAAAGGACAGTAATGGGGGTGGCTGAGCAACACAGCAGCAAAGCTGACAAACAGCAAACAATTGCAAAAATTAGTGGAACGTGGCAAGAGGATATCCTATTCTCACAAACAAGGGAAAGTCATAAAAGACAACAACAAAAGTAATAAACTCCAAGGAAGGCTGTATTTACTGTCAGTGCCTGTGATTAGCTATGAAAATATTCATTTTTTCCTTTTAAGGCAAGGTCATTCAGTGTATTATATCTTCTTTATAGTGCTTTCTAGTCAAAGATTGACATGATTCATTAGACAGAACAACTCTCAGCGTGTTTAATAAATTAATCCTGTATTGCAGGTTTAAGGGAAAGTTTAGAGAAGTGGAGCAATCTCAAATCAGTGATGATGATCCAATACCTCAGTTACTAGCTATTGGCACAGTTGAGTGTGCGATGTAACCGAACATTTTGTCTTCTGAAAGCCACATATTTCAAGACGTGAGTCATCTAAACAATCACATTATTCATATGGTGAGGAGTCTCTGTCTTTTGATTTCTAATTTCGTTTCTTTTAACCACATCTAAATCCTAAGTGTAATGGCAGTTGTCTTAACTGTTCACTTGAAACTTCTTCAAACAGTTCAGAACATTGTGCACTGACTATTTACAATACATAAATATATCATATACTTTCTTCCATTTTGATTTTCATTTATCTTTTCTCAAGAATTTTAATAATTTTATCTTTTTCTTGCTGCCTTGACACATCTCTTTCTCCCATAAAACCTATTGATAGGGTAGATATGAAATATACAACTCACATATGGTTTAACCATCAGTAAGCATCTTTTGTATGCTGTTTAAAAAGAAAGCAAGACAGCATCTTTATTTCATGACAACTCTCCAAAATGACTGAAATCTCTATATTTTGTATGGCAATGAGAAAATATGCTGAAACTAAGTAAATAAACCCAACACTTATTCCTTCAGACCTAGAAAAATGTAGAGTCGTAGCACAAAAAGTTACGAATTGCCATCAGACCTATGAGCAATCCTACTGCTTTTTTTTTTTCCCAAGTGTTAATGTTGATATATTATACCAAATGTGCTGGTACTTTTAAATTCAGTTGCAAGTAATATCTGAGACAGGCAAGACAGAGTAACCTTACTGGTGCACCACACATTTTGGATACTGTGCTGGTTTTTAGCCACCCTTAATGCTTTAAAATATTCTGAATTATTATATTAGCAAAGGGAATTCTCCAGAAATAAGCAGACTGCTGTTTTCTGTCTTCACAAGAAGACAGTTTGAAGGATAGTTAAGCATTTATTACAAAGCCGACACATTAGTAAACATTTCAAGGTCTGTAATAGGATTAAGTCGAATACTTTTAAAAATCTTATTACATGCATATTTTAAACATAAGACTATTTTCAAGCTTCATTCCATCAAATGTTTAAAATATATACAAGATGTAAATCCAGTCCAAACTGAAAATAATTCATTCACTTTAGGCAATATTATATTTTACTAATATAATGAAATGAAGGAGACAGGATAAGTTTCTGAATTATATAGTATAAAAATCCTATGAGATTTCTAATGTCCTGTAATAGTTTAAGAAAAAAAAAACCAAAACTGAGTCATATTTCATATAAAACAATTCAGTTTTAAATCAGTATCACTTTTAAAAAACCCTTATTGTCAAACAGTTATAACTTAAAATTACAATGATAAGTTAAAAAACATACCTGTTGCCTGTTACTGGGCATGTACGGAAGCATTGTTGATACATGAAACATTAACTCATAATCTTTATAGGTAGTATAGAGGGAATGTGTTCCTGTTGAATCAGCTGAAAATGAATTTAATGACAAGAAGGTCAGTAAAATAGAAAATTCATACTACTTTTTAGGACACCACTCTTTGCATGCTATGATTTAAACTTATTAGTGCAGTTAACATTTTTTCTTCCATAGAACAGAAATGGTCTGCATCAACTAAAGGTCTACTCTTTAGTTCCATATTAAGACATAGAAGAGTCCTGCAAGAAATTGCCTAAAGAGTTTGCTGTCTATGAAGGCTAAATAATCTAATTTTGAATATTTTGGCTTTCACAAAAAAAAAAAGAACAAAACCAACAAACAATTACTTATCTACTTGAGCATAGTTTTATACAATATACATTACTTTCATTATTTAAAACATTAATAAGGACAATTGACTAATCCCATACTTTACGAAATATAAACTGACAATGCTATTTCAAATCTGACATTAAAACACATACTGCCTATCAGACATTTTTAAAACATAAAATATATACATAATACATTGTAGTAGAATGTCAAATTATTTTATTGGGAATTTTCAGATCTTTTAAAATTGCTAAAATACATTTCATATATGATATGATGATATGACTTAATAATTTAATTTCTTTTTTTTTTTTAGTAACTTAATTAACAGAGCATTTCAGAATGTTTACAGCAAATTAGCTTTACTCTGTATTCATAAATTAATCCTTTTTATTCACCTTTTTGAATATGCCTGGATTATTTAAGTAAGTACAATTAACTTTAAAGCAGGAGGTTGGCAACACCCTATTGAGTCAAGACAACTATCAATTTTTCTTCTCTTTTTTCATGTTCACTCTTTTTTCTAATATAATTTCACATTATCTACACCAACAGACACTCTCCAGCACACTCTTCCAAGCACTGTTTAAGGTTCTGGGGTTTTGTTTTGTTGTAAATAGTAACTGTATTCCAAAAATAAATTGATTGGCCACGTTAGTTCTCTGGTTAAAAGAATATAAACATACACTTCAGTGTAAAACTCAACAGTAACCATACTGTATCTGTAGCCCTAGATCTGAAAATATTTTGTGTGTATAATTTTTAACACATTCATATTACAATTGGCTTAATCAGTTATGTTTGTGCAATAATGAAATTAATTTCATTTATTAATATTGATGCAATATAAATTACAGTTAAATAGGAAATAGGGAGCATCATTTCTATTGAAGTTTCTTATTTAAATCTTGTTAAAAAAAGCAAACATTATTCCACTCCTCTATTTTAAAATCTTTGCTGAAAATATAATTCCATTATAACCTTTCCATGGAATTTTAGAAAGACAGAGTTTTGAAAAGATAGAAGGAGGAAATAAATTATATTGTGAAATAAAAATATCTGCCCAAAATACAGTGATCTCAGTAATCCTACTCCCTGAGTCCTTTTGCAATTAGATACTAAATAAAGTCAAGTTATCTTGGATAGATATTGCAGAAAACAGTCCCTTAAAATACTTATTACAGAAAGGCAGATTCCTTGTCCTTAAATCAATGCTTTTCTAATACAACACCCTGCTTGAATACTTTTGATGTATCACCTTGACTTTGGAAATGAGCTAGCAAGTTTTTCTTCTGAAATTTAGCCCCTTACACTAAGCAAGCTGAAAACTTCTAACTCAACAGATGATTATACTGAACACCTACTAAGGCCCACTGTGATTAAATTTACGTAATGGTTGCTACTACAAACATTACTCTGGTGACAATTTTAGCACAAAAAAAAATAATATATATCTGGGCTGACGTTTTTGCACGTCATTCTCTTCTGAACATCAGTTTTATTTCACAAAGTTGGGGAAAAATTGGCTAAATATTTTTTCAGTTATGCAACATTTCTGCTTTTTTTTTTTTGCAGAAAAGCACCTTTTACCAAATGAAAGTGAAACAGCACTACTCCTCTGTAGATATAAAATTGCAATGTTTCCTTAATTTCTTTCATTTTCAGTTCTCTTAACAGGTATAAGAAAATAAAATGCAAACATAATCCAGTTTATGCAAAATGTAATCTATAATTAAAGTCTGAATATTATAAATGAGAACATTAATGTTCAAATAATAATATTTTAATTCATCATTTCTAGTAGACTGACATGTTTTAGAACACATACTACACAAACTAGATGGTATGGACTTGGTAAAGTTTCCTCTTATTTTCTTATTTCTTGATCTTGGGTTCAGAATTGCGTGCCATTAAAAATGTACTAAAGAAGGGCAGAAAAGACTTTGTAGTTAATATATTCCACTTGTTCTTCACATTTGCACTGGGTCTGGCTTGAATTGAGTTAATTTTCTTCATAGCAGCCCATATGGTGCTATGTTTTCTATATGTGATCAAAACAGTGTTGATAACACACCAATGTCTTAGCTATTGCTGAACAGTGCTTGTACACCATCAGGGCTTTCTCTGTTTCTCAAACTGTTGACCACCCCATCCCAGGGAGTATACTAGGGGTGGCCAAGAGCTTGGGAGGGGACATAGGTGGAACAGCAGACCTGAACTGTCCAAAGAAACATTCCATACCATATAACATCATGCTCTGCAGTAGAACTGGAGCAGGTGGAGTTTTTCCATGGTAGCTGTTGCTCAGAGACTTGTTGGGCATCAGTCTACTGACAGGTGGTGGCAAGTGATTGCCTTTGCATCACTTGGGTTTTTTTTTTGGGGGGGGGGGGGGGG
>WHYT01017319.1:474944-547316 GCA_009806455.1 Tetrax tetrax
TCTGTGTGGGGGGGGTGGGGGTGTGTGGGGGGGTTTGTTCGTTGGTTCGCTGATTGTTTGTGGTGGTGGGTTGGTTCTTTGGTGTTTGGGTTTTTTTTAGGGGGGAGATGTTTAATTTTTTCCTTTCTTTCCTTCACTTATTGAACTGTATTAATCTCAACTCACAAGTTTTTCTTGCTTTGCCTTTCTGATTTTCTCCCCCATCCTGTTGCAGGGTGAGTGAGCAAGCAAGCAAGTGGCACCTTACCTGCCAGCCAGGTCAACCCACCACAACATTCTACATTCTATAGTCCATAAGAAATGGACCAATTAATTTCTTATTAAAATATTAAACTAATAAACCTTATTTTAAAAAAAGAAATCACTTTTTAAAGAAAAAGCCAACAGCTAGCCAAGCATTTGAGAATAGAAAAACTTATTAAATGTGAACCCTACAAAAACTGAGCAAGAAATATCACTGAAACATTATGCCTACCAAAAATGTAGCTACTAGAGATGAAACTATTACAGTATTCTGAATCTGCAGGCAGTCAGATCAATGTATCATTCAGTTATAAATACGACATGTAGTAATGCTTGTTGTGCAATTGTATTAAAAAAACAAGCATAACACACACACACAAGTATTTTGCATTAATACAAAACTGAAGTCTATATTTTTGTGAACTCTCTTAATTCCACTCTGTTTGTTGCAAACTATGAGAACATATTATGACAGGCCAATATTGTTAATGGCACACAGCACTAGTCAAACATTAAAATTATGTTACTGAATGATACGTACACAATGTCAATCAGCAATATACATTAATACTGAAGCATGGCAAATATAGAAACTGAATTTGCTTGACAGACCAGCATATACTTTCGTATGTAAAAATCACTAGGTGATATTCGGTCATGCTCTGATTGCGGGAAAAAAAGCAAAACCAAACCACCCCTTACTCCTTTGAATTTTTCATCCCAGAAGTCTGACATCCACAGCATGTTAATACATATTTCTACACATTAATTTGAAAAATGAATTATTATCCTGTACTGAAATAGGATGCAATAGTCTCTATCAAGCCCGAATTATTACAGTGAAACAAGCATGGATTTAAGCAAAGAGGCAATAATGTTAATAAAAATAAATGTGGTGCTTACACAGGTTGACAGGGCTATGGAATTGCAGCTTTCCCACCTTGTAAGCAATAAATTAGACACTGTCATAGGATTCAGCTCACGTTTTTCATCATTTCCCAGTAATAATAGAGATGAAGAATGTGAAAAATTTCTTGAGTTCCAAAGATGGTCTCACTTCATTGCGAAAGCATGAGGTTTTATCACCAACTTTGCATATCTCATTTCCCGATGGAGATTGGCTTATGGACAGTTTATCTGCACCGGGTACCAACCACAATGTACATGCACTAGACATTTCAAAAAATTTCTAATACAAATCATTAAGTCTCTCTCCTAATGCTGTATGGGACATGACAGTCCAACAGTTTCATAACAGAAAATAAATTCTTTTATCACTATGACACTGATCAGTGTTCAAATGTACCACTTAAAAATAAATTAAAATTCAGATGTATTACAGTTAGATGGAACTGATGCTGAATTAGCAAAGACACGCAAGAGATTCCTAAGAACCAGGCTAGATCAGGTGGATAATTGGCAGGAGGAACAGAGAAGCAAATATTTGGACTTATTGATTCCCATATCTTTGTGACTATCTGAAGGTCAAAATATCCCTTGCAAGAAAATAAAATCTTCCCTTAATTTCTTTTAAGTACATCTTTCTAAGCTTCCTTCTTGACAGCTTATCTCTAACAGTTCAAGGAATTTTCCCATTTGATTACAAGAGTAAGTAGAATAGACACACAAGTAACAGGATTTAATAGTTCAAAAATATGTACTTCACTAACAGAAATCTTCCTTTTCTGTTATACACAGGCCATATACAGTATATTTAAAAAAATATATCTTTTCAGGATGTAATATGCAAGCTACAGCAAAAATAAGGATACAAATAAAATCTTAAAATCATAGAATGGTTTGGGTTGGAAGGGACCTTTAAAGGTCATCTAGTCCAACCCCCCTGCAAGAGGCAGGGACTTCTCCAACCAGATCAGGTTGCTCAGAGCCCCATCCAACCTGATCTTGAACATTTCCAGGAATGGGGCCTCTGTCATGTCTCTGGGCAACCCGTTCCAGGTTTCACCACTCTCATCGTAAAAAAATTCATCCTTGTATCTAGTCTTTACATCTATAAAAATAGTATGTTACAATAAAGTAGATTAATACCCACATATCCTTAAATCATGGCTCAAAGTGATCAGATGTCAAAGTCTTGTTAAAACTACATTAGACTAAGAATGAGTTAAGTTAAATTTAAGGGCAGTGAAAAGCAGTGCTAATAAAGAAGTGTGTTAACACATCATTGACTTCTTTTAAACAGTAATACTTGAGTTCCTATTTTTGCTACAAAACTCCATAAATTTCTATAATTAAATTATTACCTATTGCACTTAGTGAAACTGAAAAACCTAAGAAAATAGGAGTCATAACACAGTGGTTAGGTAGCTGAATGTTTATCAAGCGTGATAACACGCTTACTGTAGATGTGTAAAAAAAACTAGAAAGTGAGAAAACTTGATTCCTCCTCAAATATAAACATCAATATATATGTTGATTGAAAAGCAGCCCAAACGTTCAGCTCAAATAAGGAAAATGTTCCCTTATCATGACTCCATATTTTGAAATGCATATCTTATCTTTAAAAAGGCAAAAGAAAAGGTGTTAAAGTGCAGCTGGGAAATTCTGAAATATATTAAAAATATCACTCATGTAGTATGATTTTAACTAAATGCAAACAAATGAAATAAGTTGCTTTGATTTTCAGTTCTACTAATTCCACATAAAAAGTCAGTAACCTTTCACACAAGGTGTGACACATGCTCTTATTATATGCTTCACCTTCCTCATTTACCATGTAAACCTCATTTACCATCAAATCCAAAGTCAAGAGCATGAAAAGACAAAACAGGATTTGCAGATGATGACAATTACAGTCTCTACCATAGACTGGGAACATAACTTACTTTTATTATCTAGTTGAGCCCTGTATTTACTAAATCCTTTTAGCCGTACTCTCTGGCCCAGTAGATCAAGGAACTCTTCAAAAGCTGGTCCTGCCATCTCATTGTTATACATTTCTTCCTCTGTGCTTTGGCCTGCTTTGCAGTAAAGGATACCAATTTTATGTTGAAAACTCAGCTGAAATTAAAAAGAAAAAGGAAAGGAAAAATTACAGAAGCAAAGGAAAGTCAATACTAGAACAAATACTAACAATTAAAATATTAACATTATTATAATCCCTGGCAGAAATTATCTGAAAGTGAAAAAAATAAGTGTTCTGATTCAGTAAAATAAGTCATAAAAGAAATAATAAAAAAAAAAAACAAACCCCAAACCCCAAAACATCCCAACAAATATCTTGAAAGAAAACTGAGTTGTCACTATCCCAACACTGACAAAAGCAACACAAGAAAACTTTTGACTTAGTTATTTATGAAAGCACACCCTGCTGCATGTTATAGTATGAGAACGTTAAATGGTAATTTTTGTACAACTGTCTTCTTTCTCAAATTCAGAACAAGGTGAGCTTATTTTCCCTTATTCCTATCCTACTCAGTGCAGTTCAGTTAAAATAGGCCCTCAGAAGAATAATTTCCTGTTAGATGCAATCTTTTGCCCTCCCCATAAAATCATCCATTGTTAAAAATTATTCCTCTTTTTCAAAACTGTACTTCAAGCTAGAAAACAGATCGTCGTAAAATAGTTTTGTTAGACTACAGTCTCAATTCTAGAATATAAAAAAGATAAAAAATACATCTATTTCAAAAAGTATAAAACCTATAAAAAGTTAAGTATAAAAAGAGATGATTACTGCTTGAGCAGAGTATTGTCTTGTTTTCTCAGTTTTTATGCACATGCATATGCATTTCCAGATGACAAACAGCAAATCTCCACATGAATGGAATAGTCCTATTATTCTTCATTGACAACTTCTAGAGCTTCACAAACTGACAGAGGCCATCAGTCACACCAGATTCCCTTAAGACATTTATCTATATTCATGACTCAAATCAACTCTCCAGCTGTAGACTTCTCTTAATCAAACTTTAGGATTGTGTCTAAAAAGTGTGTCTTGCAAAGACTGTATATATTCCTATTAGACCAAAGGTGACAAGAACAGTCTGCTTCACCTTCGTCATATGTAACACATGGTCTGACATGTTAAGTATGTTGTAAAACTCAAATCCATAGACATGCTACTGCACCAATACTTTACAAACAAAAACCACAAAAAAAAAAAAATTAAAACCACTACCCAGATCCTCGTTACCCCTGGAGAAATAAAAGCTTTCACTATGCTTTTACTAACCTAGTCTTCTGTGTTTTCACAGTGCTATTGCTTTTTTAGGCTAGTATTCTTTCCTTGTCTCCCATGCAATTCAAGATCTAACTTGACAGCATTCTTGGTTTAACTATTTACCTTCGTGCACAAGCAACACACACAAAAAAAAACAACCCTAAGATTTCCAAATTAATGAAGAGTTTTGAAGGCCATAGATAGAATCATTGATACTAAGAATCTCGTGCCGAAAAGGTAAATGTATTAAAATGAAGCAACGGGGAAATGCTAGCCTATTAGTGGGACAATTTCTTCCCATTTTAACGAGTAAAAATAGGCCTAACTCCGTGATTTCAGTAGATTTATATTCACGGCAATGCACGCTACAGAATTTGGTCTACTGGTGTAGAAAACCTGCAGCACAGCACGAATAAGACTCATGTATGATGGCAGTCCTCTTGCCTCTCTGGTGACCCCCAATCCATCCTTTCCCTTTGATAACCGCTTTATGTAGGGGTGAGCCCTTTGTGGAACATATTCTGGCAGGAGGTCACTGACCAGGGAGCACATAGGAACAAAGAACAGGCTTAGTAAGGACAGGAATGAGGAATGGTACTGCAGTAAGGTTTCACCTGGGCAGCACAGAACACAGAAGAGCTAGGAGCTCTGCCAAAGTTTGATGTGGAATGAGAGGTTGACCATCTGAAATAAAAGGAGATTCTGGATTATGGATGCACTGGAGGAGCTGCCTGAGTCAGACCACTGAACTCTGGAGAGCAGGGCACGGCTAAGATACTGGCTTGCTCTTGTCATTTCCTTTTGACTGGAACTAGATGCTATCCATCCAGAGTGCTCCCTTGTTTCATCTCCATTTTGAAACACTGCCTGGAGAGAGTTAGGTATTTAACAGAAGGTTCCAGATTGCACACTGGTGACAATTTTATTTGGTGTAAAGCTAGCATGAAGATTTCATGGAGGAAACTGGAAGAGAACATCAGATCACAGGGAGCAGTGCTGTTACTTGACACTTCCCAGCAGAGACTGAAAATGATTATGAGCACACTGCCACATCTATCCCAGCTCTGCGTCAAATAGTTTAGCTTAAACTACAGGGAATTTAAGTTAGTTGCCTTGACTTCACACTTGAATTGAGGAGTGGAGAAGTTAAATTCTAACTGAGCCACCAACAATAGGGGCAACAATTAACAGTAAAGGAACACCTGGTCAAAATATTAAATCTAGAAATAGGTGGTTGCATTCCTTCATTCTTTCTGAGGACACCAATCATTTCTGTATTTGTTCATGAATATCAATACAATTCCAAACAGAAGTGAAGTATACCTCTATCTTCCAAAACAACCTACCATCTCATGGTTTAAACATTGTCCTAGGAGACACTGAAGATGAGGATCTGAAACTCCCCAGCCCAAAGAAGGAATTAACCCTCGGTTTTCACTTCAAGGACGAGTACTGCAAACAGTAGGCAATTATGTACAGGTTTGATTCTACTAGTACCACTGTTCCTAAACAAGGCAGCAGCTTCAAGTTCATTTACAACAATCTGAACCTCCTACTTGTGTACTAGGAGCACTCATGACTATGATATTAGAAGACTTAAACGAACTATCATGTCAAGATCACGAGGACTGTGCAGAAGCAAAAATCAAGGTACCCTCTAGACCATGAATGCCTAAGAAAGAAGTAACTAAATGAGCTTTGGCAGGATCTTCTTACATGGTGCTTTTAACTGGCATGAAAAACTATAAGAATATTTAAAACTGATTAGGTTTGTCAGTTTTTAATGGTACCGCATGCCTATTCATGTCTTTTTAAGTATATAATTGCAGACATGGTTCTGATTTCATGATTTCTAAATTAGAAATTTTACATTTAATGTAACACTGAGAACAAGTTAATAATGTGACATCAGAAAATAATTTATGAACCCATTTAGCTACTTGGGTATATGATATGTATTAAAGGTGCACAGCAGTTCTTCCTGACTTTCCTGACTCAAAATGACTATGTTCTAGTCAAAATCACTCACTACTGGATCTTGGCATCTTCTTGTGCAGTATACATCCTTTATCATGTAAAAACAACTTGTTCCCTTTAATCATGTGAAGACTTTAGAGTTCTTCTGGCAATGAACCTCAAGAGATTAGCCACTAAGTATCACTGCAATCAAAGATCTTAATTTCTTTGGACTTTTTGTAAACTTCAGCCTTTGCCCTAGAAAGAAATGAACATTCCCAGAGGGATATAAGGGGAATCAAAAAGCATATATACAATAAGCAATCATTAGGAGAAATGGGGAGGGGAACCTAGGTGGGAAGTAGAAGTAGGTAAAAATAAAAAAAAATCCTGTCTAGGTTATAGATAAGTAGTTGACTTTTCTTGTAAATTTACAGCCAAATCTAATGCATCATATGGCAGAATAAATTGGGAAATTCAGATTCTTTATTTCTATGTTCAAATTAGGTCAACCATCCAATTTGCATCTGTTTCCTACTGTTATTTTACAGACAAAGTTTTAGTCACACATTTCCTCCATAATCCATACTAGATTTCACTGAAAACTATGAAACAGGTAGAAAACGAAACCAAAACACCAAAACAGTCTTAATTCTACTGAAGAACTATGCAAACGTTTAATGCACCGTTACACAAAATCAATGTTATTCTGGTGACAGTATTAATCCTCTAGACCATGTTTCTTATTTTTAAATTCATGACACTTCAGCCAGTCATCATCTTCAGTTGCCAAGCATAAATCTTTTTATATTTGGTTGATTAACAAACTGAAAGCATCAAGTACATAAGAGGATTAAAAGCATAAATGGATCTCATGCCAGTTCTATGCACAGCTTTCTGCCTATGTTCAAGTAATTATCTCTTAATAAGCAGCACATAAGATACATTAATATTACTTTTTGCCTGGTGACAGCCCATTTCACAAACGGATTGAATTTTCAGAAATTATCATCCAAAACAAAAAGAAGTGCTATGTACTGCTGTTTCTCAAAATTACGAGTTGATGATTAAAGAATTACTTTGGTAAGTTCAATGGACAATCTCCAATTGCAATTTTTGGGAAATACTTCTAGTGAGTTTGGGAAATATTCGGGTGAGGTCAAATAAAGTAGTACTCCATACTGCCTATAACATACTGCCCCTTCTCAGCAGCCACTATTATTTATTAGATTAACCTAAACTCACTCTGGAGCTCAAATAGGAAAGACAAAGAGCAATAGTACGTCAGGAACTTTTACATTCAGAATTGAGTGCTTCTGATTTTCCTTTTATTGTTTTACCAGAAGAACTGACACAGAAAAAAAATGACGACATTTGGCAAAATGAAGTTTCAATTAAAAGGCCTCCTCAAAGACTACAGTGAACAAAAGTAGTAAAATATACACAAAAAATTAGCTTCACAATTCACCCAAAAAAGCAATTCTCTTCTTCTGTCTAAATTTACTTGGTTTTGAGCAATTGTTACAGCCACAAGAGAAGATAGAAGAATTCTGGTAGACATCACCAATGTCAGATGCAATCACTACACCCAAAACTGAATCAGCATTAAAAAATTAATTATACCACCATCATAATCAACTGGATCCATCAGCTGATTCAACTTCAACAGACAGACACTGACTTTTGCCTAGAAAGAGCAATCTTTGCTTCAAATTAACATTTTTTAAAAAACATAGTTTTAAAAAATTATTTAAAAGCGATCACAAGCCTGTCCTTCACAAAATATTCATAACCTATAATCAGTAGCTTTGAATGAAGTATATTCACTTTACTGAACCCAATATGCATCATCATTTTTTTCCTAATTTAAGCCGAATAAATATTTCATCACCAGCCATGCAGTTAATTCCTTAGTCTCAATCACACAATTTCAGTTGTTTGAACCCAGAAGCATTCTGTTCTAGCAAGACTACTGCAAGTTAATCAGAAAATATTATTGTAAAAAACAACCCAAAATTTTAATGTAGAGACTTAAAATGTTATATCCTTTGGCCTCCTGACCTATAACAATATTAATAAAATATTAGATGTATTTTCATTTGCATTTAAGCATTTGTAAGCATTAAAGTGCACATATAGATTGTGAAAATCACTTATTGACATTTAGCTATAATCTTTGTCTCTCGCAATCTCCGAAGAGAATCTCCATAGACCAATATTTTTTTTTTGTAAGCTGCAATGTATTTTAAAAATAATTTGCTTAGAAAAGCAAGCCTCATATGTCCATGAAAACACACAGGTATCTCCAAAACCAAGACAGTGAATGGTTTCCATTACAGATCCATATTTATTAACATTGCCTGCAAAATATTTAAGGGTTGGTTTGTTTTTTTTTTTAATGAATATTCTTTAAAGAAAAGTCATGTGCTACATACCCCTTGTTCATCCAGTTTAAGCAGCTGCTCAGGTACTTTGGGTGAGTTGGAAGCCTGCCTCAGGCACTGAATGCTCAGCTCTGGTATTACATACTCCAGTACCTCTTTGAGAGGCAGACCTCTTGCTGTGCCATGCCGAGCAGTGGATGGTATAGCATCTTCTAAAATTGCTCCTCTAAGTGTAGTAAGCTGCAGTAAAGGTAAAACACATGAACATTTTTAGTCCTAATACTACAATGACTTTTAAAGATATAAACTTCAGGTTTTAGCAAACGCATGGAAGAAAGAATGGGAAGAAAAAGATCCCTATTTTTAATTTTTTTTAATCCAGTAAAAAGATTACTAAATAACTTTCAAAGAGCAGATAGGCTTTTACTGTCTCAGTGACAAATATATTTTTTGCTTAAAGAAATTCACTGATGTTCTTATTATTCTAATTCCAAGACTTACTTTGTGGGGAAAACTATTTTAAACATTAAGAAAACTAAAAATTTATAATTTTAATGCCATACTACTCTAGCAGACACAGTAGCTGAATGTGATGTTTGACAGATGAGATAAGTCACAGCTAACAGCAAACCCATCCACCTATTTTTAAACCATGCTACTTTATCTTCATTGGCAAAATAAGAGTAATTTCTTAGAAGTGAGTCAGCTGAATCACCTCTCCACATACACATACAGGGAAACTCCTTTTTTTGGCAATAAAAGAAAAAACTAGCATAAAAAAAACCCCACTTTTATATATATCTGTTTGAAAAAGCACATAAGTTTAGAGGTATCAGGAAGCCTAGATAATGCTTCTCTATGTCCTAATCGCAATAAAAACAAATAGACCTAAGGATTATGAAAATTTAGTTGCTTACTACAATAATAACATTGTGTATTTTCATACAAATCAAAGCTGGTTGCTGTGATGAAGAAGAAATTAGTTTGCAAGAGATACTAATTCACTTGAAATAGAAGTTATGAGATGTGTCCTTCCACGATGATCACAAGCGAGCTCTTCTGCCAAATAAGACAATTACTTTTATCAACATATTAATATTCCTTCCACAAATTATGTAAGTATATTAAAAAAAAACCTCACAGAAAAAAGCTGCTAATAAGGTATTTTGAAACAAAATTATAAAATACAAATAAATCATAGTCCTAGCTTTAATATTTTCCCCCTCCCTTTTCCCCTAAATTTCTCAATCTTTTATTTCTATTATTAGAAACTTAACATCAGACAGCTTAATACAAACTTATCTTCAGCCTTGTTCTTATCATCTGTTTCCTTACTTGCCCCTTGCAGTTCCCTTCAGCCAACTTACCTCCTTTTGGGTGTTCACTCAAAAAGATAAAAATTTTATGCAGCACAGAAGAGGAAAACTTTGTTCCAGGAGCAATTATATTTACCAATGGTACAAGAAACATTCCTTTCCCATTAACAGATTTACTTTCAAAGTTACCAACACATTCACAAACAAACAACTAATACTCTAAGCTCTAAGTTAACTTTTCAATTCCTTTGCAGAATTAATGAAAGAACATTACCTCACTTGTCCTGAAAACTATACGATAGTTGAACTGAGATCCTTCTTTCTCCTTGGCATCTTCAACCTTCTCCCTCCGGATGCTGACTGCCACAGGTCCAAGATTTTCATCTATTCCAAAGTAGTTCTGATGTTCTTTTGCACAAGAGTGAATGAAGAGAGAAGAGAATAATGAAGTATGAGTATCCTAGAAAATGTTCATCAAATCTTGTTAAAAATTTCTGCAGCAACAAAAAAAATATGCTTTTTAATTGAGCTATGAGATCTGTAAATACACTGGGTTGTAATCTTCTGAACTGCACAACAAGTATATAAATCACAAAATGCTAATTTTGATGAGCAGAATGGTCACCCATATCACATAACTCAAATTACTGCAACTGCAGCCACTATGAAACATTAAATTGTTGCATCTTTTGTTACTATGAAATCATTCTTTTTGCTTGATGCTGTAAGAAACTACTTTGGAGAAACTATGTCTACATAAACAAAAGCTAACAGTCTTCAAACAAATAAGGTGCTATGTAGCTTCCTTCATTTCATTCAATGTACTCTTGTTCTTTTACATCTTTACATTCAAAGCAGCAACTGAATTTTAAGAAGTGAAAACTGATGCTCTTAACTCTTTGATGAATAGTTAAATTAATCCTTGAGCCAATTGGCTCAGTCTGGGAAAATAAAGCACTACCAACAGAAGAGGAAGATCAAGTTACAGACCATTTAAGCTGAGAGAACTGGCCAGTGTCACTGTAAGACCACTCTTGATCACCTTTGAAAAGACATAGTTCCAACTATGTTTAAAAGGGGCAAGAAAGAGGGTCTGGGAAGCTACAGACGAGTCACCATAAACTTTAGTTTCCAGGGAGATTAAGGAACAAATTCTCATGGAAGACAATTCCAGGCACATGAAGGACAAAAAGATGCTTGGAAACAGCCTGCATAGATTTACCAAATGCAAATCATGCATGACCAACCCAGTTGCTTCCTACAATGAGATGACTGGCTTTATTGATGAGGAAAGGGCAATGAATGTCACCTACTCGTACTTTAGCTACGGTTCTTACCCAGTCTCCCATAGTATCCATGTAGTTAAACTGAAAAGACATGGTTTGGACATGCAAATTACAAGGTGGACATAAACTGGCTGGACAGTTGGCCTCAAAGGCTTGTGATCAGTAACATGAATTCCAGTTAGTGGCCAGTTACTAAAAGGTTTGCCAAAAGTTAATAGTGGAGCTGATATGGTTTAATTTTTAAAATATTGCATCTAAATGATGGAATGGAACACATCCTCACCAAGTTAATGTACGTGACCAAGCTGAAGGAGAACAGTTCATGTATTGGAGGTCAGGGCTGTAGTTGGGTGCAGCAGATGAAGGGGAATAGGTGGCAGGCTTTTAACCAATGACTAATATGTGCACAGGGCAGATACTGAAATGCATCTTGCAGTGCTTTACAAAAGCAAGCAAAGGAGGTTAACTCATCCACACAAGCAGAGTCCTAACACTGTAGGGTCTCTGTGCTTCACTGCCCATTCTCCCCTTACGCTGGAGGCTGCTGCTGCTGAGACGGGACAGCTGAGCTGCACATGAAGCAACTCTGAACCCTCTGAAGTTTTCAACCTGACATGTTAAAACAAACTCTCCCGTTGACAATCTGAAAAAATGGACTGACAAAAATTTCATGAAGACCAACACAGACCTGTATCTGGAACAGCGCAAGCTCATCCAGCAGCACAGGCCGGGGATCAACTGCCTCAGGAGCAGCTCTGTGGAAAAGGACTGGGATCCTGGTGAGGAACAAGCTGCACAGCAGCCAGCAGAACCCCCTGCCAGAGGTGAAGGCTCACCACACTCTGGGCTGCGCTGGCAACAGCAAACCAGCAGGTCAGGAGAAGACATTATGCCTCTCTATTTGGCCACCTAAGGAGTAGTGTGCAGTTTCAGACAGAGTGGGACAATGCCAGCAGAGAATTGCCAAGGCAATTAGGAGGCTGGAGCATATAACAGATGAGGAGATGCTGAAGGAGGTGGGCTTGTGCAGCCTGGAGAAGAGCCAGTTAAAGAGGGAAATAATTGCAGGCTCCCACTATCTGATGTGGGGTTAGAGAGAAGGGAGAGCCAGACTCTTCTCCAAGGTACAGAGAGAAAGGACAAGATGCAACCATCACAAAATGCAGCCTCTCATTGACGGGAATCAAGTACAGAAAGTGGTTGCCAGGAGAGTTTGTACCTTTAAAGGCAGCTTCTAACAGGGAATTAGACTGGATGACCTTCAGAAATGTCTTCCAACGTAATTTATGCTATAATTCCGTATTTTAAATAACAATGAAGTAAGAGACTAATTTATCTTTTTATGAATATCTGAATTACAAAACACTTTGCTAGCATTTTTGAGCTGGTTTAATGCTTTTTTACTTTACAATGTATTTATAGAAATGTTTTTATAGAAAATTTTTATAGAAATGTTTTTTACAATGTATTTATAGAAAGGAAGTTTTTGCAAAATGTCTTTCACTGAGAAGTCATCCATACTATCAGAATGAATACAAAAAGATAAAGTTATCTCTACATAAATGACAGTCTTATTTATCAAATCAAGTTTAAATTAATTTTCCAGTAGCCTTTCAAAAATACATCTATAAAGTATGTTGGTTGTTACAGTTCATCTCCCCATCTCCCAGTCAACAGAAAATGAGTAGCAGTACATTACAACTAGCATCCTTTTTTTTTGGAAGGAACACCTGGGATCAAAGGGGCACAGACATCAAATTATTCACTCATCCTCACCAACTACATTTCTTCCCCAGCCTGAGCATTCCACCTGCACGGATAAATCAAGAATTTCCAGTATATATCATGAATTTCCCAGTATTAAATTAAAACTGAGTTTTGATGGGCAAATTCATCAAATGGAACAGGATTTTACAGACCAGAAAGATTCAGAGGCCAAACACTTTCAACAACATAGAAACTCCTCATAGCTGCATATTCAGGCTTTGACAAAAGGTAAACTTCTCAGATAGGGTTTCTACAGCCTTCCATTTTGATGTAAATCTAGAAAAGGGTATTACACAGTTACTAGATTTCTTGGCTGCAGTATTCCTGAGCAGAAAAACGCAAGCTTGGCAGATATCTGCTTATTTCTTGCACAATATGAAAGACAAAACCAAAGATGTTACTTATGTACATTAAAAAGAAAATAAATGAAGGAGTTTCAAGAAGAGTTAAAGAAGCTGAAGTAAATTAAAGAATAGCATGGCTACTGGTATTTTGGGATTTGGGGAAAACATTTTTAATTCAAGGCACTTTTAAGAAAGAAAAACCTTCATTAAGTACAAACTCATTAAGCTTATTTAAATGATTTATGTTGATTTAAAAGTATCAACTGGAGAGAAGCGAAGAAAATAAGTTCTATTCTCTAACTGTTTAAAGAAAGATTGTAAAATATTTCTCATTTTTTACTTTTTCATTTTGAGGAATAATCATCAAGTTTTCTTGTAATACAAAAGTCTTACTTATACAAAACTGAGTTAATATCAAAAGCTTGCTACATATTTCTTCTAGAACATTTTTTCAGTTTCATCTCAGCAGACAGATACAATAACATATCAAGAAATAGTTGCAAGCATCCCTCAAATAAAAAGCATGGTAGTAATAGTCAAATCTCAAGGTATTACAAGGATAATTCCACAAGGGGAAAAGGACAAATCAATTATAATAAAAGCATATGTCAATAATCCTTTTTAAAAAATCAACATAACTTTTTTTCCCTTCTCATCCCCTTTTATCCCACCATTAATAAATCAAAACTATGAGATAAAATAAAATATTACAGCTTTTAAAAACCTTAACTGAAAACTGCGAATGTATTTGCCATAAACATTAACATCTTTTACATCAGCCGTGTTGGATTTAATTTTAACAATAGTTACAAAGCTTATAAATATGCAGTATAAAACTACAGCTCATTTCAGAAGACACTGAATTCCAAATCTCTCATTTCTTGAAAGGGAATGGAATAATTAGTGCTACACATGCCAGGGCGTTTCTTCCATGCATCTTAAAACAGAAGTAAAACTTGTATGCTGACAAGTGCCAATTATAAAACTGTGAACTAAATAAAATATACAGAAAGTTATTTTTTTTCATAGATATCTCATTAAAGGCAATGAAAACCGGTGGCATTATATGTGTCTCTATATAAAAGCTATTATTTTTTGCTAAATTTTATTTCATCCTTCTACAATTATTTTGCTAAATTCAACTGTGCTATTAAATCTACAATTCAATGAACAATCAGCTAGGAGAGCTCACTGTCATGGAAGAGCACCAAGACTCAGTACGCATATAAATGTCACTTTTTCTTCAACGGGAGATCAGCACAGCAGCAAGACATTCTGCTGCCCAAGGCAAAATGCCTGTTTTATTTCGTCTATCCACAATTAACTTTGCTTAGGCAAGAACTGCATTCAGCTGGAAGTAACCTGGAGATTCCTCACATGCTTGATGCCTTGAGATAATAGGTATTGAAAATTAAGTTTTTAGTTTTATCAACATGTTTGTCCTGACTTGCTATCTGTCTCGTAAGGGCCATGCAATACACATTTCTCTCATGTAGCTTCTGTTACAGCTCTATAGAAAGATAATGTGGAACATCGCATCGCTAATGAAAGGTGAGAGGCTGACAATTTATTACTGGATAGTAAATGCATCAATTCATATTTACTTTCTAAGAACTCTACCTACAGAACAAATAGTAACAAGGACAGTAAAAATTCAAGTTTCCTAGTATTATACTACATGGGATAAACTCTCAGATACTATTTCTTCACTTTTTAATACTATATTAATTCAAACATACATTATTTTTCATCAAGAGATCATATACATATATATATAAAGTACCATAACAAAAGTTAATTAAAAATAATTACATTTGCATCAACTTTCCAGAAAGGTCATTAGATTTGTTTATAGTATATTATTTAAAGTGGGTTTGAGTACTCTTTGTATTTTCTTTTTTTTAATCTTATAAGATTTTTTTTCACAAAAGATGTTCAGCCCTTCAGAACCTGTAACTCAACCAATAAAAGCATTTCACAAATAAGTCCTCTTTCCTTTTGCTGAATCCTTGTCTTTTTTCTTTTTCCTATTGTGCCACCATCTTTGTCCACTGACAATCTTCCCTTCATTTCTATCTAAACCAACCCTTTCTTCTCTCTGCCCCTCAAAAAATATGCCAATGTTTTGTTACAAATTTCCCTTCATTCTCTTCCACTCTGATGCCCTCAACATTTTTGATCCCCTGAAACCTGCCTAGCTTAAAAGCCATTTTGAACCTCTGAATTTATTGCCCGTTCCTTGCTTAGCTCTGGCTCTTTTTATTCCTTTTCCATGACAGATCCAGATTCTTTTCTACCGTGCCTTTTAAATACAGTGTTTTTACAGCCAATGTGTTCTAGGTGTCTACCATATTGTGAAAACAAGCACTGTACTAGATCCTCTTTCGAGTTCCTTGTAAAGGGTTGCAGGAGGAAAGAGTACAGTACAGTGCTTATTTCCTGCTGTTCAAATATAGTTAGAAAGCAGAGGAAGTATGCGTTCAGGAAGACTCAGGCAGTAACAAACAGTCTTTTAAGGACAGAAGCAGTGTTTTTTTTTTCTTTTCTTTTAATAACAGCAAAACGACTGAGCTGTAATTCTTAACACAGAAAGGACAGAGGCAGGTATTTTGGAGTTCTCCCTACAAAAACAGAGATTTCACACACATCACACAATGCCGTACTGAATACAGGCAGCCAAAGTAGATCACAAAGTGGAAATAGTTTCTGTGGGTAACAATTCCAGTCAAGATAATTACTCTGCTGAGAAGAAAACCCTGGCACTGCAGTGGGAACATATCCTAAAAGAACAAGATAGAAGGGTAGGAGAGAGGCATAAAACCACCTTCTTTAAGCTGCGAAAATAAGTATCATCAGAAGCTCTCTGTTCAAGGAGTACGTATATGTGTATACAGTATGAAAGGCTCCAAGAGACACTTGAAGACAACAGAATCTAGAAGAAGAAGGGAGTCAGAAGCCTCAATCATAAAACCTTCTCTTTCGAAGGCACCTTTCAGAAAATAATGATTTGCACTCTGGGTATCAGTATTTCCAATGTATTTCCTGATATAAATGTCTTCTTTTCCTCCTTCGCACCGAGAAAGTTAAGTTCAGAGGAGTTCGTTTACACACTAATTTAAACTATCCCACACTTAGTGATCTTACACAAGTATTGCATAACTTTATACATAACCCACTGGTTGTTGAATATTCCCCTGGGAAAGCAAGAATAACAGACTTAATTCTATTAAAGAGTTTCAGGATCCCCTGTAATACTTAGGTCTCTCCATAGAGAAGGGGGAGGAAAAAAAATCTTTAGAAAGCAACTTAAATCTAATGCATTAATATTTCAGAACAATTGCATTAGAAAAATTTACCTTTTCCATAGAAGAACTTGCGGTAATAATATGCTCCAAGATCAATGTGTTCTATGATGTAACGCTTCACTTTCTCTCTGTGAATGGACTGGTTTTCTCTTGGTACTTCCAGTACTGAAACACCAGCATTTGTGCAATGGGAACTCAGAGAGGACTCAAAAGAACAACTTTCACCTGAAGAAAAAGATGCTGAATTTGCCCTAGAAAGTGCAATCCGTCTATCTCCTTCCCCACCAGTTTCATTCCTGAAGTAAGGACAACTCAATACTAAATCATTGCTTTTCCCATCACCCTCATCAGCATCTAAATTCTCTTTTGAATTGAGGTCCTCTTTGCTTCCCAAAGGAGATTCACAGTTTCCCGTTTGGCCTGCTGGCATCTGAGTTTGTGACGCAGCTGAAGCCCCAGTGGTTATATTTTTTCTTTTTCCTACATTTACTCTGGTAGCCATTGCTTCATTTATGTTAAACAAAACGCTCTGAACATCATAATGTGCAAAACATTTCTGACAGTTCCAAGAACGAACATTTCTGTCAAGTCTATCATCCAGATCAGACGAAAATTTAAAAGTTTCATGCTCACTTTTAACTGTTCGCAACTTTCTAAATAGAGATGTCTCTACTGCTTCTGATTTTAGTCTCCTCTTGAAAGATTTCTCTCTGTCTCGACCAATAAGTAGGGCACTATCCATATAATCCAAGCCAGAAATTCTGACAAATTCTCCCCTGGAAATCTGTGCAGCAGCATGTAGACTTGGAGAAACTGTAGGATCACAGTGGAAAAACTCAGAAAATCCAAATGGAGCAAGGGTTTTACGTTCAAAATTTTCCAACCGGTATCCTCGTAGCATCGCAAAAAAATTTTCTCCAGACAAGCCTTGTCTATCAATTGAAGAGGTACTGCCATATTCCCGATGAAGAGCTGCTCCAGTATTTGGGTTAACAGCATTCTGGTCTAACACATCTTCAGCATCAATATCACTTATTGTCACATCACTGTTGCTTCTTTGCCTTATGGGATGAAGTCCCCGTTGAGGGGAATGAACAAAAAGATCTCCAATCGAATATTTGCCCTCTGTAAATTCCAGTTCTAGCTCTTCTTGTTGTCCATCACTTTGGTCATTTTGTCCATTTGGAAGTACTGAGCCAACACCTTCATAACTGGTTGGAGGTCTGTTTTCCCAAGCAGCTTTGCTCAGCTCTTTAGAGCAATCCTTTTTAGGAGGCCATTCAGATACCCTTGCTCGAACACCCATTTTAGGCACAGCTGGTGTACCATTTGTTTGATTATTTTCAGGTTTGCTAGAAGCACTTGAAGAAATAGGAGGACCCATGCTACCATTCAAAGCTTTAAGTTTTCTAGCAAAATAATCATCAGACTGCATGCTTCTTGAAGACTCTCTGAACTTTGAGGAAGTTCTGCTAACTTTGTGCTTATCTTCTTGCAAAGACCTTTGATCACTCATGTCCAGTCAGTGGGAGGGGAACCGCTATTATTGCATAAATTTACTTTACTTTTCTTATTACATTGTCTTTTACGGGCCAGTAAACTGCAGTATAAAAATAGTCTTCCCAGAAGTGCAAGCAGAAAATTCAGTGTACCATTTTTGCACCACTTCTGTCAGGAGAGCAATCTTAGAACATTTTCTTCAGTTCAGACGCATTCAGTTCAGTGTTAATCCACACAAATCCACAAATGTCTTATCTGTTAAAAAAAAAAAAAAAAACAAACAGAGAAAGAATATTAAAATGTTTATAGTCAATAACAGTAAGCTTCCAATGTTGTTTGTATGTACATAACACTTCATGAAACTGGAACTAATGAGACTTGCTTTGTATGGCTTTCTATCCTCTCCATTCCGAAAACCCAGCAAATGCAATAATCCCAGTTTCCCATACGATGCTCACAGGATGGGAGCAGTTTGAACCTGCATCTCTCTTGTTGACTAATTAGTACACACACAGACCAGGTCCTGTGTCTGAGTAGCCACATACAATTATCTCTGTACTTCCTTCAACGCTGACAGCAACTTCGATGCCTATTCTCTGACTACCGGGGTTTTTTTTACATAACATGAAAGAACATAGCCATCTCTAAGACATCTTTTTCAAGTTTTGCTTGAAACTGGCTAATACACACAGGAGATACTGGGGCAAGACTGGTAGAAAATGTAAGCCAGATATATCAAACAGGTCCTTGGACAAAGAAAATTGTTTTATCCCAGTTAAAAATAACATTTCAAATGTAAGTAATATCTCCACTATTTTTAATCCAATGAATAAATGTATTTCACTTTTTTTTTTCCCCTCTCTCTCTCCCTAAAGAGAGATTTACTTACATTCCTTTATTTGGAGTGCAAACTATTACTTAGCTGTGTAAAACAGTTGTAGTTGTTTCTGTTTACACTGTATTCTTCCAGCTGGAAACGTAGACTGTTAACTAAGTTACTGTGCTAAAGCGCACATCTGCTGTCTTCGACAAATAAGAAAAGATAGTAGCCCTATTGATAAGTGTTAATTTGCTTACAAAATTGGAATTGTTAGAATATAAAAATATTCTTCAATGGCTTCAATGGTCTTCAGAACGACCATGACTCATGCTGTGAAGATTCATTTGCAGGCAGAGCTCATCCTTTATCCCACCGCATAAAACTAGACTAAAATAAGAAACAAGACAGCACTTTATGTACTTCCTTTTCAGCTTTTGTTCCTTGAACAAAAATGCCAGCATAATGATGTTGTAAATAAGCATAATATGCACTTACCAGAGTTTAAAAAAAAAGGTCAGGTCAAATTAGCTTGGAATATTAATTCTCCCTTTATTTCAATGAAGAGATGAGGTGGTAAGAAATGCTCAGAAGACAAGTGGTTTTCCCCATACATTTAATGCCGTACAAATTCTCAGTACCTGCCCCTTCCCACCAAAATCCAAGAGTGGGTTTTTGCAGGAGGGGAGAGGAATATATACATTAAAACTTGACACATTATTTTTTTTCTGCTTGTCAAAAATCAACACAAATTTGTGTTTGATAGAGCAAACTTCAGGACTCTTCTACCGAAATGAGTTAATAAACACATGTTGAAGTTTCAGTAGCATCATGATTAACGTGGTTTCTATGTGACTGTTGTTAGGAATGGGTAACAATAACAATATAACATTGCAGCTTACTTTCACTACATATGAATTCCTCACAACTCCTGTTTGATGGCCAATGATGTCACTTAAAAAGTTTTTGGTTCCTCACAGGAGTCCAAAAGATTCTTTAAACAACCCATGTGTTCAGAGGAACAGTATTTCAAAAGCAGCCTGCAGGATTTTTAAACAAACAAATGCACATTACCACCCCATTTGTTTTCAATCAAGTCCACAACGTGATTTACCATTTGGCCTCACACTGTTTGTAGAAGGCAGAAGAAAGCCTGAAGGCCACAGAAAAACAAAATCTTTTTTTTTTTTTTTTTGTGGTGATGTTAGCTTAAATACTCAACGAAGTCTGGCATGAGTATTTTTGAGCGAAGGTACATTGCAGAAGATAGTATTTAAAGTGAGAACTATTTATCTTTACAGTGTAAAGCGGGTGTGACAGAAGACCAAAAAAATGCCTGGTTTGGAACTGTAGATTGACATTTTATTGGTAATACTAATACTTGAAGATGTGATACAGTAAATTTAAGGTATACTACTAAACATTTTTTTAAAAATCTGAAGTTGGCCTAATTGACAAAATCCGCCTGTTTTTAACTTAAACACGTGTGCTTTGTTACTATCCATTCCTGTAAATTCCTATAACTCAATACAACAGCATGTTTTGGTTGATAGCTGACCTATGATGATGCTTAGCTCTATATTCTCCTGTACTTGTTGTTCTCTATGATTTTTCTCTCTCTCCATAGTGAGAATTTAGCAACTCACAAACATTCCCCTATTGATGCTGATACTATTTATTACAAAACAATTTTGTTTGCTGAATTTAATAAATTATTAATTCTACAAAGAATGCTGTCAATATGATCATGAGTACCTTCTCTTCAGATCTGTACAGTCCTTTTGGTCAAGTTCTTCACTTTTCTCTTTTCATCTCATGGCAGCATTTAAGAACAGAACCACTGACAGATACGGTCAGAAAAGAAAAGCTGGATGTCTACCCTGCCGTTGTGCTCCTGCCAACCCTTCCCACTAAGGCTGCTGGATGTTATGCAAATAACTTAAGTTCCTTCCACACAGCTACAAAGACTTCCTTCTGAGCTCAATACAGCAGCTGGTTTGTTAGCCACAGTTACAGTTCTTTAATATGGAATGATTCCAAGTTTCCTGGGGACCTGGATCCATGCCCGCAAAGGATCCTGTGCCAGTAGCAGAGCAATGAATAAGAACTGTACTATGGACTATCCTGTCAAAAGGAGGCTGTTTGGTAACGCTGCTTCATGTCAGCCTTGATAGATGGAAATGAATTATTTAAGAAGTCTTTCTGTGATCATTTTGTTGATCAAGACTTTGGAAATCTGCCCCTATTATTATGTAATGTTATCATCCTAAAAAGAATGCATAATTTGGATGAAAGCATTAATCTCTACTATTTATCAAGATGACAATTCTACAAACCGTGACTCTTAAACTCTACTAATCTTAAAAAATGGGAAGTGCAATTTGATAAAACAGGAGTATAGGCAGGAATAATACTCCAGAAGCTGAAGATCAGACATTTAATTTACATTCAATTGATTCTACACAGCACCTTCTGTGTGCTCAGAGTTGGGTTAGTTTCCACTCTTCAAAGAAACACATGGTAGGGTAGTAGTGTTACATATTTTACCAGTATAGCAGGGTAGCAGTTACACAACAGCAACTTTATGGGAATCCAAAGTCTGCAAGAAAATTCCGCCTTTAGGCCCCCACTTTTAAGTGCGATGAAAAAGAACAGTGCAAAGGAGAAATAAAGACAGCTCGTAAACTGCCTATATTTTCACAAGTTCTGGACCAGATAATGCACTGAACACACCTGTCACATGGTATAATTTCCTAAAACTAAGGTTGCCACTAGAAAAATGTTAAGTAACTTTTTCAAAAGAGAAAGATCTTATAAAAAAGGTTTTAATGCAAGTTCAAACTTGTTTCAGTTTGCTTATTTTTAAAAACAGACCACATCAGGAAATATTTTTAGATTTCTATATATTCAGTATATCTATAGCAGCATTTATTTCTTAACGATTCCTAAATCATAACTATCCAGTTTTCAGAAGCAAAACGAGGGCTATGCCTGGTTTTCAAGCCATGCTACTCATTTGTGTACCCAAGCCAGAAAATTCTGGTGACACTGAACTGTGATATCATATCATGTGACAGTCGATTATGATGTCACGTGGGAGAATTATTACTGCCGACAGGAGTACAGAAGAGGAAAATAAGTTCTTCATGCATTTGTTTTCATGCAAATGTCTTTCGAAAACCATGATATTCAATATAATTGTCTTTAAATTGAATATTTCTTTCAAAGTTTCCATGAGGCACAGTGAATATTAAAGGATAGCACTAACTATAATTGAGCCACTTATTCAGATTGCAGCTGTGGAAAATGGATTGGAAATAATACAGTGAACAAATTATGAGCACAGCTCATAAAAAATGGTTCAAATTATTATACGTCAAATTTACAATTAAAGCTATAACCACTACAGTATAAATGGTTACTTATCACATCCATATTTCAGATACTTGATTAATATGCAGACATCGGCAAGAAACAGAAGGAGGATGGAAAGCCCCCACATTTGGCTAATGGAAATACATATGAGCTGCCTTGTAGCGAATGTTTGTTGCACACTTCCCTATTCATGCTGTATTTCTTCACATTTACAGTCTTTGCTTGCAAGAGAAATATAAGAGTAGAAACTGAAAAGAATCCTTTGTTGAAAAGACATAGTTACAGAAATGTATCTACAGAATAATCCACCAACAATTATACCACAGCTTAGCTGATCTGGGGATTTGCCGGAAGGAGCTATACCCAAGAGTGACAACAGCCTACATGATTCTCAGTGCTCATGTAAGACCATTATATTTCTCACCAAAACAGTGGAATTGCACTAGTTTGAGACTGGTGCAAGATTTGGAGTTAAAAAAAATACTTCAAAAAAAAAAAAATCATACTCTGTTCCTCAAATACAGTTCTGTCCTGGTTTTGCCTGGGAAAGAGATAATTTTCTTCCCAGTAGCTGCCATGTTCAGGATTTAGTATGGCATTTGGTATGTGAAGAATGTTGATAATACACTGATGTTATTAGTTGTTGCTAAGAGATCAAGGACTTTTTTCAGCTTCCTAGGTTTTGCTAATGTACAGGTACAAGAAGCTGGGAGGAATATAATCAGTACAGTTGACCCAGACTGGCCAAAGGAAGTATTCCTTACTACAGACACAATGCTCCGTTTATAATGGGGAGCCGGCTGGTGGACAGCACGCTCTCTCTCTTGGGAAATCACTGTTCTGAGATCACTGCTCGGGATCGTTCCATGGTCACTGCTTGGGAAGGGCTGTATCAGTTGTCAGGTGGTGAAAAATTGTGCATAATTTGTTTTGTATATTCTATTATAATTATATATTTTAATTATTGTTGTTGTTATAGATGTTTATTATTATTACTATTATTATTATTCTCTTTTCCTTTTCTGTCCTAGTAAACTGTCTTTATCTCAACCCACGAGTTTTCCTTTCTTTTAAATTCACTCCCCAATCCCACTTGGGAGGCAAAAGAGTGAGCAAGTGGCTGCGTGGTTGGTGACTAGGGTTAAACTGTAACAGGTTCCCTTTTCCAACAAAGAAAACAGCAGATACACATAAATATTGAGACAGAGATGCAACTCGCAATTTTGGAGCAATGGATCTTCAGAACAGAATGTTGAATTCAACAGCTGTGCGGTGCTGTTCAATGAAAGCTGTTTTGTTCTTAAGAAATAGAGACCTCCAATCATAACTGCTCCCCTTCACTCACAGGCTGAGAAAAATCTCATCATCATCTACAAGAATAACTGTATGATCTCTAACAGCAAAAACCAGACCCCTCAAAAATGTTAGACTTGTGTTTGTCTTATGGTCAAGATTCCCCACCTGTCATCTCAGCTTTTCCAGATAAAATAATTTAATAAATCACTCCTTCCAACTACTAAATACTAAGCTCACTACTACTAATTGTTTTTGTTTTGTTTTTTTAATATACTACGGCCATTTATTAAAAAGAATTAAAAAAGCAGTTACAAAATATATCCTTTCTTTGGTGTAACTCATTATACCAAAGAATACCTATCACAAAGTTCCAGTAGCTTCTCTTTAGCATATCTTCTATTCCTTACCCTGAATACTTGCTCCTACACATTATATCTCAATTCATGCTTTGTTTCATTAAAAAACACCGTTTAAGTTTTTAATCAAGCAACCTAGGTTACCTCTCAGGGAATATCAACATTTTATATAGTGCTATTACTGACTATATCATTACTGTCACTGATTTTAAACTTACTGTTAGAAATCACATTCTGTTATGGAAAAATATGTTCAGACAAATTTGCGACTGAGTCTTCTAACATTGCATTTCCTTAGAATATTGACACCTATATTCTATTGTTCCATTAGCACAAGTTTTGACACCGAGATGCATTAAGGCTAATTCGATTTCCAGAACAAACTGGATACCCTCCTGTTCTTACAGCTCTGTTATAAACAGTTCAATTATGCAGCCTATTCAGAATTTAACTACAAAGCTGGAATTGAAGTTATATCTTGTTCAGGTTGAACCATGTAAAGTATCAGAGTGAAAACACAGTTACGCTGAAATTGGTAGCAGAACCATCACTGACACACACACAGAGTCTGTCTTTCTTACTCTTCCAATTCAGTTCAGTTATTTTTAACTGAAATTATGGAACCTGACAAAACACAGAAAAGCCTACAACGTAATGAGGTAAACAGGAAACATCTTAACATGAAATTCTTAGACCAAGGAATTTTTTTCAGGGAGGGGCTGAGAAAAACATCTGCAAGCACTGACGACTTACTATCCCATGAGAGAGTGGAAAAAAAAACAAACCCCAAAATAAAAAACTAAAAAAAACCCCCTCCTCATTGATTATTATTAACCAATACCATTTTTTGGCAGTCTTTATGAATTGCAAGTAGAAACTATATACCTGTCAGTCAAGTTCTTGTATCGGTGCAAATTTTAAATAAACAGAATGCAAACGGTCTTTGTTTCCTTTCATTCTTTCCATTCATGAATCTAGGTGTCAAAGGGCAGCATAACAAAAAGAATTCTACTTACTGAGCACTGAATAATCTGTTTTCTACAGGGAGGCTAAAATGACATCTAGAACATAATTTACATGCATGCACATTATCTCTTCAGGACAGAAAGAAGCACGGCAGACTGAATGACTAAATCATTTTCCTACCTTAAGGCATTTAGATGCTCTTATCTCTGTGCCTCCAACATTTCATAGTAATTACAACTTCCTTGTAAATATATTTATCCTTAAAATAATGATAATACAGAATTTTAATTCCAGTTTCATCTTTGAGAAGGAAGTCCTCAACATGTAGATACAAGGATGTCATAAACAAGATTCATACAAAGACATATCAGTCAGCAGATTCAGCATCTGTAAACCAACTAGCAGAAGATTATACAGAAAGGAAAATATTCATACAGTATATTGAGACAGGAACATACTACATGTGCTTCATAACTTTTTACCTTCAAGTTGTTAAGACACAAATACTAAGAATGCTAAGTTTTTTATGTAGTCCTTATAAAATACTGGCAGAAACCAAAATCAACTGAGTAATTTATAAGACATAATGGAAGTGTATTCCATTATTTTAAAACAATGAAAAGAACATATTCTACCTTCTCCCAGAATCAGTCACATTAGAAATTATCTTTTTTGTTACAATTCTAGCTCAGGGCACAAAACGGTTATTGAAATTCCAATGGAAAAGCACTCTGCTCAAGAGCAGGCATAGAGAAAACCATAGGGAAAAAAAAACCAAACACAAAAAACCCAAACAATGCACAGAATATTAAGAAATGTCTTGTCCATTTTATTAAAAAAAAAATATAGTAACTGTAAGAATTTCTGCCCTCACAATATATAACAAATTACTAAAGATGGAACAATGCGATAGAAAAATTAGAAGTAGTTAAATAACATTATCTATACTTGTTACTCTACAAAAATTTAAAAATTCAGGAACAGAGAGCGATTTCTAACAGAAAAATATGTTTAGATAAATTTCTGAATGAATGTGTAAGCAGCATATTTTATCAAGAAAATATCTCAAATATTTTTTGGGGATATGTATGTAAGGTTGTTTTCACATACTGCATAAAATTGCTTTTAATTATTCTTGAAAAAGTTAAGAATATTGTAGTTTGCGCCTCCTGGGGTATCTGAAGAAATTATTTTTACAGGTTGACAGGAAAGGAAAGATGTACTATAATTTTTATTGTTATTTCCCATTCAGAGGTAAAATCTGAGAGAGAGAAATCTGGAAGTACATTCAGAGTCTGCACTGAAGTTGAATAAGGAGTCAAGTACTGGAAGAGGATAAATTGTTCAGTAAGGAGAGAAGAAGATTGCAAGCTTTGACTTTTCAGAGTCAATATGTCACAAAAATTCCTAAGAGGCAATTCCACTTTTCATAAGTCTACTACAGTGAGTCCCAAAATAAAGCTTTTTCATCCACTCAGTGAAAAGATGCAACAATACATCTATTAAACAGCTGAGGCTGCTATTCCACAAAGCAGGTTTCAGATTCTGGCACAATACTCAAGAGAGCTTTTGAATTGTACAAAGCCATTTTTAGCCAGAACAAGAAAGTTATTTTCTATGTTTCTATTATAACTGTTTCATAGTGAAATGCTGCTTCAGGCAGGAGCAGAGATTAAGCCTGCCATGTTCACTGTGGAGAGGTCAGACTATTTGCACTGTCCTAAGCACTCACTTGGATTCCATGGTATGAGCTCACAAACATACACTGGACATTATCTCCAGAGATCAAATTCCTCCAAACAGCAAAACACTTAGCACTGGAACAATAATGCTGCTTCCACCAGAAACACTCTCTCCAGTTGAGACATTGTGAGACATGCTGAATGTGACTTTTAAGAGCATCTAATTTTTTGAAGTAGAAAGAGCGAGCCTCCTTAAAGCAGAAGACACACTGAGTACATCTATCAGGGAAAGAGATAACCAAAGACGGCGCATGGATTTTAATCATAGGGACACAACAGCTTGAGTTTGAGAAACAAACTGCCTATTCCACTCCAAAACACTTCTGTTTTGACAATTTATCATAAATAAGACTGTTAGTGCCCAACGGAAACAGGCACTCCAAAGTGGATTCAATGGTATAAAATGCAAGGACTAAGTAATAACTGAGAAAAAGGTTGCACTGTTGTTCTGCTTATGTTCACGAGAAATGGATATGTCTTCTTACAAGTCTCCATATACTTACTTGCAGCAGATCTTGCTGGTTAAAAATAATCAGATTTTTGCATTTAAGATATATGCAAAAGAATACACTTTACAGATAACCTCTCAACGGTCCATCTGTGTAAAGTTTTGGGTACAGCAGAACACCTGGATATGACATTAATACTAGGTGCCTACAAAATTACAGTATTTTACTACACATACTATTTTATCACATTTCCTGTTGTATGTAGATAGTTGAGACAAAACTGTAATGATCAAAATAAGATTTGAGAAATTTTGCTAAACATAGTTTTCATTTAGATTTGTCCTCATATTACCCCGCAATATCAAAGACATGCTCACATTCTTTGCGAGTTTTCCTGTAACAACACTATCTGGTGATACTCAAGTTGGTCTACCACAGGACTCCAACTTCTGTATCTATTAGAAGGGCTCACACAAAGCTAATTGTTCCAACTTCTTGTAGGAAAAAATATTATTCCAGAAAAACACTATTTGGGTGATGCTCTAGAGAACTCCTATAGACAGGCCTTAGAACTGTAGGCCTGTGACAGCAGAGGGTCCTCCTCCAGCTCCTACCCTGTCATGTAACTAGGCAAATCACAAATGCACTATACAGCCTCTCTGCATATCATAGAATCATAGAATGCTTAGGGTTGGAAGGGACCTTCAAAGGTCATCTAGTCCAACCCCCCTGCAAGGAGAAGGGACATCCCCAACCAGATCAGGTTGCTCAGAGCCCCATCCAGCCTGGCCTTGAATGTTTCCAGGGATGGGGCATCCACCACCTCTCTGGGCAACCTGTTCCAGTGCTCTACAACTCTCATTGTAAAAAATTTTTTCCTAATATCCAATCTAAATCTATCTCTCTCTATTTTGAAACCATCACCCTTAATCTTATCACAACAGGCCCTCCCCATCTTTCTTGTGGGCCCCCTTGAGGTACTGGAAGACCGCTATCAGGTCTCCCCGGAGCCTCCTCTTCTCCAGGCTGAACAGCCCCAACTCTCTCAGCCTGTCCTCATAGGAGAGGTGCTCCAGCCCTCTCATCGTCTTCGTGGCCCTCCTCTGGACCCTCTCCAACTGGTCCATGTCCTTCTTACGTTGGGGACTCCAGAACTGGACACAGTACTCCAGGTGGGGTCTCACCAGGGCAGAGTAGAGGGGCAGAATCACCTCCCTCGACCTGCTGGCCACGCTCCTCTTGATGCAGCTCAGGATGCGGTTGGCCTTCTGGGCCACAAGGGCACATTGCCCACTCATGTCGAGCCTCTCGTCCACCATCACTCCCAAGTCCTTCTCCTCAGGGCTGCTCTCCATCCATTCTCCGCCCAGCCTGTATTTGTACCTGGGATTGCCACGACCCAGGTGCAGGACCTTGCACTTGGCCTGGTTGAACTTCATGAGGTTGGCACGGGCCCACCTCTCCAGCCTGTCCAGGTCCCTCTGGATGGCATCCCTACTCTCCAGCGTGTTGACAGCACCACACAGCTTGGTGTCATCGGCGAACTTGCTGAGGGTGCACTCTATCCCACCATCCATGTCACCAACAAAGATGTTGAACAGGGCCGGGCGCAACACGGACCCCTGAGGGACGCCACTTGTGACCGGTCTCCACCTGGACATCGAGCCGTTGACCACCACTCTCTGAGTGCGGCCATCCAGCCAACTCCTTATCCACCGAGTGGTCCATCCATCGAACCCATGCCTCTCTAGTTTAGAGAGAAGGATGTCGTGTGGGACAGTGTTAAATGACTTGCACAAGTCCAGGTAGATGATGTCCGTTGCTCGTCCCTTGTCCACCGATGCTGTTACCCCGTCATAGAAGGCCACCAAATTGGTCAGGCACGATCTGCCCTTGGTGAGGCCATGTTGGCTGTCACCAACCACCTCCTTGCTCTCCATGTGCCTTATCATGGTTTCCAGGAGAATCTGCTCCATGACCTTGCCAGGCACAGACGTGAGGCTGACCGGCCTGTAGCTGCCCGGGTCCTCCTTGTGCCCCTTTTAAAAAAATAGGGGTTATGTTCCCTCTCTTCCAATCAGTGGGGACCTCACCAGACTGCCACGACTTCTCAAATACAATGGCCAGTGGCTTGGCAACTTAATCTGCCAGTTCCCTCAGGACCCACAGATGCACTTCATCAGGTTCCATGGACTTGGGGTTGGACTAGATGACCTTTGAAGGTCCCTTCCAACTCTAACCATTCTATGACTTGTGCACCTTCAGGTTCCTCGGATGTTCCCAAACCTGCTCTTCTAGTACAGTGGGAGGTTCTTCATCCTCCCAGTCCCTGCTTGTGCCTTCCACAGCTTGGGTGGCAAGACAAGAGCCCTTATCGGTGAAGACAGATGAAAAAAAAAAGTCATTGACTACCTCAGCCTTCTCCATGTCTTGGGTAATCAGGACACCCATTTCCTTCTGGAGGGGGCCTACATTCTCCTTGGACCTCTATATACAGCATCATCCAGCGATTCCTCAGACATTCCATGGTTTCCCAATGAAATGCACAAAGGCAACATGCTGATTCCCTTCCCTTCTTCTGCTAGATCTATTGCATTCACCTGACATTTCCAACCACCACCTGGCACTGAATAATACTGTTTCGGCAAAAAGCACCTCTGAGACAGCCAGTCTAGAGGTCAGTTGTTCCTCAGCTTCATATGGCTATTACCTAGTTCTCACCAAGTAAGTATGTACAGAAATGAACACAGTGTCTCCTCAAATTTTTCTGAGTGTTGCTCCTGTTAAAAGTCTTGTCTTTGTGCCATCCTGACCAGCCGTGTCAGGGATGAAAATAGTCTGTAATTACTAAACGCAACTGCAGACATTCAATTACACACTCTTTAAGAGCTGAGCTGCTGCACCTAACACCACTTTTTCTAACACTTTGCAACCTCTGGGTAAAAAGGGAATAACAAAGTGGATAAATGTAGTTTTAGGAGTCCAAGTTAGTTCACTTCTAAGGGGAAAAAAAAAAAAGGAAAAAAAAAGAACTTAAATCCACTTCATTGTTAAACCGATGGACAATTTGAATAATCTCACTCATCACAAAAGTTCAAAACAATGAAAAAAAACAAAAGAACACGCTACCTCACTAACTAATAGAAACATTGAGAGCTGCCTATGACAACAGATTGAGTGTTCAAAAACTCAAAACATTCTAGCGTGTAACAGATCTAAAATATTCACAGTAGGAAGAGAGTATAGAGGTGCATTTTATGGGAAAAAAAAACAGAAATACTATCTTTGCTTCAGTTTCTTATGTTTTCAAGACAGTAAAACAAAAAGTAAATTTTATGCCATGTCATTTGGCAGTAGAATGGCTCGGATGTCATAGTTCTGAATTATTTTTAGTAGTAATGAAGGAAGTGATTGATTAAAATAAAATAAGTTTTAAGGAAAAATGAAACATTAGCCCTTATCTTAATTGTTTTTTTATGGAAACTGGTTAAGTTTGACCTTCTTTATTAACTGGCACGAATTACGAGGTAGTATAAACTGATAATATTACTGGCCAGTTTTCTGAATCTTTCAGACTGACGAGGTTCTGCAGATGTCAGCAAGTAACTTCTCATGTATTTTTGCATTGCTTTAGAGCTCTAAAGTGTTATTACACATCACTGCACATCAAGATCTTCTGAAGATGTTATGTTTTGGGAATAGAGATTTCATTTTTTTCTGTCCTTTCTCTCTGAATCAAAAGAGCAGAAATTCCATATATAAAGACAATACGTTGAAATTGATGGTGACCATTTGATGGTGACTTCATTCATACAGTCTTACTACATAAATACAATTTTGTTCTTAACTTTACAATGTAAATTTGGAAAGCAGATTTCATAATATTAAAAAAACACATTAAATATCTTGATAGTTACCAAATAACTTGGTAATTTGTGTCCACATGCATTTGAGCCTGGACCACCTGGCACTGAACAATACAGCTTGTGCAAACAAGTGCCTCTCTGAGATATTCAACCTATAGACCACTTGTTCTACAGCTTTGTAGAGTCACAGTTCTTTTTGATGAATAAAACCTTTTCACATAATTCTAAACATAAACAGAAGAACAGTAGCTGGAGTGGGAGAGTTGCTAGCAGAATATTGTTCTTCATTTTTCAGCTGCCCAATCAAATTCAGTGCAACTTGATAGCAATAAAAAGTCATTGCCATCTGTTCAGTGATCATTTGATATCGAGAATCAAATTGCTGTGAAGCTAAAAAATTTCTTATCAGTGAGAATTAAAAGGGTCATAACAGAAAATAATTTTGGTTAAAGTTTATGTAAACTTTATGAAACACTTTCTTCCCCTCCCCCCTCAAGACCAAAACAAAACCAAAAACCCCCAGTAAGATAGCTTAATCACTGCTCTACAGTTTTGATTTAGTTTGTTAGGTTAAAGCACATCAGACAGTTTTCTGGAATTGTCCTGCTGAGCTAATATGCGAAAAAACTGTAGTCCACTGTAGGTAAGCATGAGAAATTTTAATTATAAAATTCACATTCATCTGGAATGGTTTGCTTTTATAGTGCCAATTTTGTTTTAACTCTTGCTTTTAAAATTCTGATTACATAATACCCCATCCAATAATTCAGGCACTGAATTTTATATTTGATTTATCAAGTTCTGCTCCTTATGTAAATGAAAACATTCAAATATGAGGCTATAATTAACTGATCCAAAGTGTTCACTCACAGGCATAGTAGTGCAGCGTACGCATTGTAAAAAATCTGCCTCTGAATTTCATTATTGGCCTTGACTTAGCACAAAGTTTCTGGTCAGCCAACAAACTGTATATAATTCATAAAGACGGCACATTTCTGGAACTGTGTTTTCACCTGGTGTCAGAGCACATCTCCCTCTCTTTTGCAGCCTATGTGCATTACAGAAACTATAGATTTATTTCAAAATCGGAATTTACAAAGGAACAATCATATTTGCTAGGATTCTGACTCTTAGAAAGCTTGTATTAGATTGTAAGATAAACCACACATTTGACATACAATGGCATTCCTTCTCCTTCCCAATGCTTACTCATCTACTTTATCAGTAAAATCCACAGATTATTTTTTCACAAATTCTAGGACATTATCAAATAAATCCTATTTTCTTTATAAGCTAGAGAAATGTTTCCCTCTAAACTGAATTCTGGCTGCATATTTGTCAACAGATTATAAATTGCTTACAAAAGGTAAGCTATTTGTGTCAACATTATGTATGACCCTTTAAGAAAAGTATCCTTATCTAGGACAAATCATAATACGAATGATTTTAAAGGATTTTCTACAGAATCTGCTCAGACTGCTTTTAAGCATTTTTAAACAAGTAAATGTACATGAGAATAGAAAAACCCAAACAATCAAGGCAATTAAAGATGCACTAAAATATCCATACAATAAGGTAATGTGAATTTCTACTGGCTTGAATAAAGTATGATCAGCAGTCTTGCAATGCAAAATGCCATAAAATCAAAATAATCATGGACTTACTAACCCTCAATTGTGATAAATTCTTTTTTGCTTAAAAAAAAATAACAACAAACACAACCCCAAGGATACCCAGAATTTTAATAAATACTTAAGTATCCTTGCAAGTGTATAGATCAGGTTGAATTTTTTTCAGTCGAACTGTATAGGACCAAATTTTTGCACATGTTCAAGGCCACACTCCTCAACATGGACACTCACGCTACAGTATGTGCATAAAGTAAGTAAAAATATTTTTGCATACACATGCATCCATACTCTCAATTAATCTGTAAGTCCATGTTAACAATGATTTTGCAAAAAAAAAGTATATGTAGTTTTTAGTACCATCTTTAAAGTTAAATACAATCTCAAATTTTCTCTTATCTTGTTCTTTAACTCCTCTGAACACTGGATTTTAGGCTTAAATTGAACTAAGCAGAGATTTTATAGACTCAAGAAGGTGTCTAGGAGTAAAAACACCTAGGGGATAAATAGCTTTCTGAAAATGCAGACTAAATTTCTGGTCAACAGTTTTGATTTTACATAAAGCAAGATTTCCCTCCCTGGCCCCTTAGCTAGAGAACCATGTCAAAATAAAAAGCTTAAGCAGCTATCTGGGCCAAAACAGAGGAGTGAAAACCATATTTAGAAGCCATATTTAGAAATATTAAAAGGCTACTTGCACTTCAGAAGGCTTGATTACATGAGGTCCGCACTGGCAGTGACACAAATTTAAATTAGTAAATTGTAGTAGACTGCTCTGAGAATGAGGGTGCGGGGGACACCCGCTAAAACTATGTTTTAAGGAATCACGTCATTCTGCTTAAAAGAAGGTTGCACAGTTTCACTCTTATTTTTCTTATTACCCTTATTCAGGAATTCACTCATAGTTTCTATCCAAAATGTGAAGTCTTGAGGGAAAAACAGTGCCAAAGTCTCATGAATTGCTGTTTCAGCATATACCATCCTTTCATCATGACATTAACTAGGCTGTGCACATTTCACTAGGAAGATTATGCAAATTTATATATTTACAAAACAAATAGCATATATATGTTTGTCCTTCCATTCTAAGGATTTGTTAAACTTTCCATAAAAGTGATGGTGTGCATCTGTATGCCATGTTTGCTGCATACACTAGGAATTCTTTGCCTCTCACGATGTAGCTCCCACCTATATTTATTCCAGTGTTTTCCTTCTAATGCAGGGGTCTTACAGTCTTCCATTTTTATCTCACATGTTAACAATGTGAGATTGTCTTCACTTCCTCTTTTCTCTATTCACATATACTAGGAATCATGTATTCCTCAAATCATATCCAATTCATGCAACATTGCCCTTCTCAGTTCATACTTATATCATTCTCCTTTCAAGGAGCACAGGTCAGAGAGCTTATGTGTCTTAGGACCATAACACACTTTAGTCTGGAAGGAGACTGTTCACAGCTAATAGTTCTTCAGGCATAGCTATTCAGAACGTAAACAGGCCAATAAGGTAAATTAAGATGCCAGGCAAAGTTAGGATGGTAATGGTTGTCATCAACCATTTATTTAATTTGCAGGCAATCACAGATAGGGCAAAAGCTAGCAGATTTGCTAATCATCAGCCAAAAGCTTCCACAGGTTCACACTATTTTCTTTGTTTTCCACCAAAATCAACTGATTGCTGCTCAACGATGCCTAAAACTATCCTGAAAAACTCAGATTTCATCTGATCCCTTGTTGAAAATCATCTGGTATCAAGAAGTGATCTGTCTGGTCCTGGCAATTTCAGCGTCCTATAACATCCTGAAATGAAAAGAAACATCCTACGTCGTTGTCTTCCCCCAAACCCATTTCTCCCTCTTTCAGAAATATACTTTTCCTACTAATGTGACAAAAGTTCAGTTTTCCAACACAGCATTTAAGCTCAGTTGATTTTAAAGGCATGTCTCTTTGTTCTAGCCTTCTTATCTGGAAATATTCACCTCAGGTTCTATTTAATTCTACAGCTTTACTATTAATTTCCTCATTGAATGCTTTGTTGTCTTTGATGTCACTACTGTTCCTCTACTGCTGCTTCCTTTATCTCGGTATTTTTTCCTTCTTATTAATATCTTCCTAAAGTATCATTCATCAGTCCTTTCTATTCTACCAAGACATATCTATGTGGTATCCAATATAGTCAGATGAGACACTGTACAACATAACTAGCATCAGTTACCTTACTTTCCTTTATCCTTCTTTCCAGGAGAGTAAGGAAGCTAAGGGATTTTAAAATGTCTGCTACGATGTATGATTATTTAAATGTTGTTTATTTTCCTTTGAATAAGGGTCTGTACCAACACTCAAGAGTTAAAACTGGGCATTACACTTAGGTGCTACTCCATCCATTCATTTCCTGTCAAAACTAAGGCAAAACAAATATGTACTTGAACACGTCCTTAAAGTCAGCAAATTATCTACTTTGAACAACAGCCTAGAGAGAATTCCATGGAACAAAGCCCCATAGAGAACACTGTCAGCAACTCTCCTTCAATTACAAAAAAAAAAAACCAACAAGCCTAGTGAGAAAATGAGTAAACACAAATAAGATCTTAAAAATGACAAATTACACATTTTTTTTTGTAGAGAAATGAGATATTAATATGAAAAATAGGATGTATAGTAGCCCTATGGTACTATAGAATACATTTTTAAACTAGAATTATTATTTTAAAAGCTATGTGAACTTATCTGATATTATTTTTAGAGGAAACATGATACAAATATTTATTCTTTACTATATATATTTTAAAAATATTTCAGAAACTGATCTAAGCAAGTTGAAAGTTTTCAATTAATCTTTGAGTTAAAACACTGAAATTACTATGTAAAAACCTCAAAGATGCATATTGAAGCCACAAAACAACTTGAACAAATAGAACATGCATGAAGAAGAAAAATTGTACCACCTGTATTAAGACAATAACTGAAATAACTGTTCTTGATCAAGGTACTTTATGAATGCAAGAACTCATCTTGAAGATGAAATGGGAATGCTACATTATTTTGCCACATCTTTCTGGAAATCTGCATTTCATAAAAGGAGTAGTGCGTTAATTGGAGTTAGTTTCCTCTTGCTAAGACACTTCAAAAATACCTTTTAATAATAAGGACTAGACTTAGTGTTCCAGTCAAAACAATTCTTCCACTGATTAAATGAAAGTGGGGTGCTCTCTATGCTTACTAATAAAACTGTTAATGAAAGAAATAAAGGACTCATGAGTCCATCAGTTATTCCACTCTAATAATGTGGAAGTCCTAAAATATTTGGAACTAAGCCAAGTATTATTGCTTCCCAACAAATGTCAGTTAGCTAGAACTAATAGAATTAGTCATAGCAAGAGGTAGTAGACCAATTTGTTAGTCTTTGCAGAAAATTAAAACCAAATCTATAGTCACATTTTCCTCATTTTCCACTGCCTCTTCCCCATTTGCGTAGTTTGGCATCTCCTCGCTCCCACCACCCAGTTTCAGATGAAAGTGTCTTTATTTGAAGGTACCCATTGCACGTAAGATGTGACTTTGGTGCATACAGGAATGACTCAAGGGAGAATTTTAGAAAGAAATACTTCTTTACATCTATGTTTTGTCTAGTAACATAATTTCTTCACAAGTCTGTACAAGCAGCTAACCTTATGGCTGCCATAAGGCCACACACTTTGTCAGATATACCTGTCAGCTCATCTGGAGGTAAAGCAATGAGTCCATCTAATTCCCTCTCAAGTACTTAAGAGACTAGAACAAGTTAGTTAACTTTAAAAAATACATCAGTATTTTAATATTGTCCTAAAACATTATTAGAACTGACTTTCTGGTTAGACAAAAGTAATTAAAGGTTGCAAAAAAAAACCCAAAACAACAACCCAAGTCATCTTAACGCAAAAGTTCTCATATTTGGTGCTCAAACAAGGTATGACTTGAATGAGTTTTTGCTGAGTCTCTTTTACTTTTTAATACATTTTAATAAACCTACTTTTTAAAGCAAGTATCAACAATAACATTTGTAACTGTTAGAAAAATGCACATTACTAAAAAAAAAATAAAAATCACAAAAACGTAATGCAATTTACTGATATACAATTAATTGTTCCTACCCACACAATGACTCTACCTTAGAATGAAATAGAATTCAATACACCATGCAAACTGCTTTGCACATAAAAAAGTTCAGTAAAACTACTATAGTAGGATATTGTGCTTAAGCTAAACAAGACAGGCATTATTTCCATTGAACTCTATAGAACCCCAGTGAGTGTGAAGTGACTGCAGAAAGAGTACACATTAACATAAAAATTCTGATTCTACTGCAGAAAGGCAGCTTTGTGAAAAACTGTAGAACTGAAATACAAATACAGAAAAAAATATCCAGAGCAGCAACACAGTAAACATCTTCCTACCCTGAAATACTCTGAGAAGGAACTGAATTTGAGTTTGGTTTTTGTTGGTGGTGTTTGTGTTGGGTTTTGTGGGGTTTGGATTTTTTTTTTTTTTTTTGTGGTTTGAGGTGGGGGGAGTGTTTGGTTTTTGGTTTTAAAAAAAAAAAAAGTTGTTTTATTAATTAAAAAAAAAGTACAGTCTGTCCAATATACAGCTTGTTTTCTAAGCAACATTTATAACTATGTATTCCTGCTGTATTGCAATATCACTCAGATTCCAGTAAGAAATAAGTTCTCACTTCTCTGTTTAATAGAGGGAAGTAAAATAAATCTTACTGCAACAAGTCTACATAATGAAACCTCTGCAATCAACATCCCAGTAAAATACTGCAACTACTGAGCAACTGGCTACTCTGAAGCAGGGAGGCATCCAGAGGAAAGTTTGCAGATCGCCACTTCATCCTCACCAAATGCAGAAACGCTTAGAAACCATATTATTCACATAACAGAAGAAAAAAAAAACTTCTTCCCAGTTCTAGCTATCACCAACATCTAGTAATTGTAGGCAAGACAACAGAAATAGATCCTGATTCTGGGCAATGAACGTGCAGGCAGTACTTATCTGGAAATGTTTGCTCCCAGAGAAGGAATGAATAAGACTTGACAGACCACATATGTGGTCAACTGAGAGATTTTTTTTTTTTTAAACATGAATCAGCATCAAAACCAGATGTCTTCTGATTCAATTAATAAGTAGATTTCATAACAATTTAATAAAGAAGGTAGCATGTATGTTACAGAATAAATTAAGTGTGAATGATACGCTGCAAAGATTCGTCCATAGAATACATACAGACACTTCTATCCTTTAAGGGCAGTTTTCGTAAGGGAGCACAAGAAATAAAAGTGCTCAAACAAAAACAACCACCTACCCCCAATCCATCATACAGATAGCCTTCATAGAAGGTATGGGGTACCAGTAAGTCCTCCTTCCATGCTATGAAACAGGGGCAAATTACAATATTATGTAATTTAAACAAAAATAGAGAGACATCTATTTACACTGTGCTTAACTCTACTGCTGCTAACTACAGAAGAAAATACAAGTAAAAAAACTATTTTAGTAAAATCTTCACTGAGCAGTATGCCCAACACAGTTGGGCAGTTGTTGAGTTGAATACTTAAGGGAAATGTTCCATGTAAAAAGGACACAGCATCATGGTGGTAACACTTGAATCAAAATAATAGGGGTTGCTGTCTGCATGCAAATCAGCATGGTTATCGGGGTTGAAAGGAGACAGTTAAGTACATTCTCGTTAAAGCTGACCCTTAGAAGTCAGTAAGAGCAATTACAAAAAAAAGAAAAAAATCTGTCAGTTAAAAATCTTAAGTTATATGTTAACAGTCCAGGCATGGAGTTGGGAGAAGGAGGGAAAAAGAGGAAGAAGAAAGTATATCAACTATAAGAAGAACTGCTAGAGAAAATATTTTTTGATAGGACTGGACAATTAAATTAAGCACTACCAATTCATTCTAACTAAAATTATTATTTACTTACCAGTGTTTCTTTCTACCTCTAAGTCTACACAACATCAAAAACAAATCGATTTTGCAGTCCTTCTGCCCTCAGCAAGACTGGATTGCTTGATCCCTCAGGTTAGGAAGCACATGAACACATACACCTAAAATACATACCAGATACAAATGCATGCATCAGCAGGGGCAGGAAGTTTGCATGTGCTAACTCAGCTCAGTTCTCTTCTCCTCTCTTTAGCAACTATGTGGATCACATGCACATAACCTTGTGGCTTAACTGAAGCAAAAGGAAGAGAGGCTGTTGGACAATTATTTTATTAATTTAGGGAAGAGAGAAAAGACAGGGGACAGTATAGGATTAGTGGGTGAAACAAAGAGAACAGAAGAGTGTAAGAAAGTTCCAGAAAATTAAGTATGTGAGCAATGAGGGACACACAGTAGAATGGATGTCCCAATAGAATGGATGTCCCTCTATCACCAGCTCCTCATCACGCATCCACTGAGCTTACAGCAAACACTGGGGGGTTAATATGAGGGACTGATTTTTCTGGCACAAGAAATAAAAAGAACTTCAGTTTAGTTAAGATTTATTGATATTTCACTCAGCATCAAAGTAATAGATAACAAAACTAAACTGATTTTAAATCAATCAGATGAGTGAAGCATTAATACTACGTCCCTGGAAGTGTTCAAGACCAGGTTGGATGGGGTTTGGGTGACCTGGTCTAGTGGAAGGTTTCCCTGCCTTGGGCAAGGGTGGTTGGAACTAGGTGATCTTTACGGTCCATTCCAACCCAAACCATTCTATGATTCTGTGATTGTCCACTTCAGTTGGATATTCACAAAGAAGAGAGACGAGATGTTCTGGAGGTTTTACTGGGATGGAACTCTCATTTTACCCCCATACTCCAAGATACCACTATTTCTGGTAGTGCTCTACACAAAGGTCTATACCTCATGTGACCCTGAACAAAACATCTTATGTTCATCCAGGATATTTGTTTGATTATGTTTCTAAAAGATTCTTCTAAAATAGTTACCTTTATTTGTCCTCATTTTAAAACTAATTTTTAACTAAGTTTTAATCTCCTTGAACTAAAAGGAAGATTTTAAATTTTCTGGATGATGACTTTAAAAGTTTAGGAACTAACAAACTGTATCTCTGCAAAAAGTTATTAAATATACCTCATATCACAGCAGTGCCAAAATACTCTCAAAGTTCTCAATTTTTGCTTCAGAAATACAGTCACAGGTATAACTTCCCTACACTTTCTGTAGGCTTGCAGCTGTTCCACTAGCAACTGTCATGTTGTTCCTCTGTCATGAACGTATCTGGTTTCAAATTGTGCTTTAGTTCACTTTTGTCAAACTAGGAAATCTGAAGCACCCAACAATGAAGCAATTACTTCAGACAGTTATAAAAGCCATGCACATAACACCTCATAGTAAGCCACAAACACCTAATACAATGGACAATTCTATTTTAGTTTCCTGTGTGAGCTTAATAACAAAAATATACAAGAACAACAGGAATACAAACAAGGACATTCAAGACAAAAAAAATCACCTTATTTCATAAAACACACTTGTCAACTACAACGTAATTTCAGTGTGCAGTCTGTCCATTTGTATATTTTCACAGTTACTTCTTTAAAAAAGAAAAGAAAAAATCCAAAACTTAAATTAAAAAATAGCCCTAATTTTAACTTCTTAGCTTAATTTACTTTGATACAAAATGTCAATCCCAACAACACATTATAGTGGTAAAAATCCTACAACAGGACAAGTTTCCTTTCTACCTCATCCAGTAACACCAAACTTCAGTAACTTAAAGTCTATCACAGCTGCATACACTAACCTGTTTGAGAAAAACAAAGTCTTTCAAATACTTATTTCTATTGTGTAGTCTAAGAGCACTGTTTCAAAGTCAAACAATATCAATTGCAAAGTAGGAGAGAACCAAGATTACCTTGCTAAATCTAAAAGTTCCATAGATGTTGGCTGCCCTGGAGACCAAGTTAGCTGAAATGCATACAGCTGTCATATAATCCACACATTTTCTCCTCCTCAGACGAAGCTACCAACTGCCAAATGTAAGCTAATAATTAGCATATGTAAAGTAAAAGTGCTAGACTATGACATCCGTTTATCCGCTCCTTAGAAAATAGTTTTGAATTAAACCTGCAGCCCACTCTGACCTTCAAAATTCTAAAAAAAAAAAGGCTTGCCAAAGAGAACAATAAGGAAAAGAAAAAAAAAAAAAAAGTAATCTATTTACAGGTGTATTTTAAATTCTAAAGTGAGCAGGAACATATTTCTAAACATTCTCTTCTCAAGAAAAAAAAATCCTACTTCAGGGAAAGATGAAAACAATCAAAGTCAAAAATCAAAGTCACATCCCTTGTATCTGACTTCTAAACACAAGAGGAACTAAGTAAGAGGAATTAAGTAAATATCTGTGAGTGGTGCTTTGGATGCAACTGAAAAATAAATAAAGGCAAAGTAGAGTGTATCCAGTCTGTCAGTCACTCAAACATAATTAGCTGTTACCATCATTAACAATAATGAAGATCACTTTTCTATAATCTCCAAGAGACAAATGACAAAAGGAAGGATGTCACATACAGAACCAGCTGAACTCCTCCTTTCTTCTAAGGAGACAGTCAGTATATACACTTAACAAAAAGCAGATGAAATGGAAGCATGTGTTCCTGCCCCTCTTAGAAAGAGACACTTCAAAAAATGTTTAAAAATTTAGTTTATATTTTTGAGAAAACTTTGTTGCTACAGTGGACTTTGATCCTCAGCATTTGCTGGCACATAGCCCTGCCCTTCCTGAAGCTGTCCAGAGCAGTTAATTTCACTGGTCTTAAAGATGACAGAGAAATCTTAAGAAATTTCAAGAACAAAATCTTCCTGTTTACTTTTTTTTTTAAGTATTATTCCCTTCCAGCCATAACACTTTCTCCCATTTGCAGTAAGATGAAACAGAAAAACTGTTTCAAACAGACACTAGATGAAGTGGAGGATCTGGGAAAATTTTGCATTCCTCCTTGCCCCCCTCCTTTCCCTCCTCCCCCTCCCCCCGTGTCCAGGCTGTCATGCGTGACAGAGCACACACTCCATTCACAAGGAGGAATTTGATGAGGCCGCAATTCAGGTTACTAGGCTAAATGACAAGAGTGAGATGGTAAGACAAAGAAAAAACTGCCCAAAGTCTAACAGGTAAGAACTACAAAGCATTGTTCATAGCAAATGAATAACTTTTTAGAGGACTAACAAAGATAAGTAGAGTACTTGTGAGGTTTCTATTTTTGAAACTAGATGCTTCCTTGCCTCCCACCCCCTTCTCTCCCCTGCCATCGTTGCAAACAGACAGGGTTCAGAGTGTGCTGGGTTAATAACCAGACCAGGTCAGCCTGCAAGAGATTATTTTAAGCTGTCTGCATTTTTCAGATAGGAGTGGATGTGACAGGCTACCCAAGAGAAGACAAATATAACAAGAGGTCATTTGTATCGTATTATTGATATTTTAAGACTAAAATTTAGTGAAAATAAAAACATAGACATTACATAGACAAGGTAAAAATATTACAGTATAGTTTCACAAAATTCAAAGCACGGATTCTTCTTTTAGACAATCCATTTTGACCCTGAAAAATGCTTCCAAAGCCTCATTAAATCTTTCCCCTCTAATGAATTGAGCCTGAAAAAAATTCTGATGTTTATTATCCTGCTACCCAAACTCACGAACCAAGGAATAAATGACCTGAGCACTTCCTCTACAACTTGATCAAGAAAGAGCTGCAAGTGACCTTGACTTAATCCTTTCAATTCATGGAATTTATCAATATGTTCTAGCTTTTTTTTTCTGCTTGGAAAATACATGTAAATGTCTCCCCTTCTCCTATAAATTTTCTCAAAATCACTGAATAGTCCAGGTTGGAAAGGATTGCTGGAGATTCTCTGTCCCAACAACCCTGCTCAAGCTGAGTTCAATTGATTGGCTGCTCACAGCCATGTCCAGTCAGGTTTTGAATATTTTCAAGGATGGAGAATCCACACCTCACCTGGAAGCCTGTTCCAGTGCCCAACCACCCTCACAGTAGAAGTCTTTTCTTACATTCAGATGAAATTTCATGTCACATTCTTGTCCATCATGTATCTGGAAATACTTTCCAGGATTACTTACTCTGTCACCTTTACAGGGACAGGCAAGGCTGATTCGCCAGTACTTCCTCAGATCCTTCTTCGACATTTACTTTTCTGCAGTCCTCAGGAACCTCTCCAAATTGCCATGTGCCCTCAAAACGACATCAGTCAGCTCCCTCTGCATTCATGACTGCATCCTATTAAGTCTGATGGACTTCCTTATGCTCTGTGTGTTTAAATATTCCTTAATTTAATCCTCCAGTGAGGGTAGATCTTCCTTGCATCACACTTCCCAGGATTCCTGAAGACTGGTCTTACCAGCAAAGACTAAGGTGAAAAATATATTGAGTACGTCAGCTTTTTCTGTGTCTTTTGTCACCATATCCCATACCTTATTCATCAGCAGGCTTCTATTTTCCCTAGCATTCCTTCTATTGCTTATATACTTGTAACAGGTTTTTTTGTTGCTCTTCACATGCTTCACCAGCTTTAATTCTCAAAGGGCTTTGGCTCTCCCTGAACCATTTTCAAAATCTTGTATTTTTCTCATTTCTCATCTTTCCCATTCTGTTATATGTTCTGTTTCTCCAATTTTCTCTGAAAAGTCCCTCCTTCACAAATGCACAGCTCTTTTTTCCAGCTATCTCACTCATTCTGCACAGTTCTGGCATGAACCAAAACCAAGCTCACAGGATATGTTTTTGACCCATTCTTCCATTTATCTTTAAAAGTATTTGCGCTAATCTTTAATTATTTCAAATATGTCATTTGAGATCTTTTTCTGCATGAGCCAGAAACAAAGACTTCAATTAAGATAACTTATTGTAATCCTTCACTCTGTATAAAAGAACAATACACCGTTCATTTTACTGAAATAAATTAGATTATAAGAATTAAGAGATCAAGATGGTGTGCATCCTTCCCCCATCCCTCCTGATAACATTCTTTTAATTGTTTTTATTTGGTTATTAGGGCATTTGTTGTTTCTTCTTACATATTTTTAGTATGCATCTGTGGTACATTAGCCTCTTCCTCAAAAAGAAAATACATACTGCATCTGCTGAGGGCTACGGAAAGAAGGTTTTACACTAGGTTCTCCCATTTATTTTTTTTTACAACAGCTTTCTCTTTCCCATCCAAGACTCAGCACTCTTCAGCTCTTGATCCAAACTCTCTTTTCCTTATACCAAATCTGCCAACACGACTCCTTTTTTTCCCATGTCCTCTCGAAAACAGCTAGCACAAAACACAAATCAGTAACCTCTTCCATTTTATTAACTTGCATGTTAACCCCCCCGCCCCTTGTCTTCTATTTTTGGTGAACCTCACTAATAATGCATGCTCTTATAAGTGGTCAACTAGTGCTTCTTACTGTTATCTCTTTATTATTTAGAGTGATATCTCATTTGATAAAGTAAAAGAGTCCTACTACTTTCCAAGCTTCAGTAAGCTGAACAGACAGATCCAGCCAATCTAATAATAATCTTTTCAGAACCACAGACTTTGTGAAGCACAGCACAGAGAAACCTAACATAGCACAGGTACTTTTTTGGCTCATTACCTTTAAGAACCAAAATAGCCCTCTGCCTGAACTGATAAGTCCTACTAGATTTATGACAGTCAGAAGGGAAGCAGACTGGGAAGACCAACTCTGCAGATTGATATGATTTTACAAAAATAAACAAACAACCCACAGTATTAATAGCATTTTGTAGTGTGTGATCTAATAACTTTCAAACAAAATATTGGATCACTTATCCGTGACCTTTCCACCCAGGTGACAGATGAAACAACTATTATGACTATGTACCGCTCCAAAACTGAAGTATATAGCACATCATGCCTTGAAAAATAAAGTATCTTGCTATTTCATTTATACTTGACTAAGTGTATTTTAATTCTCCTCACAGAGGAAATTAAGGATAACAATTTGGAGATTAAAAAAGGATATTTGAGACATCAGAAATCATATAGAATTACTGAACATATTACATATATGGAACAAAAACAAACAAAAAATAAAAATCAGCATGTATTTAGTTCATTGATAAACAAACCACAAGTTTCTTCTCCTAGCTGTAAACTGCAATATTCCCTGTTACATACATCGCAAATAATGAAAGACAAACAATGCACCTCATTAATGTTTCAACACATGCAAGATTAGACATCTGTAATCTTCATTCTTTTTGCAGCATTATTATATTACAACTACTATTAGCTTGAACCACAGAAAGAGAGTAAAAGAGAATTATATTTTTCAGCCTGTTCCAGATTTCTTTAAATTGCTACTATACCTTGGCTAACTATACAGCCAAAAGATAAAGTAAATGCAATACCACTACTAGATTTACCACAGACTAGATTTACCAGTGTTAAGCTCATGTTTACTACATACTTAGCATTATTCAAATGAAGATAGTCTTGACAACACGTAATATAATATGTTACAATATCGTCCTCTCAGTCTGAAGTTTCTGAAGTAAAATACACTGTTTATACGAAAAGTAGTAGGTAATATTTTCAGAGGTGCATTCCACACTGCCATTAATATAGCAGAGCTTCATCATGCTCAGTAACACAGGAGCCTTGTGGTCTTATTTTGTATTACAGAACAGACAATTTATTGAAAAATTGAGTCTTACATGAGAAGGGGAAAGAAACTATTAAGTTGATGTGAGCAAAGGAAGCCACTTAAAACCTAGTATGTAGCTATTGAGCATCCACCTAGTTTAACTGCTGTAGGACATGAAGGGCAGATGGGCTCAGGTGGCTGGAGAGAAGTTCAATTTTGTTCCTTGCACCAAAGCGTAAGCCAACCATGCCAAACCACTGGCAAGGAAGGTTACAAGCTTAGTTTGCCTCCTAGGCAACATAACTTAGAGCTGAACTTACAAACAAAAAGAAGAATATTTTAGAAAAAAAAAAATGGATCATGCAAAATAAAGTTTTTGTCAGAAAACGGAAGCTTCTAACGAGCTTCAGTAATGATCTTTTACATTCTTCCTGAGTAAAAGAACATAGAGTAGTGAAGCACTGTATTTACTGCAGAAGTATGGTGCTTGAAAAGACTGTAAATGAAGAGACTAGAATGAACACAGTAAGAGTATTAAATGTAACTTATTTAATGTAATTTATTTCTACTCTTATATAATTTATAGCTTGTTTATATAAAATTTATCTACTCTTAAAAACCCCAACATTTCAGTTATAATAGTAATCACCAAAAAAAGCTAAATTAGACTAGTTTCTTAGAACATTTACTTATTTTCCTAGGTATAAAGGTATATAATGCCTTCTTTCTGTGCTTTGAGAAAAAGAGAAAAAGAGAAAAGAGAAAAAGCAACTACTACAAAAGTTAGCAGCTTAGCTTAGAAAATTGCCTAAAACTTCTCTGTGTGTGCTTTTAACCCAATTCGATTTCATATTGATCACATCCCTATAATATTATTAATCTAGAAAGAAAGAAGGTAGAAGGGACACAACGGCCCTCTCCTCCGCTCCAAACCTGCCCATTACAGAGAAAGAAGAACTGAGTACAGCACTTCTTAGAACACCACCCATTGAAGGGTAACTTCAGTGCTGACATGAAAGTGGGAAGATTTTGAGAGCTGCTTTTAAACAAAAGTTTCCAGCATTTTACTTTCCTACTTTCTCCTACAGCAGTTGTAAAATTGTCAAGTCCTGAGTTGTGTTAAAGTGCAGCCTTAAATCTACAAATACTTCTTACCTCTTACCATTGATTTTTGGTACACACGTCTTATACATGTTTGACAGACTGCCCCAGAAATGCTGAATGAGCCACAAGACATAGCATAGCCCTATACTATTCTATTTCTTCTCTACAAAAGAAATCTCCCACAACTACTTCTCCCTCTCAATACTATCTGTCTCATATTGTAATATAAGAAATCTATATTGCTAATTTTGTATATATACTGCTTTGTATATATACTGCTTTTCTTTTAAGTTAATTTTTTTCAAACAGTTTGTAAAAGATTGGAAGTTTTTTATCTGGACCACAAACAACTACACATAATTCTGAAACTCTTAGTCAAGTCTCACGCAATTATACACAATTTATTTTCCACTGTTTATCACTGTCAATATGACACTCCATTCTTCAAACAAAAGTAGTACAGTACCTATTTACAGTGTCTAAAAGTGACCAGATTACTAGATATATTAACTGAAGAATTATTTATGTGGCAGATTTCTCTCTAGATTATAGTATTCTTGGCAAATTCATGGAGTGAAAACAGAATGAATACATTTGATTAAGTTTTTGAAGTTTGTGTTGAAATACTTCCCAAATGTTTGCATGTTGTTGAAAGTATTGAAAAGTTGTTGAAAACAATTTATCTATAAATCCCCCAAACCCAGGTCTTATTCGGATGTAAACATGCATGCACACATGGACAGGAAGGTGTTCATCCCTCAATAAATTATTTATTTCTTCACTTTGCTGCATGTAGCATGTCTTCATTAGATGACAGATTGTGGTCAGCCAAAACGAAGTATTTCTAAATATGAGCCATATGCTAGAACTATAAAGTAATCCACTCAAACTAGATCAAGGAGTTTGCAGAATTAGGAGCTACAGGAAGATGACTGCACCTCTTAACTCCTGTTGCAGAAAATACCAAGATGTCATGATTTTTGGCAACTGTAGGGTCAGGATTTTCTGCAAGCAAACTAATCAGCCCTTGCAATGGACACCTTTTCAGTGTGTTATGCTAGTGTCTCTTTCTGGTCATATTAGCTCTTTTCCAGAGGAAGACCAAGCTAAGAATTTTCAAATCACCAAAACTGTGATTTCATTTTTGGCTTGTCCGATGCATTAAGGAATGCAATCATCCTTCTGTATAATAACAGCTGTATAATAAATGTTGTCACAAAGTGATTGTACCATACACTTCAATATTAATGAGAGGCAATCTGCCAAGTTACAGATTTCAAAAAAGACTGAACTTCACTTGTATGCTGAGCCACAGAAATTATTTTCTTACGGGTTTGTTAAGATGCTTTAGATAATCCAAAGAAATTCAGTTTCTGAGATGTCAAACATCAAGAAAGACAGTAGCACAACTGCCATTTTATTTAAAAGGTACGGTAATAGTACAAATATACTAAAAATATATTAGTCACTGGTTAAAATTAGGCTTACCTTTGGCTAGAACGATTCCCAAAAGATACCAACTTGAGTCACTTTTTCTCTCATATCAGTAAAATGGAGATACCTGCAAGTCAAATGAGAAAGGTCTGAGGTTTTTCATTTTTAGGTGAACATGTCCACTTATGATACTAAGGCATAAGTAAAACCAATAATCTTAAATGAACATTTGTGTAAAATGAGAATCTACTAATTTACACATGAGAATAAAACATCAAGAACAACTCTATGGCTTTAAAATTCAGCCTTGGGTAACACATACCATGTGTTATGTGTTGCAACAGAGAATTTAAAGCCATTATCTGTGCAAGTTCCTGGTAGTAACTGAAAAAAAAAGTTTTGCTAGGGATAGAGGTCATGAACCAGTAGCTGCTGAACCATCACACTGCTTCATTATGGCTCTGGTTCTAAGGTCATGATATAGGGTACACAACTATTCCTGGAACTGTATTATAAAAAGCAAGTAGCTTAATAATATTTTCAGTTACAAGTCTGAGAAATATTAATGAAGTTCCATAAAACGTTTTGAGGGAAGATAGTAATGAGCTCGTCCAAAAAGTCTAGAAACATTCTGTGAGGATCTGTGAGATGACTTACAGCCAATAAAGTATCTAACATTGCAAACTTTACATTCAACAAACCAAATAAATAAATAAATAAATAATTTTAAAAGTGCAACTAGAACTGCAGAAAATTCAACCTTGCAAACAGGGAAATATTATTACTTCTGAATGAAATAAAACAAAAAGTATACATAAAGTATAAAAATATAGGCCTGTCTAACCAACATACAGAGATAAAACTATAATGTACCAATAAGGTGATGTGGCTTTCTATTTTATATCTGTGTTAACACAGTTTCAAAGGGAGCTCATTTTAGCATGACATCAGACAGTAAAATCTAGCTTGAAAATACACAATGTTACATTCACATTGAAAGAAAAGAAAAAGAAAACACACACAGCAGGAACAGATGTTATTTCCTGTACTAAATCACCACCACAGGTATAAAAATAATTCTAGTAAGTATTTTACAGAATAGTGCATACAATGGAAAAGAACAAAAAGCCTCAAAATCCTAAATCAACTGCAAATCCAGGTATTAGAGACACTAGTAACATAAACAAACAAAAACCCCAATATAGATGGAAAACAGGGCAGTTTACTATTATCCTCATTTTAGGCCTAGCCAGAACTAGGCAGTCACTTAGGTCTACTTTTACCTGTATGCTCACAGTAGCAAAAAGCACCCTAGAGCTTGAGCAAACACTTTTGCCAGTGCGGCTTTTACGGGAAAGTTAAGCCAAAACTAAATCGTACCAGCAGCAGTGTTGACCAACATCATTAGATAACTAATCTGTTTGCCAACAGAAGAAAATTAAAAAACCAGGATATTAAAAAGAAAAATCTAATTCCTAACCTAAAAATTACATCTAATGAAGACAATTTCAAACATAAACCTCACTCAAGTAAAAGTTGAAACTAAAGCCAGAGACAAACACTTCCACATTTTTATTCATTAACCCTGGAAGAACTTGAGAACACAGTAAAAACATCTAAAACTCATAAGAAATAAAAGCATCCAAATTCCAAACAATCCTTACATATGGTGAAACAAACAGCTGAAGAATGAAAGGAAGTCCAGTAGGACAGATTTGTGTTCTCACCTAGACTATTGCTGGGAACAAAACTATATATACTTGTACAACTTGCAGACTGCCATGTATTTTAGTCTAATTTGACAAACTGGAATCAACAATTTAGAACAAAGATTATCATCATTTATAAACGATACACATACTTCAATATAGATACAAGTCCATAATGTAGTCTCATAGTGCCACTGTGAGATAGACGTTTGTTCCAATGTAAAACCAAAATTGAATCATAAACTAAATCATACATATATATATATATGTATGTATAACCACACAAAAATATTCAATAAGCCTCTCCAGACAGATCCAAAATCCATCCTTATTTTCCAACAGGAGCCTTTGGATTCATAAATTATATCATCTGATAAGAAGAAACATCAGCCATTAGTCAGCACACGGGGAGAACCAGAAAAGTAAATATATGAGAAGAAAGCAATTGCAAAAATGGAAAAATAAAATTTTTAGAATGACTATAGAATCTAGTCAATTTTCCAAACGAAACTGGTTTCAATTTTCTATAAATAGCTTTATGAAAATACTATGATTACGTGTTGTCTTTCTTATTAAAAGAGGTTAGGATGTCTTCACATACTGCAAATCACTAGAAGAGCAAGCTTCAAAATATCTGTCTCAAAGACAACTTCCAGATTGCCTATTTATGGGAGTAGAAAGTGGAATCAATTGATCTACAGAATAAAGTAGGATTTAGAGGATTATATATTTCTTTTGTGAAGCAATCAAATGGAAAAACATTAGGCTTTGTCCATATAGTAATTTTTTTTTATAATCCAAAGTTCTTATACAGAACACTGCACTGGAGGAAAAATATTTAAGAACTGAAAAGAAAAATAATTTAATAGATTGTAGAATAATGCATTATTTCACCAGCACTCTAAGAGTTTTCTTCATAACATCTCGTTCCTACATTCACAAAGAGCTACAAATAAAAAAAAAAAATACTCAGAACTTAAAGTAATCAATGTCCCTTTAAACTCACATAAAGTAACAAATTCTAAATCAGAAATCAGGAGAAACTATGCCTATTTTCTTAAAGTACTTTAAAACTTATTGGTCAGACTAGACGTCATAAGACTCCTGTGCATAAGGCGATAATGATACATGTGTTTTTCCTGGACATCTAATCTTGTACTGTTCCCAGAGTCCCATCTGGGTCGCTTTATTCTCCAGAAGCAATTCACGCATTTCATTTGCTGGTTTGTTAGTCTTTTCTTTTTCTAAATGTCCCCTGGAATTGAAAACTAGAGCCTTGTTTCTACAGGCAAACTCGGACAACAACAAGGCAAAGAAGAGTTCACATAAGATGATACCTGAAACTCAGGTAGAAGTAATTCCTAAGGAGATTAGGAAGGCCAATCCTTATTAGCACTCCTGTTTGGTAAAAGGTCATTCATAACTCTTGTCTGACATACACTGCACCTCATTTTCAACTACAAAAACATTAATTTTCTGCATGAATCTTCGGTACTACTTATGCCCAATATTTTAATATTTTCTGTTCCTATTTTTTGTTATCATAGGAAAAGTGGAAAGAGAGAAAAATATCAGTACCAGACATCCGATTTCCTCCAGGCAAGTTTTCTTTCTCTACCCAAAAGTTTTGACTAGACAGAAGAAACAGATTCCAGAAAGAATGGGCACACAGGCAGCATCCCACTCAGAAGAGCCTAGTTCCAAGTAGGCTTCTTAGTGCTCTGCAACGCTGTATAGATGGTCACTTCAGAGATACTCTCCACAGCAAGATCAGTACGTCCAGAACTTCAACTTACTGCAGTCAACCTGCACAGTAAGTCTGACGTACCCTATACATGCTCGACTCGTAGTACAGGAGTTACATTTCTGCTGGGATATCTGAGGGAAAATAGAAGAACTTTCATGGGAAGGAAGAAGCAGCAGTGAATCTCTAAAAGATAAGCCTAGAAAATCTACTAGGAAAGTTTGATCAAAACTCCTACACATACAAAAAGAAGCTACATTTATTACATTTACAAGATGTATACGGAAACCATTTCTTACATGTGAAATATAAACCTAATAGTTTCCTTACTGAAGAATATTCAGGACAAGAATGTAATTACATCTGAGATCGTAGTCACTTTGAAAAAATATTATGTTCAAAATTATACGTAGTTCAGCATAATAAATCCCACATAGCACCAAGACGACCAGCTAATGTCTTGAGTCATTTGGTCTAAATTGTAGGACAGTATTGGCATTTGTTTCTTCAAGACTCCAAACTTTTAAGAAGAAAACTTATGTTTTCCTCTACACCTAGACAGAGTCTACATCAGTAGCTCTTTTGGCAACATTCTATCTAGAATGAAGAAACAATTTAAAAATACAGAGAGAAATCAAACAAGCAGACAAACACTTCTGGCATAGAAGAACACAAAACCAAATACAGGGAGCAAAGGAATCATTCTGTTTCTTCTATAAGGACAAAAACAGGGCACATGCTCCATTCACCAAGACGTACCAGAAGATAGATCACTCTCACTTGCTAATTACATACACACATTCCAGCCTAATTTGCCAAATTAGACTGAAATACCCAGACATTAGGATTTCTGTGTGAGGAACTGCATCCATCACGCAGGAAAAAAAAATAAAAAGAAATTGTTTCTGTAATTTTTAACAGGGAACACTGCTGTTAAGGCTTTTTGTATTTAAGTACCCATTTTGAAACCAAAAGTGGAGTTTAGTATCTAATAAGCAAGCAAGATATTTTTTTGCTTCCTTCATTTCCATGCTTACAATTGCCTTTTTAGACTATTCATGTATTAATTGCTTTCAATATATTGAGCAAAAGAAATTACAAAAACTGCTACAATAAATTTCCATTTGCAAGTGTGACTACAGTAAAAAAAACTGCAGATAAAACAGATACAGCTAATGACACTATTGTACGCATATTTTTCTCTACCTTGCTCAGTTTTATTGGCAAAGCTATTGTGTGCCTTATCAGCTTATATATACACCTGAAGTTTAAAGAAAGTCAGATTATTCTATAATGCTTAAGCAGAATTTAGAGTTAAATACCTAATCCACAATTCTTACTGGTGATAAAGGTTCTTGCTGGTGCTACAGAAGATAAATGAAAATCAAGTAGCTATTCACAGAAATTAATTCTATGACACAGGCAAGAATAAGATATCCTGATTCCAACCAGAATTATAGTTAATATATTTCAAAGGCAAAGCAAAACTTTGAGAATAAATACACTCTACATATACATTTGAAACCACTACTTTCAAAAAAATCCAATTATGACACTTCTCTAGCAAAGACAACTCTATTTCAAAGGCAGTCAGCTGAAAGACAGATGTGCAAAAGCAACTTGAACCAGAAATTAAAAGTACAAGTATCAAAAGTGCTCAGTTTTAAATAAAAGCCACATGCCATAAGCTCTTAGCTTTTATTTTGAAGTGCAGCCTATATCCAATGAAGCTCTTAAAATGATCGCAAGTTACACAGGATCTGGGACCAAACCAAGCCAATCCATGTTCTAACTCCTGCTTTCCTTTCAGCAACTAACTGGGGCATCTAGCATTTCTCAGGGTCAAAACTGAAGTGATTATATGTATTTTGCTGTTTATTTCCCCTTCAAACACTAAACTCAATTTAACTCCATATAACTTCCAATATTCCCAACACAATAGGCTGACCTCTGTAAAGGCACTTTTCCTTCCTTTCATACAGAAAGTATCCTGTAAATAGCCCACTCTCTAAGTGACTCCTTTTGTTTACCGGAAGGAAAGGCAACAGAAATCTTGCCATAAAACAGTGAGAGCTAAAAAGTTCTGTTTCTCTTCCTACTGTGCAGGTGTTTCATACATTAAATCTATTGTAATTCTTCATTTCAGAGAGAAAACATGCTGCTTCTTTTTGAAATACAGACTGAGAAACAGAAAACAATACAGCTAAGGAAGTAGTAGCATGCTTTACTGTGAAACAAAACAAAGATATACAATAAATAAGCCATAAACAAGATCGACAATGTATTTTTTCCCCGTAGTTCTGCTTAATGAGACACGGAAAAACAAAAGGCATTAAGAAAGTGAAATGTAATAAAAGCATGGACTCAAGAAAACAAGAGATATCATGTAGTAGGCTACACATACCACTCGGATTAAAAGGAAATTGAGAATTTTACCACTATCACAGCACATCTATCACAAATACTGTCACAATATAAAAATTATATAAAATATAAAAATACTATCACAAAGTTAAATTTGCCTCTCTACAGAAGGGATATCTTGTTTTATCCAGGGTGGCATAACCTCACCAGCTACAGGTCAGTTTGGAGATACTTCACCATCACATTAAACATTGTTCCTAGTTCTACATACCAGTGCCTGCGCACGCAGCAAAGGAGGGATGTCTCCGCGGTGGATGCATTTTCAAACTCTGAGCTGAATGTAGCACAGGGAACAGCATTCAGTCACCAGAGAGCTCACTGCCCAAACACCCTTCTTGTACCTTAAAGCAACAGCAAGCCAGCTGGAAGGACTGCACAGGCCCAAGACAACTTGAGGATCATCAGACAGATCACCACTGTTTCAACCAAAACACTTTCAATGAAAGATGCAATTACTTGGAGTTTGTTAAAAGTAGCTTTCCATACCAAGCTGAACTGTCATGTTATGTGATCAGTTACCTGGGAAAACAAATTACATCACTGCAGTCTGAATACTTGAAGAAAGATTTGCTAATTAAGGACAACTAATTACACAGCAGTACTAATCTGAAAAGCAAAATCCATTCAGCTTTTGTCTGCTTAAGTCTCAGATTGACTGCTGAGAAGAATTGTTTATAGAACCTGCTGAGCAACCTGTAACTTTGGATGATCTTTCTCCGAGATGGATTGCACGCCCTAATACAAGTACCAGTATAAATAGGACTATCCTTAGGCCACCAAAATTTTCTTATATACACTTGAACGTAATGATATCTTTAACCTGAGTATGAAAAATCAACTAGTCCTGCTCTGCTTTGGAAGAGTTCTATCAGAATTCGAATGTCATCCCAAGTAAAGACTATTCTTCATTATGAAAATAGAAAGTGTAAGCTAGAAATAGCTCTATCTTTTGAACTTCCTTTTTGACTGGGAAAGGGTTTGTGCATTACGCCAAAACAATTTTGTCAGAAACACCCAGAACATCCCACATTGCCCAATTTCACTAGATGTCTTTTTACTTACAACAAATCAGCAATTAATATGGAATGTAAATATTTTTAGTAAAATATAATAAACAACGAGCTAAATCTTTATCATTTATACTTTCAACATGCCACTTCACACATTGCCATTGATGTGCATAATGTGAACACCACCTTCATTCCCACCTTTTTATATTTTTCTTCTATGAAACAATGCTCAGCTCCAGGCATTTTTTTTTCTCCCTTTGCAACACCTCACTTCAATCACACAGCAAAAGCATGTAATAATCAAGACCACAAAGAGAGCAGGAAACAGTATCAATTCTGGCACTACAAAATACCACACTTGGGCCACAAATTATAGAAAATATAGTAGATAATACAGAGTAGATCGCATAGCCAATTTCAAATCTATTCCATCTTTGCTGCTTTTCTGTTCTCTGCCAGGAATAGATCAGCATTTAGTCTTCACATTCCATTTTTTCTTTTTCTTTTTTTTTTTTTTTTTTTTTTTTTTTTTTTTTTTTTTTTTTTTGTTTACTTTCTACTATGGCAGACTCCATCACAGAAATGAAGAGGTAAACAGCTTAAATGTGAGTGGTTTGGTATAACCACAGCAAGGTTGAGTATCACACCTCACAATTAAAAAGATAGGGGCCCTTAACATACCTATTTTCAGAGTACAGCAATAACACATTTACAGCACTTTTGTTGCTCCCTGAACACACACACAAAAAAAGGAAACCTCATGAAAGTGTCAGTGATGAAAATATTAATGATAAAGATGAGTTACCAGTCTGGAACTGAAGATACTAAACAAGACAGAAATCATTAATGGTATCCACAGAAAAGCAGATTTAAAAAAAAAAAAACATCAGCTAGAGGATTAGGCAGCACCTGACAATTTCTAATTCAAGTTAAGAGAAATGCAGCAACTGACTTACAGCAACTGCCTAAAAGCAGCAATGATACAAAAGTTACTCAGAAGGTCATAAAACAGGTGTGAAATGAACTTAATTAAATTAAAAATATATTTTAAATTTCATTTTATTACTTCTGCAAAATTTCTATTTCACGGAAATAATAGGACGAATTTTTTAATATATTGTTCCCATAGATCTGCTTAATATTTTATTTGTCATTTACTTTTGTCTGGGGTGAAAAAATAGTTTTTGTTATTTTTTCAAGTGGAAAGCAAGGTTGTAAGTACTATGGAAAAACCCAAAACATTTCTTTATCAGCTCTGTTTTCTTCAAGAGTGAAAAGTTTTCAAATGCAATGGAGGGGTTTTTTTGGTATTATTATTTTCTCTCAAAATCAAGAGTGGAGTTTTGAGAACACCATTTGCGAACACCTTACTGTGTATAGGATATGCCCTTTGACAGTGTTGTTTGCTTTTTCAAACAAACATATGAGCCATAGACTCATAGTCTCAAGAAAGGGGATAGAGAATGAACAAAAACCTAATCAACAATTAAGTTTTGGAGTGGCTGAGGGGGACATCTGGAAGACATGCACTCCAACCTCTTGCTCAGAGCAGGACTGCCGTCAACACTAGAAAAGGTCAGGTCATTAAATAATTCCTATTACCTGTTGGGGGGTGGGGAAAGTTGTTGGTTTTCATTAGGTTTTTTTGGTTTTTTTTTGTTCCTCCACTCCCACTTATCTCCCTGATATAGCTGCAGAGATGGCTCATTCACAAGCATTTTTAATAAGAGCAATTACAATTACCACCTCTACTGCTGTTCCCCAGCCTTTTTTCTTTACTGAATGGCAAAACAGAAGAATAGGCAGTGAAGAAACTTAAAACCAAAGCTTGGTTTGTCATCAAGATGATTGTCTCATTTTGATTCTTTTTCCATTTATGTTTGACAGATATATTTTCTTTTACATTTTTTCTAAAACATAGAATTTTGATTTAACAAAATTTTCAGTTTAAATTCTTGAACCTGTTATTCTTGCAGATGATGCTTCAATTACTTACTTCAAACATGGCATAGTTTGTGTGGTTCTGAATTAAAACCACACAGGCTCTATTTCAGACACGCCTAAATATGCCAGCCTGCCAATCAAACTAGAAATATCCTAGAAACAAACTAGAAACTACTGCACAAGAGGAAAGATGAGGAAAGGCACAGATAATAGCCTGCCTCCCGTAAAACAAAAAATTACTGAGAACAAGGCTTGTTTGCTGTACCAGAAATACATCAAAGCAGTTATTTGTCAAGGACTTTTATAGACTTTACTGTCTGAGGAAAAGAAAAAAAAAATACAATATATCTAAATTACACATTAATTAGCAGAGATAACAGTTTCAGTTTCTGCATATGTGCCATATACAGAAGTTTTCTTTCCATCTTCAATAAGATAGTCACTGGGTTTGTGTATTTAAAGAGGCCATCTACTGCTGAACTTAAATAAATGTCCTTAACTGCAGAGCAGTTACAGCTATGCCATATTTGTGAAACAGGAAGAATAGCCACTTACAAGATGTGTAGGGGGAGGGAGAAGAGTTGGGCAAGAGACGCATCCACTCCCCAGAGTTTAGACAGTTTAGAAATCGGCACGCGTCACAGAAATAAAAGCAGTGTTAAAAAAGGTGTTTAAAATCTCACTTCAAAGCTCCACCAGTTCAGGTTTAACAGATTTCAACATGATTCAGGTATGACTTAACCTACTTCTAAATAAAACAACAGTAAGCAGGTTTTGAACATACCTATTTAAGAGTCTCAAAATAAATGTAAATATAAAATTAGGAGACTACATTTGGCTAACATAGTTCAATATATTCCAATAAGTTTTCTGTGAAACAAAATGCAAATGACTACATTTATAGAAAGAGAACAACTCATTCTCTCAATGTGTATTTTCTAAGTAAGGAACTGTATTTTTTTCCCAAACATTAGCTTCAAGTTCTAAGTTAAGGTTCATGCTCCTAGTCCACGGACAGGAGAGAACGCAAATTAAAGTAATAAGTGTTGTGTACCTTAACTGGGACTTAGAAGGACATCAAGTTTCTTGCCATCTGCTTTTATACCCAAAGATTTTATAGATAAGCTTATTTGAGAAAGATAGCAAGGCTCTGCACCTTTGTGCATCCTGCTAGCTAGTGCAGGCTGAGCAGCACTCAACAGCTTTGGCACCATGCCGTATCTTCTGCCTTAAAAGTAAGTCTACCTCACTCATTCAGCACCTTCATCTTCAGTGTAGTTGTGAACACAACCTTTTGGTCATCTTAAACATATTCAGTAACTAAGAGGAATTTAATCTGTACTGAAACAAACTTTCAAGATTACCAAAATTCTAGAAACATATCCCTTATCTCTACCATTGAATCAAAATTTAATTGAGACAAGCCTTTCTATTATGAAGCTTCAAGTGCTACTAGGAAGAAGGTTAGAGTAAAATACTGATTTACAAGGCATTTTGAAACTGTTTGCCACCATACAGTTTTATTTCAACAATGTACTGGTGCAACAATTTATACCCATTCCAACATATTACTGTTTCTTTCTGCTGACTTACAAAACCAACATCACCAGAAGAACAAAAAAGAAACAGTACTCTAATTCAGATCTGAGAGTGTTTTGCTTCTTTTGTATATGTGGAACAGTCACATACAGTTATGTTTTATTTCTCATTCTACACTTCAGATGTGTGCAGAGGCATGCACACGCACACACCCATTCACTTGCCTCTCTCCCGCTGGCAAAGATTTGCCCCCTCCCTAACCCAAGAGCATTAATGTTGTTTTATTTTATTTCTTTTTAGCAGAAGGCTCTACCCAAGAAAGTCCTACCACTTCGCGAGAATGTTGGGACTGGCTTGACAAGAAAACAGCACATCAAGATGGAGCAGTACTGAAAAAAATGCTTGAGACAACTGTACAATTGCCATATACTCAGCTATCACAAATACTTTAAATATCGCCCAGCCCTTCTTTCCCCTTCCCACAAAGGGATCAGTATTTTTGGTTTCTGTCATGACTATTAGCTATAAGATTTTTAAGCAGCTCATACTTTTAAGAACAAAATAGGTACACAGGTGCTTTTTACTGAAAACAAATGTATTTTCAAGTTAACATATTTTTAAGATGTATGGACAAGAAAAAAAAAGAACATAAAAGACCATCTAATATATTTTGGAGTATGAAGAGGGCAGGATCATAGAATCACATGGTTGGATGGGACCTATAAGATCATCTAGTCCAACCGTCTTCCCACTACCATTGCTGCCACAGCTACTAAACCATATTTTGTAGCCCCTCATCAAGCCGCCTCTTGAACACTGCCAGGGACGGCGACTCCACCACCTCCCTGGGCAGGCCATTCCAGTGCCTGACCACTCTTTGGGAGAAAAGGATATTTGCATCTGACAATTTTTTATCCCTCACAACAGGAGAAAAATAGTATCTAGTGCTGATTATTGAAACAATGATACTTTTAAAACTGACAATGAACCTATAAAACACAGAAAAAGCTAGGAATCTAGACCTTGGCACTCTCATGGCAGGTAATCTTGCAAACATCAGGCTTGGCTTCAGGGAAATAAAAATCAGACCAGGACACTGAGAAAAAGTCCATGTACAGGCTTTGGCTCTTCTGTAAAGAAAGTGACAGCTGAAAAGAGTCTGTATCAGACAATGACAGTTCTGTACAAAAAGAGGCTCATTTTGCAAGTTTTTCATTTTTCTCATAAATCACTCAATCACAAAAGACAGCATTATATTTCAGACAGGCCTTTTTTGTTCTGTTAAGGCCATAAGGTTAGGCCATTCAGACTAGTTACTTACAAACTTCTATACAAATAGATCATCATTTTGTCATAAACTGCTCCCAGTATAACAATGGAAAAGTAGTCTTAAAAAAACTACGGAAAGACATACAAAGCAAGCTTGAGGTTTACTTTATATGGAGTTCAAATTTTCAAATATTCTGCTCAGAATATCAATAATCACAAAATATAGATCTGCACTCCCATCTGTACTAGTCACAGAACAGCCAGGAAAGAGCTGAAGGGGTTTCTTTTGATATAAAAAAAATCAAAAACCCCAAAAAAAACACTATTTAAATTCACCTGATATATTGCTTAAAATAAAAAAAAAAAAAAAGAAAGAAACTTGAAGTGATTTTTTTTTTCACTTCACTTCAACAAGGCCAAGTGTCGGGTCCTGCACTTTGGCCACAATAACCCCAGGCAGCGCTATAGGCTTGGAGCTGAGTGGCTGGAGGACTGTGAAGAGGAAAGGGACCTGGGTGTTGGTTGATGCTCAGCTGAACATGAGCCGACAGTGTGCCCAGGTGGCCAAGAGGGCCAAGGGCATCCTGGCCTGCATTAGAAATAGTGTGGCCAGCAGGAGCAGGGAGGTAATCATCCCCCTGTATTCGGCGCTGGTGAGGCCGCACCTCGAGTATTGTGTTCAGTTTTGGGCTCCTCACTACAAGAAAGACATTGAAGGCCTGGAACGTGTCCAGAGAAGGGCAACAAAGCTGGTGAGGGGTCTGGAGCACAAGTCTTATGAGGAGCGGCTGAGAGAGTTGGGATTGTTTAGTCTGGAGAAGAGGAGGCTCAGGGGAGATCTCATTGCACTCTACAGCTTCCTGAAGGCAGGTTGTGATGAGCAGGGGTTTGGCCTCTTCTCCCAGCCAACAAGCAGGACCCGAGGAAATGGCCACAAGTTGTACCAGAGGAGGTTTATGTTGGACATGAGGAAAAATTTTTTCTCCCAAAGAGTGGCCAGGCACTGGAATGGCCTGCCCAGGGAGGTGGTGGAGTCACCGTCCCTGGCAGTGTTCAAGAGGTGGCTTGATGAGGAGCTACAAGATATGGTTTAGTAGCTGTGGCAGCAATGGTAGTGGGAAGACGGTTGGACTAGATGATCTTATAGGTCCCATCCAACCATGTGATTCTATGATTCTATGATAACCTTACAGCTTGTTACCTCTTAAACAGGAATAGAATCATAGAATCATTTAGGTTGGAAAAAACTTTTAAGATCATCAAGTCCAACCATTAACCTAGCACTGCCAAGTCCACCACTAAACCACATCCCTAAGCACCACATCTACACATCTTTTAAATACCTCCAGGGATCCTGACTCAACCACTTCCCTGGGCAGTCTGCTCCAATGCTTGATAACCCCCTTTTTTTTCAGTGAATAAATTTTTCCTAATATCCATTCTAAAACTCCCCTGGCGCAACTTCAGGCCATTTCCTCTTGTCTTACTGGTTGTCACTTGAGAGAAGAGACCGGCACTCACCTCACGGCAACCGCCTTTCAGGTAGCTGTAGAGAGCAATGACATCTCCCCTCTGCCTGCTTTTCTCTGGGCTAAACAACCCCAGTTCCCCAAGTTGCTCCTCCTAAGACTTGTTCTCCAATATTATCAACTCTTCTTTATTAACTTAGCAACCACTAGCACATGGAGAAGGTAAGTTTTACAAATTGCTCATCTTTGATTATAAAAGTAAAACCTACCAGTGGCTTACAGCAGTTCATATAGGAGAGAAGAAAAAACAAAGGTGAAGGAACAAAGAATGTCTGTCAAGGATACGAGCGTTATCATTAAACTTACTCATAACCTCTGCACTATAGGCAAGCTGTTAAAACAAGAAAAAAAGGAAAAATCTACCCCCTCTCGATTCTACGAGAGACAAAATCCTTTGGTCAAATCATTCAAAATATTAATGACATACAGAACTCAATAGGCTCTCATCACCACCATATCTGAATATTATACAGTTTATTTTAATTTTTTATCCATGTGATAAATGGTGCTAATCCTATGGGTATCAAACAGAAAAAAAAAAAAGGCCAAGATTTGTACCCTGAAAAGTGCTGAGTCATTTAAATTCCAGGGAATTAGGAATAAAAAAAATAAACCCCCATCATCTTTATGAACTACAGATGGAATTCCTGATCTTCGGAACATCTTGTAATGTTTTTACTTCCTCTAACTGAGGAGACAGAAAAGCATTTGAAGTCTAACGTGCTTGAAAGGATAGGACATTCTCCGTAAATTTAGAAAAGGCATACTACTGTCTATTCATTTACTCAAAGGACATGCTATCACAGGAAAAAGAATTTTAAAACAAAACAGCAAAAAATTCTCACTCTACTCAGCCCTCTTACATCACATACTGCCCAAGTAGCTGGAACAACACATAGCTGGAAGAGGAACTAATTTGCCAGTGGTCAAGGGGTAACCTGTGCTATTGGCGTACTTAGGGGCTGAGACATGTCCTCCTGGCCACAGTAAATGTGAAAGCTTGCAGGCAGAAGGCAGGGAGCAAATGAGAGCAACCAGAAGGTACAGAGGAGCTGTACAGTGTGCTGCCTTTCACCAGGAGGTACACAGCCTCCGCAGCCTCCGCAGAGACAAACTCCACACTCTTCCCCTCGGGGTGCAGTAAAATACCCAGACCTCAGGCGAGTTACGCTGTTGTACCACAGGCCTACACTTCTGAAACAAAGAAGAAGAGATTTTTTTGTTTCATAAGTGGGCAATAGCAAGTCAGTAGAGGGGTGTGGGAGACAGAATAGAGCACAAGTGAAGGGCATGAAAAGTTTTACTGTAGAATGAAAGACTGCATGTGGGAGAAGGAAAGCATTACAGTAGAAATTATGTTATTACAGTTTAAGAAAAAATGCATTCTAAACAGATTTTTTTATTTATTGCCAAAAAGGTTGAAGGCCATAAACATTTTATTAGAAGCTCACGTTTTAGGTTTCATTGCTTCTCATAATTGCAAGGTTTTACTGTGGTCAGCTCAACTATAAGCATTTTTATATTATTGCTATAAATCAGCTGGGCTACTGGCAATTAATTGCAATCTTGTTGTACTGTATCCATGACTCCCTAAGATTCTCTATTGAAAAGGCTCAGAACAGTGGTTTCTATCGGTTTATTCCCAAGTAAGTAATGCCATTAGGATTTGAATTTGCTTTAAATTATCAGGGTTTTGGGGTGAGAGGAGAAATAAACCAGAAGCCAGAGCATTATGGCTAAATAAAGCAATTTGAAAGCAAGATAAAGCATGTGGGTACCAAAATTCCCACTTCAAAGAAGAGGTGAAGAAAAGAGCTTCCTGGGGAATTAATGGAAAGCATAGCTCTGACTGACAGCTGTTTCCTTAAAAGTCATCAATGGCTAAACAGGACAAATTTCAACCCCACACCTTGTATTCAAGTGTTCTCCACCTTTTTTCGTTCTTCACCTACTGTCTTAGTCTCTCTCTACCTCCTCCAGCACTCTATGAGCTAAGGAAAAAATAAATCACTTCTATTTGAAGATATTTTTTATTATTATTACCATAATAATTCATATTAGCAGCAGTTAGTGAGGAGAGTCTCCCACTCTCACATCCTTCTGCTCGGTAACTTTTAAAATACCTAAAGAAATTGTCTGAACAGCCTTTCCTTTAGTCATCTTGCCATTTGTGCTCTTTTATTCGGTAGCATGAAGTAAAGAAGAAAATTACAAGGTAAAGAAAAATGAGTTCAACTGAAATGATTCTTCCTGTTCTCAAAAAAAGTTTACCCATTTTACTCCATACTGTGGGAGTTTCAAAGTATCATGGAAACAGTACTTCGAAAACAGAATTTTATCATGGAGTATGAACTGTTCGATCATTACTTTGTCTTCTTGTTCACACAAAAAACAAAACAAAACAAAACACAAAACCACAAGCCAACCCCAAACATAAAACTTTTCACTAAACTATCCTGTCTTCTCTATTGGTGTTCCCTTCTTCAGAGATATTTTTCTCCAAATTGCTTGTGATCTCCTTCACAAGTGCAACAATTGAGAGGTACAGGCAGAAAAAGTCAGCAACACCGAAAGACACTGTTGGAAGTAATAGTAATTACAAAACATGCTTTAAGTGAGAAGACGAGATTAAAACAGGCTAACAGTTTACAAGGTTGCTGGTACTGCACCAGCAATTTTCTGAGTACACTATTTTCTTCCAATATTCCTATCTATGCACATCTTACCAGTCAGTTCCATTTAAAACACAACAAGTAAGACATTCTGTTTTATTTAAGTTGTCATAGGCTTTTTATGTTAAGAAAATGTAAATAGTCAACAGATTTGCTATACCAGACCATTAGTCTACAAAGTTCATCAATTTGTTTCTAGGAGTGCATCACAGCCAAGGAATCGGGATATCACAAACCACACTGTTAACACATCACTGAATGATGTCTAGCTGTATCAAGGACTGGGACAGGAGTTCTTTTCTCACCCCAGCAGAAGTTTCAGAGCTGGAACTAAAAACTAGATCTGAAGCACATTATTATCCATTATTATGTAACTATGTTGGTGGGCATGAATAGAAACCATTTTCAGTCAATATTGAGTATTTGATTTTGATGTCTTGGAGCAACAAACTTAAGTGACTGACTGTCACCAATATCAAGGCTGTTGCTGCCACTCTGGTCATGGGTCCTGGGGCAATGCAGTGCCATCCTACTCAAGTTTGATTAACAGAACATGAATTGCTTTGAGATACTGAACAATTAGCATGAAAGCCTCTCTTGGCACAACTTATATTTCCAAAGGTGTGAACTCTTTGGCTTCTCTGTTTGAATCTACAATATTATATTTGCCTCTATGTTTAAATAAACACAAATAAGATTGATTGATTTTTTTTTTTCTTCATGTAAGTAACAGATGAAAGAAGACAACAGGTTATAGACAACGTAACGCTACACTTTCCTCATCTGGTAGGAAGGAATGCAAATTCAGAGGAACTTTGTTCAGACTATCCACCAGAAGAGAAAATTGAGCCTTGCAGCTACAGATGGAGTTACAGTACACAACAGGGTTTTTTAATCAATATAGAGGTGAAAAAAAAAAGTTATATGTGAAGGCTAGGATAGCTAATACAAAAAAAACCCCACAGAATAGCTTTCTCTATAAAGCTTATTCAGATGTCAACAGGAAGCATTAATGTTAACTTTTACTATCCCTCAGACTAGTTTACAGACATGCTTGTAATAACAACAAAGTTAGCTGAGAGTGCACAACCTTGAAAGGATGCAATTTAAGGAAAAAAAACTTAAAAGAAAACCCAACAAACTTATAATTCTTATTTGAGCCTTTATATGTTTCTAACTATACTTAAAACCATTATCTTTGCAATTTCAAACCATGACCTTTTTATATAAACGATATTTAATTAAAATTTTGTTCCACACCATTCAAGTCAATTTCGTATGTTGTATTATTTCAGTGGAGCTAGACATGAAATGTACTTAAAATGAACAAAAAAAAAAAAAAAGACAGAAAAATACTAAGCAGATATAGGAAGCTGTGTATTTATTTTGGTGTATGTAACCAAAACACCAGTATGTGATCAAATCCGTCAGTCAAACTCTTACAACAAGCAAAACCTGTAGAAATGAAACATTGAAAAAAGTAACCATAACAAGATAGTAATCTGTGACCTTTCCATTAAGAATTTAAATCACAGTCATACTGCCTTTATGAGGAGAAAAGGGAGGATAGATGGGGGAACAGCCCAAGGGATACGTATTTTTTCCACCTCAAGCTGAATCTTAAATCACATTTCTTTAGCAGTGGGGTTTTTTTGGTGAGTTTTGTTTCTTTTGTTTTATTTAAGTACCCTTCCCATTGAGTAACTGTATCTCAGATCACTCAAACGAATTTTACTGAGCTGGTCCAAATAAAGGCACAATACTTTCAAAATTCTGTTCAATTCATAACAAGTTACAGAAAAAAATTGACTTCCTGAATACTTAGAAATAAGTGTTTACTCTGTAAACTTTCTTTCCTTTTGCTATTTGCTTCCTTCTCATATACTAAGCTTATATTTCTGTAAAGCATGTCAACGTCACCCATGTTGGTTTTAACTTCCATTTCTCAATTACTCAGTCATACTGTGTAGCATGCAGAATTAGAAATGCAGTTTATGCTAAGGTTGACATTTCATTTGGGTTAGTTCAATTACAAAGGAATATAATTGACATTCTCTGGAACTACTCCATCGTGCAAACAAAATATTGGTAAATGGGAAGATCGTGAGATGAATTTCAAAAGCTTAGTCCTTCTCTGAAAATAAAATGCCAATGAACAAACTTTTTAAACCCACTAATGAATGGAAATCACAAGTAACTGACTTAAGAATCAGAGGCAAAAGCCTTAAAAGAAAAATAAAACCTGTTGCTCTCTGTAATACAATTTTCAGCATAATTTACAGTTTTCCAGATGTTTATAGAGTTTTATTGACTTACTTGGAATTATTTAGTTCTGAAAGTTTTTTAAGACACATTTACTTTTAAAAAGCAGCAACTCTGTCTTATTTGTGAGCTGGCCAGCTGCAGCACTTGGTTTGACATTAGGTTCCAAGAGGGTTTGCTTTGTCCTGTACATTCCATGAGCAATTGTGCCAGCCTTGATAAAATCAAAAGATTAGTTGGACTGCATGAAAGAACACAGTTTAGAGGAAGGAAGCTCACATTTCACAGCTATGAAAATTCTAGGCAGACTGTTTAAATTTTCAGGTGAAACACACTTTGGGACTAAACCTAGCACCCTTAAAAAACTAGGCAGACTAGGCTGGACACCCACAGTTTACATTCTGGCTTTCCAGTTTGACAACATCACTTTATATCCTTTACCAAGTACCAGTTCCATATTCCAATGTATATTCACATGTGGCAAAGCAGATATTACAAAGTGAGCAACTACCTACAGAGCTTTCAAGTTTTCCTTTTAAAAAATTTTTAGATAAAAGTTTAAGAGTACACATCAGATGAAGACAGACGGTTACTGATTCTGGTATCAGCAGCTAGGATTAGGTTCAGCAAAGATGAAGCAAAATGACTAGTTTGCAAAACACCTTGTAAGAAATCAGGATTCAACACTGCCATTTTCTGATGGTTCAATGTCAGATGATGTAAATATACAGAGAACTATACAATACTGGAAGCTATTCTGCATGTGAAAACCTCATTGTTGCACTAACCAAGGCCACACATTAGGACACCGTTTTGCACTTAAGGTACTATTTTGCATCAAATTCATAATAGTAGGGCATTAATTTGAAACATATCTATATATTTGTGTTAAAGCTGGAGGAATGTTTTAAATAAACAATAGCTGACCAAATCAAATCTTTTCAAAGACATAACAATTCCACATGATTTTGGAAGCCTGCTTTTCATGGACTACTTTCTACAACTACTGTTGAGGTGAGGCAGTCTTCCATACTGCTATCACTGTATTTTAAGTTACCACACTGTTACTCCTTGGTACATAAACCATACTCAACCTATTTAGGTAAGAGCTACTGCTTCAGCTGGGTTCCCACAAGCATCAAGAAGAGGCTGGCTCAGGAGCTGCAGCTGTACACAGTAGAAAGAGTCCCTAGATCAGCTCATCAATGGAATACAAAAAAAACTGTTGGTGGTGCAACCTGGAATTAAGGAAGTATCCGATACACTACCATGCTGAAAACAGAACATGAAAAAGAGACAATAGATTCTCCTGGGGGAAAAAACAAACAAACAAACAAAAAACAAACTACAACCCCCAAAAAATCCCCAAACAACCAAACCAGTTTATTAGATGAAGCCTAAGAATAATCTTGGAATCAGTCTTACCTCATATTTTCAATAATGACCTTGACACAAAGTGGAAGTTACTACTGAAATCTGAATACAACACAAAGTTGAGAAGCCCTGTCACTGCAAAGGAAGGTAAAAATATAACCAAGAAAGAACAAAGTAAGTTTTGAAGAACAATTTCATTCAACTTTTATTTTATGTTTGTAGTCGCTCCCTCAAGAACTACAGGATAAAAGTTTGACCTGTCTGGTAACTCATCAGCAGAAAACATCAGAAAGAGAATAACCATAACATGAGGCTCCACCTGCAGTACTCTGTCCAGCTCTGGAGCCTCCAACATAAGGACATGAACCTGTTGGAGGGAGTCCAGAGGAGGGCCACAAAGATGATCAGAGGGCTGGAGCACCTTTCCTATGAGGACAGGCTGAGAGAGTTGGGGCTGTTCAGCCTGGAGAAGAGGAGGCTCCAGTGAGACCTTATAGTGGCCTTCCAGTACCTAAAAGGGGGGTACAAGAAAGCTGGAGAGGGACTTTTGACAAGGACAGGTAGCAACAGGACAAGGGGTAATGGCTTTAAACTAGAAGAGGGTAGATTTAGAGTAGATATAAGAAAGAAATTCTTTATTGTGAGGGTGGTAAGGCCCTGGCACAGGTTGCCCAGAGAAGCTGTGGATGCCCCATCCCTGGAAGTGTTCAAGACCAGGCTGGATTGGGCTTTGAGCAACCTGGTCTAGCAGAAGGTGTCCCTGCCGATGGCAGGGGGGTTGGAATGAGATGATCTTTAAGGTCCCCTGCAACGCAAACCATTCTATGATTCTATGATATTGTACTCGACATGAAAACACAACTGCACAATATTTCCAGTAGAGACAAAGCTTTAATGTCATTTCATTCGCCACAGACAAGACAAGACTGGCAATCCACTGGCTATGCTTAAATTCTTATTAGCCATACCAAAAACACACAAACAGAAAAAGTTTTAGAGAAGGGCCTTCTAGGTAAGTGTTTTTCTTGTTTAAAGACTGTCTAACAGTTTGTCTAGATTAACCTCAGAAAAATACGGTCTGACACAGCAAGTTGCCTAAGTATCAGGAAGAAAGAAAAAGTATTTAGGTTAAACAAGGATAATGATAAATTCAAACAAATTGGCATGCAATCTCAGCATGTGCTCCACATACAGTGTAGTCCTCAGTAAAGTGAGTCCCTGAACAGCCTTCCGCTGCAAGTATGAGATGGAAGAAAACAAAACAAAACCAAAACAACAGCAACTCAGCAGTAAATCAAAATTGAATGCAACTAGTTCACAAAACAGATCAATGATGTAGTTGTTTTTTTACAAAGAAATTAGAAAAGAAATAAGTAGTTCAGTTGAGGGCAAAGGAGGTTTCAGACTGGGGCTGCTGATCTGCACCTATCATCAGCCTTACTCCAACAATTTTGGAGATCCATTAGTTTAATGAAATTATTGTTTTAGCTCATTTTGTTGAAAATATGACTCAAAAGAACATCAGACTAACCTTCTCCATGTCCTCACACCTTTAGCACAAAATCTTCAGAAGCCAAGTTGTAACCCTCCCTGCCAACTGACAAGCACTATCTATTAGGGTTATTTCAACTTTAAGGAGTTTTACCCTAAAGGAAATTCTTTCCATCCCCTTTCCTGTTTGTTATGCTTCACTCAGCAGGCATTTATAACCTCTTTCTTACTGAAGCTGAATGTTATACAAATCCCTGAATTTTTAAACACTTAATAAAATGGATTATAAAAACCAAAACAGGGATCTGAAGGTCTGGTTCATGCTTTGGTAAACAAAGAAATACTTAACACTATAATTACTGGAAGCTGGATGAGCAAGAACGGGAATTATCTCAATCTTCTGAGGTTCTACTGGCTCTTGTTTACAGTTAATGAAGCTAAGAGGTTAAGACTGAACATAAAAAGGTGCAGACAGCAGCTGTTTTCAGAATTGAACCACTTAAATTTGGTCTTTTAAATAATTTGACAAATCACAATGTTGTTGTTTTTCAGTCACATGGATAACTCTAGTGTAGATTATCCAAAGTTTCACAGTACTACAATTAGTAGTCAGAGTAAAAGAACTAAATACAAACATGGATTTGACTGGCTGAGAGCCAATTTCAAACTCACATGTCCTGCTCTCTAACAGTAAAACAATCTTTTGGAAGAGACTCAACTGAATCGCTCAATAGAAGTTCACCCATTGAAATTCTAGTATTGTTAATCATGTTTTGGAACTCAGTGACAAGGTGAGCAAAGTATATCTGAAGCCAAATCTGAAAGGATGCTATTTTCTTTAAGTGCTTATTCTTTTGTTAAGTACTATAGTTATTAAATATTTAACTGCCAAAAATTCATTTAGGAACTCTTGTCTATTGGTTTAAATAAAGAATATATAATATGAGTACATAATACTCCGTTTCTTAGTCTTGTAAAAAATGTTCCCAACATCATAGTAAGAGAAATATTCTGTAGTATAGTAAAGTGGAAACACAGTATACTGGAATATCAACTAAAATTCTCAACAACTATAATTACAAAAGTTGTGATATTTCACAGAGTAACTCACATGGGAAGGCACCACAGAACATCATCTAACCCAGCCTCCTGCTCAAACCACTGAATTCAGACCAATTTGTTTAGGTCTTTGGCCAGTCTGGTTTTAAAAAACTGTAAAGGATGTAGATTTCACAACCTGCCTGCGCTACCTGTTCCAATTCCTCAGTGTCCTCAGGGTGATTTTGGATTCCTAGTGCCAAATCAGAACCTCACCTGTATTAGATGATGATCACTGTCTGTTTTCCTCCTGCCACGTACCTTTGTACTGTTACGTATTTCTGTGTTTACACTCATGTATTTGGGGAACTAAAACCGGATGGGTATATTCAATGTGGTGGTCTAAGAAATGCTGAATACTGGCAATCCACTGGCTACGCTCCTGTTCATAAAGCCTAGTATGCTGCTAGCATTTTTCACTGTCAGAGTGAAGACTGACACGCTAACACGCAGGTCCTTTTCAGCAGAGCTGCTTCCCAGGCAGTCAGTCCCCACCCTGTACTGCTGCAGGGCGTATTTATCCTTGTTAAACGTCACAAGGTTCGTTACTGTCCATTCTACCAGCCTCTCTAAACCACAGAGCACTGTCCTCAAACATGTCAACTACTCTCCTAAAGTGATGTCACATACACATCTTATGAGGATACACTTCATTTCCTCCTTCAGGTCTCAGATCAAGGTACTAAACAGGATAGATCCCAGTACACTACACCAATTGTAACTGGTCTTCAGGTGGAATACAAATCATTAACTGCTATGTTTTGAGTCTGACAATCCAGCCAGTCCTCCCATCCAAATCATAACATTGCAACTCGGTTATACAGATGCTGCGAAAACCATGCTAAAAGGCTGGATAAACTCAAGGCAGATGATGGGCAAACTGCCAGAACCAATATTAAATCTAATCTGATGGCATTTACAGGTTGAGAAGTATACAGAAAGGTCCCAGGACTATCAATAAGCATATTAACCTGTTGTTAAGTCACAGAGAGGATTATTTAACATATTTTAGATGCCTCTTATTAGTACTTTTCCCCACAGTGATTTCTGTAGCTGCCACAAAGAATTCATACAATTGTACTGAGAAACGTGGTTGAGACAGCTGGTCAGAAAAAAAGGTGGTTCACAAGAATCTCTAATTTAATACTTTAAACACCTCTGACCTACAGGCATACTGAATGTTTGAAAATGAGTGAACAGGAACATTGAGACTGTTGGGTACAATCTACATAAGAAAGAAAGAACATTACCATTAAGTATCTACTTTCCCAGGAGAAATTATTATTACTAGGCATATATGTAAATATTATATTTTAACACTCAGCCACAATGTTTTCATAGGCACAGAGCAAGGCAGGTATTCAATTAACTATTTGTGAATACAAAGACCAGTTTGCATGCACGTTATCAGGCACAAAGGTACACTCTACACTGGTAGTATTAATATATTATGTGATTATATTATGTAACAATACTTAAAAAATGCAGCAGTAAAATTCAAAGTAAAAAAAAAAAACAGTTTAGAAAATTCAGTACCCATTTGCTGCAGATCAGTATGATGGAAAGCATGGCCAGCTATTTTTAAGAGTTATTTCCTAAGGAAGCAAGCCTTATGCAATCACACAGTGCAACACCTCCCTTCGCCTCAAGATTTTTTGTTTATTGTTTGACTCAGCAAAATCTGATAGAAAAGATAAAGTTTCAAGGGTAATTATGCTCACAGAAACTTTAATTATGCCCACAGAAACTTCATTTTAAAAGTCACACAACCACAGAGAAAAAGCACAAAGCATCCCAAGTGTGAGAGAAACACTGACATTAGCAAAATTAGCAAGTCTGAGAATCACAGAATCATAGAATCATAGAATGGTTAGAGTTGGAAGGGACCTGCAAAGGTCATCTAGTCCAACCCCCCTGCAAGAAGCAGGGACATCCCCGACTAGATCAGGTTGGTCAGAGCCTCATCCAGCCTGGCCTTAAATGTTTCCAGGGATGGGGCATCCACCACCTCTCTGGGCAACCTGTGCCAGTGCTCTACAACTCTCATTGTAAAAGATTTTTTTCTAATATCTAATCTAAACCTAGCTCCTTCTAATTTAAACCCATTACCCCTTGTCCTATCACAACAGGCCCTACTGAACAGACTCTCCCCATCTTTCCTGTAGGCCCCCTTGAGGTACTGGAAGACCGCTATCAGGTCTCCCCGGAACCTCCTCTTCTCCAGGCTGAACAGCCCCAACTCTCTCAGCCTGTCCTCATAGGAGAGGTGCTCCAGCCCTCTGATCATCTTTGTGGCCCTCCTCTGGACCCTCTCCA